>CM076577.1:1439100087-1439651380 GCA_034641835.2 Pinus albicaulis
TTATGTTTTAGTTTAGCGGTCGTAATTAAGGGGGAATCTTAAAATATATAATTACTTCCTCATATAGGAGTTAGACAAATAGTTAGGTGAATTAATTGAGTTGAGTTACAGTTAGATTTGGTGCTCAGTGAGTTAAGCAAGTTGATCAAGTTCAGTTGTGTGTGAGAGTGTGTGCATGTTAATTAGATTAAATACCCTTCACGGGTTCATTGTATCAAGAGAGTTTTATGATTCAGAGTTTTATAATTAATTGAAGAGTCGCAGTTCATTGTTCGTGTGTGAAATATTTGCCTTATTTGTGTGATTGAATTCTTTGCCTTTCCAACACTCCTTTCTATTGTTAAAAGAAACTGGTAAAATGACTCCGAAAAAAAAAATCGCTGAATATTCAATCATGCACATTTCTTTAAATGTCCGTTTTCTTTTTCTTTTATTTTCCCTTTCATTTCTTTTTCTTTTATTTTCCTTTGTTAGTTTTCTTATAGCTGTAGTATGTGCTCATTTTTGTGCAACACGGATTTGTTCGTTTGCAGGTATAAAATCTAAAATCCTAAGGGCAGTGGCATTGGACAGAAGAGGTTATCATGGTTGTCTTTGGAAATTGGATGGCATTTATGAGGTTATTATATTTGTTAAAGTTGTTATTGAAATTTTGTTATATTATTTCGAGTTATTGAAATTTTTTGTTATATTATTGAGAGTTATTATAAATTTTTGAAATTTTTGAAATTAAAAGAAATTTTTATTAGGTTTAAAATTTTCAAAATATTTATTTTATTTATACACATCATTATCATTTATAAATTTAAGTTTTAATTTATTTTATAAAATAAATTTAATCAATAAATTAAAATTTTTGGTAAAATGATTTATTCATAGGTCACCTGACTTGGACTGGCATGGGACCAAATGGTTTCTCAACCCACGTAATCACGTCTAAACATTATTAGTTTTTTATGGCTTTTTTTTTTTAAATTCGATTATTAAAAAAAAAAAAAACTAAGTTATAATTGCTATGTTGTTGAATTTATGATGATACCTGAATCCCATTTTAATATGATTTCTAATATTAAAATCATAACTGACACTAAAATGTTAAGATTTTTTTATCTAACGTTGGACATACACACTCATCTTTGGCCTTTTATTGCATATTTATTGTTTCAATACAGTTAAGACTGGTTACACTCATCTTATAATAGTATGGTTTTTATAAAAAAAAAGTTTATTCTTAATTTATAAAAAATGGTTAAAATTAATTAATTGTAAGAAATTCTTTTCAATTAGTTAAATTTTCAAAATATTAATGATCATTTTTCAGATTGTGAGCAAGGCTTCCATTTAAAAAAGATTGTGAACCGGCCTCAATTTAAAAAAAAAATTCTTATTCATTAAATTCGACTTGAAAAATAGTTTAAAACATCTATGAAAAATTACCTTTAGGGTTAAAGAAGTGCTTGAAAATCATTAAATTAAAATATAATATATTAAGACTCCATGAAATATAAATGTTCGATCACGAGTTTGATAATTCGAAGATTTGATTCAAACAACGAATAGTTTGGTGAAGCTTGATCTGACCAAGAAATCCATGGTTAGTAGTTTACCCACACTGATTTATGGTTTGTTCCTAAGGGCAGTAGCATTGGAGAGAAAAGGTTATCGTGGCCCCATCGCTAGTGGTTTACCCACAAGCCTACATAGATTTGTAGGTTTAAATCCTAACCTAAGGGCAATAGCATTGGAGAGAAGAGGTTATGGTCGTTGTTTTATTATATTATATTATATTATATTATAAGGTTATTATATTTGTCATAATCATATATAAGTTATTAAAATTTTATTATATTATTCAGAGTTATTATAAATTATTAAAAATTTTGAAATTAAAATTGCTTTATTATAAGGTTATTATATTTGTCATAGTTATATATAAGTCATTGAAATTTTATTATATTTTTGAGTTATTATAAGCTATTAAAATTTTTGAGATTAAAATAGACTTTAGGAAAAGTGTTTAAAAGTGTTTACGTGACTTTGAGTGAAAGAGTGAGATGAATTGTATTTAGAAGGTAGTTATATTATTAATTATTAAAATTTATTTATACATATATATATAAAGTTATTATTTTGTAAATTTTTTCAATAAATGAAATTAATTTAATTAGCGAGAAAAAAATCCAACCATCTATTAAAATCATAAAGAGTTACATAGTATATGTATGATGCATTCAAAAACTGCATTTCCTTCCTTTGCAAAAAAGAGATGGAGTTACTGCTAGTGAAACTGGTTCACAGCCAAAATCTCTAATTGAGTAAATAGTCAGCATCTTTATGCCCCCGGGTTCCCTTGCCAGGGAAAACACCCGAAACAAGAGAAAACATTAAGACTGAGCCATCTTGGAGCCCCTTTGGATCAGAAAAACTGGATGGTAGACACTGGTCCAGTTTAAAACAAAAATACCATTATAGGTTTGTTACAACATAGTTTTTTTTTTCCTTGTCTCCCGGACCTCCTCATAGAGGAAACAACCCGAAACAGAGACAGATAGTAAAAAGTATTTTGTATAGAAAGACAACCAAAAAACGTCTATAAGTCTGATACATATAGAAGTAAACGCAAGCAATAAATAACTCTTCAGTTGAAAACAGGCTATTCGAGATTTCGAACCAGCCCATCTTCGACTTCTATAGCTATCCAGATCTCTAAATCAAGTCAAATGCCCTCTTTAGAAAGAAGGTCTGCTTCGTGGTTCCCTTCCCTGTAAATGTGGCAAACAGATATCTCGTTAAAATATAATTTTAATCTAGATGCCTCATTAAGTAACGAAAGAAAGATATAATTTATGCATCGTTGAGACCCATTAAACCATTTGACAATGTTTATAGAATCTCCAAAGATCTGAACCTCTCTACAACTTAAGAGAGAGAGCCAGCATAAGAGTAGATGTAGAGCTTTTAACTCTGCAAAGTTGTTTGACCCCTGTCCTAGTCCAATAGAAGCTTTGAGAATTTTCCCTGTGGGAAAATGAATAACCAGATCCGCTCCACATCTGTCCTATGGGTCCGAGGCACCATCAAAATAAGCCCATGGGATATTCCCTTTTATGTTTTCCTGTTGGATGGCTCTAGGATGATGTGCCTGTTGGGGATTTGGAATATTTTCAAAAACGGAAACTCCCTCCGGTGCCAATTTGCTTATAGGGAAGAGATAATATTTAAATATAGCATGATTTCTAGCAATCTAGGTTCCCCAAGCTATCAATAAGGGGATGTTTCTGATCTTCTCATTTGGTGCATCCTACCACCACCTCTGCCACACTTCCTGAATCTCACCTCCTTCCCATCTTTGAGGTATTTTTAGCATCTTGAGGGTTTCATTCCAAAGGCTGATGGTGAAGGGACATGTTAGAAATAAATGATGCGCTGTTTCAGGGCTATCCTTACACAGAATGCACCACCTCGGACCTATCTTCCCCCTTTTTTGTAGAAAATCCCATGTGGGTACCTTTTTTTGGAGAATGCACCAGAAAATTAACCTTGTTTTAGCCGGTCCTTTCAACTCCCACAGGGGTTTATATCACCATACCTGAGCATCCCATCCTTTCTGTGTCATAAGCCAACTACATCCAAACTTCATAGTGTATGTCCTCGATGGGGAGTGGACCCACTTGAGTTCATCCCTCTTATCTTGTAAAAAAGGTTTCATTCAAAAATAGTTGATTTTTTTCATGATTTTTTTTTTTTTTTTTTTAAACCTAGGTTAGAGTTGTTATGTTGTTGAATTTAGTGCATTCAAAAAAAATTGTGATGAGGTTGAATCCATTTCTAATATGATTTCTAATATTACAATCATAACCAAATTTTAAGATTTTGCATCTTATTCCAGACATACAAACTTATCTTTAGCATTTTATTTCATATTTGTAGTTTCAACACTCCTGAGACTAGTTTACTTGATTTGTTATTAGTATGTGTAAAATTAAATAGTGTGGTTTTTATCAACAAAGAGTTTATTTTTAATTTTTAAAAAGTAATTAGAATTGGTTAGTGGTTAGAAATTTTCTTTCCAATTAATTAAATTTCCACAATAAAAATGATCATTTTTCAAATTGTGAATGAAACTTCAATTTAAAAATAAATAAATTATTATTTAATTTATTGGTGAAAATAGGAAATAGCACTTTATAAAATATGACCTCTTGGTGAAAGAAGTCCTTGAAAATCAATAAATTGAAATATACTTTACTAAAAATCAATAAAATAGTGTCCATGAAATATAAATGTTCGCTAACGAGTTTGATAATTCGAGGATTTGATTCAAATAGCGAATAGTATGGTGAAACTTGATCTGACCTAGAAATCCAAGGTTAGTAGTTTACCCACATGGATTTTTTCGTTTGCACTTATAAAATCTTAAGGGCAGTAGCATTGTTGAGAAGAGATTATCGTGGCTCCATCGTTAATAGCTAAGAGCAGTAGCATTGGAGAGAACATGTTATCTTGGATGTCTCTTTCTTCGAATAGTATGTATGGTGAAACTTGATCTGACCTAGAAATCCAAGGTTAGTAGTTTACCTACAAGGTATAAAATACAAAGGGCAGTAGCATTGGAGAGAACGTATTGGAACATATTTATAAGGTTATTATATTTGTTAAACCATTATTTATTTATTATTATTATTTTTTTTAGTTTTGTAGAGTGTTTTTTTTATTTTCTATTAATAAAAAAGCAAGTTGTTATACAAGTAGTAATGCATGACATAGTCTTAACCTGCCCGAAGGAAATCAGGTCTGTTAGTCATCTTAGAGAATTAAATGCCAATTAGTATGGGTACTGTTTTTTCCTTCTACTTGTCGCTATAACTACATTACTTTGTCCATGAAAACAACATTTTAAACAGTAGCTCAAAAATCTTTCCACCAAAAACATTCAAAAATAATAAAGAAAACAAAGAACATAAGTTTCACCCATCGGATGAGTCTATTGGGGTCGGGTCCTTTGCAGTAGATCCCGGCATCTCAACTTGCTGTAGCCCTTGAATTTGACGTTCGATCCTCCCAATCCTTGCCGTTGCATGGTACTGAGAGTTGGCAATATCTCGAATCTCTTTCTTTATTTGCTGCAATTCTGATACTACTGTTGAGTTACCTCTAGTGTCCTGCATTCCTGCCATGGATTTTTCCAAGATGCATTTGAGTTTCCAGTAAGTGTTCACCGATTAATGAAACAGAGAGACCCTTCCTCTCGTATTTCCTGGGTCACACAGAAAGTCCAAAGTTGCCTCCCGTTGCTTTATGTCTTCATCTTCATGGGAACTCTCCCTTTCCCATCCATGGATGGTATTACGAATTTGAATTGGATTACCAACTTCATAGAGGTCAGAGATATTTTCAAGAACTTCTTTGTGAGTTTTCCTGCCACGTTTTCTTGGGCCCTCCTCCTTCTGATTTGTTTGTTCTTGCTTTCCTTTTCGGGACTTTTCTATTTCCCAGATTGACCTCTTGCCATGATAGCTTGAGAGAGTAATCTCCTTGTATAAATGTAAGAGAATCTTGTATATTGCAGAGCAAATTTAATGATTTTTTTTTTTGCAGGCAATGATGGAGTCTTCTACTCCGTTACTAGCTGGTGGAGATGCATGTTTTGTCGAGCTGGAAGAATGTTGAATGGCGGAACTGACTACAACATTAACCTTGACAGAGACTTTTTTAGAAGAAGGAATTTGTGGTAGGCCATAACAGCAGAAGCTTGCTATGAAATACCAATTACAACTAAGACTAGATTGCATACGAAGTAATGTAGAACTATTTTGACCATAAGGGAAGAGGTTCAATTGTCGCATTTCAATAATGGTAGCCCAGGATTCAGATCCCGGAAGACAAGTGCTCATGCAGTGTAAGCGAAATAACATAAAACGCAGACCTTGCAACCTATCCACAACCCCTATCTTAGAACTGTGACAGCGAATTTCCATGAAATCTGTTTTGATGCTGGTGCAAGGGATTTGTAAATAAAAATGAAAACGAAACCAGGAGTTTCCTATATGCAGAACATGCAACCCAGATAGATCAACTGCGTTGCTATTTATAAAATTTTTGCAGTGGCGCAATTCCTCTCAAGCTTCGGAATTCAACTTAGAGCAGAACCTAAAATTTCCTATGGATGGGCTACGGAAATAGGGTTCAATTTCTTTAATTCATTTAAAACTAGAACAAGTAGAGACCCTTTCCAACTGACAGAATAACCCCTTACAGGAATTAGCCAGTTTCTCACAATCATTGTTACCCGCCATAGGTAGAACAGAGAATTGATATACCAAGGTGACGAGAGTCGTTACATACTGCTTAACCAGTTGATAGCTTTGCTCCTCCTCTCCCTCCACTTCGTTTGGCAGGTCTTCTAACCAGCATCTGATTACCCTCCTACCTTGCATGCTAATCTTATGCGTTAACCTCCTCCGCACTCGGCGTGGTTCCCTAGTCTCCTCTGACATCCACTACTGGCCATCTGTTGTTTCTTTAACTTCCATCATCTCCGAGCATGCCAAGTACTACTGTTCTTTAGCTCATTAGTGTCTAGGACGATTGGTCAGGTGCACGCCCCCGTGTGGCATCGACCTCCATTCAATTGCCCCTGCGTGACACCCCGATCGAGGTTGTCAAAGTTATTTATAAGTTATTGGAATTTTGTTATATTATTCAGAGTTATTATAAGTTATTGAAATTAAAATCTTATTGAAATTTTATTATATTATTCATTTTGGGGACTGGGTAATTCATTTTACATGAACAAGATTCACTGATATACACATAACATATACCCTCAAATTTGATGAAAATCTAGTACAAATCTGTACAATATACGCATAACATATACCTCAAATTTGATGAAAATCTAGTACAAATCTGTACAATGGGAATTGAGTCTGAATCTTTCTCTCCTTATAAATCTTGGAGCTATTTCGTAGTGTAATATCATAATTTCCAGAGGTCTGGAGTAATATGTGTAATTAAATCTCATGGGAGAAAATATTACTAAAGGGAGAGAAATTGATATGTGGAGGAAGCATGTGTGGATGTGGTTATGCAGAGGAGGTTGTGCAGAGGTAGCATGCGTGGAGGAAGTGTGTGCGAAGGTGGATGTGCAGAGGCAGAGTGTGCGGAGGAAGCGTGTGGAGAGGTGGTTGTGCGGAGGAAGTGTGTGTAGAGGAAGTTATGCGGAGGTGGCTATGTGGGGGTGGCTATGCGGAGGAAGCGTGCGTAAAGGTGGTTGTGTGGAGGAAGCGTGTGTGAAGACAAAAATGTAGGAGAAATTAAGAACACAGGTGTACAGAGATGCACAGGAATCACATACAATAAAATGATAATTGAATTATTGTTCACTTCATCAATAGATGTTACATACGTACATATAGTTGAACTAATTCTAATCTTAGAGAGAGAAGTTGAGAGAATCTCTCAACTTCCTCAACAACCCAATCCAAACTAAGTAAACATAATAATTGAGGTATTATCTCAAACACCCTCCCTTAATGCCTACATTACAGAAAACTTACAATACTGAGATCACAATTACAAAATTTGTATTTGTTTTTGTCTAGTTGGTCTTCATCAGCAACTCTACCCACTCTGCGGTCTTCTGGATTCTGCTCTTTCTTTCTCCACATCTTCGAGCTTACCTTTCAACCCATTTAAAGTACACCTGCTTGTGACCATCAATGCTGAGTTTGTAAGATTAAATATTCTTGACACCCCCGAAGAAGAGTCTCGACACTTAACTACCCTATGGAAATATTTCCATCTGTGAAATAACCCCCAAGAATAAATTTCAACAGTGTATAGGAAAATATTCTAGGTACAGAATATGATCAGCGATTAATCTTACAAAGTGACCTTTACACATAAGGATCTCATTGTATAACCTGTAACCGATGCTCTTGAAGCCCCAAGGAACAACAAGATCCATCAGCATATAACAAATTCACACAATCAAATTAGCCAATTGTCCTCTCGGCACCGAAGAACATCGAGAACGACTAATTTAGATTATGCTAAAATGTTCAATAATTGGTTCTGTACTACACAAATCTCACAACAACAAACTTAAATCCCACACTATACACCACACCACACACTTGCAAATCATATTACAAAACATGTTCTTAGAAAAGTTTAAGAGATGGATCAGGAGGTTCATCCTCACTTGAAGAATCTGCATCAAGTGAATCTTCTGAAAATGTTGCATAGGCTGATTTTTTCAATTTTCCATTTAAAAGATCTCGAGCTTGAATTTTGCAATTGAATGTTGTATATCCATATTTATGACAATAGAAACATTCAGTCTTATTTTTATTCATCCTTCCCTTGGAATATAGTGCAAGTTCATTATGTGAACTAGCCTCTGTGCCACCTATCCTCTTTTCTTCTGCCATAAGAGCTGCTATCATTTCATCAAGTGATTGATGTGGCATTTGACTTAGAGTAAATATGGCATTATCATATTTTGAAGACACGTTGTTTAATAAAATTGCCTTTGCATCATCATCATCTACTTTAGAATTAATTTCTGACAATTGTCTCATCAAAGCTCTTAACTCATTTATGTGTGTTGACAATGATGTCTCACTATCCATTTGAAGTTTAAACAATTGTAACTTTAAGAAAAATTTTGCATTAACAACTTTTGCCCCAAATACCTTATTCATTTCTTCCCATATTGCTGCAGAAGATTTCTGTAAGTCAATTAGATGTAGCTGGGAATCTGCAAGTGATAGTCCAAGGATAGACTTGGCTCTTTCTTCCCTTTTTTCCCATTCAATTAATTGTCTAGCATCTGTAGGTGCTTTTTCTGAGCCTTCTACAATATTCCATAGATTTCTACTCATCATTTGCAGCTGAATTTTAACCTTCCAAGTGTAGAAATTAAAGCCATTAAACTTTTCCAATACAATAGGCTCCATGTTGAGAAAAAAGCTTTAGCCTTTTTTAATCAACAAATATTTAGCGGATTAAATTTCAAAAAAAAATAAAAAATTATCACAATGTAAAAACCGCCAAATGTTAAGCCAACAATATGAAAACGCACCCGAGGACAGGAGCTATCGTGGCCAATTCTGAGCTTTCTCCTTAAATTTCACGGCTGTGCACAAAAAAAAACGTGGATTTGATATATCTCAATATGGGAAGCCGCTTCCCTATCTCGTCTGGATATTAAGAGCATTCAATGTCTGCATACGAATTGTCGTGGGTGCACCGGATTGGACCTAAACGGTTTTTACTCAGCCTGAAGCGCTGTAACCTGTGATTGAAGTAGAGGAGGGGCTGACCAGGAACCGATTTCTAGCAAATTGTGGTTGACTTTGAGATGGAGAACCGATGTTGCAGCTGCGCTGACAAAAAACTGAACGTTTGACCTCCGAATGTCCAAACGTTCGGAACGTTTGACCTGGAAGTAGTGCATACCACTGCGTTTGCGATTGCTACCTGGTGCGCCACTGTGCTCTGATACCAAATTAAGAACACAGGTGTACAGAGATGCACAGGAATCACATACAATAAAATGATAATTGAATTATTGTTCACTTCATCAATAGATGTTACATACGTACATATAGTTGAACTAATTCTAATCTTAGAGAGAGAAGTTGAGAGAATCTCTCAACTTCCTCAACAACCCAATCCAAACTAAGTAAACATAATAATTGAGGCATTATCTCAAACAGGAGAAATGCAGATCCCACTCAAAGAAGCATGGCCTTAATAAGATAATTAGCAGTAGAGGTAAAGACTATGCTACATGACAGCTATTACCCTTGTTATTGATCTTTCCCTTTAGGTTATTTGGACAAATAAAACCAAAACCTAATACACGGAAATTCAAAATTCCATTTTCAATAAGATTGACCCTCCGTAAGGTAAAACCAAAAAACAAAAAATCAAAAAAATCGTGAAATGAAAAGGTTATGAAAACTTCCATTAAAATAAATAAAGAAAAAGAAAACTTTAAAATTAGAACATTTGTAATGAACTAAAATACAACCAAAATAAATATCTTAATAATGTGAAAATAAAAATTCCAACCTATACTTCTTTATACAACCAAAATAAATATCTTAATAATGTGAAAATGAAAATTCCAACCTATACTTCTTTACATCCTTGTAACGTGACTTCTAGTATATTTCACATATTATCACGTGATTTTCATATGCTTCTACATGTATATAACGTCGATACGTATCAACAACCTTTTAAATGGAATATTACTTAGTGTGTGACTGCAAAATTAACATTTTGTGAATATTTTTATCCACATCACTATGATTCTAAAAATATGTAAGGATTCTCCAACCGAATGTTGAAAATATTATTTTAACCCTCTATTAACATAAAAATATTAATAAATATGACATCATGTAAATCATTTTAAATATGGGAAAGTATAATGTTAATGATAATCATAAGTAAATACATAGGTTGTTAAACTATCTTAAAAATAAAATAAAAAATACTTGGTTGAACATTATTTGATGGGTGATAGTTGCTCTATAATTGAAGGTTGGACCTTTCTCACCTTCACCTCAATGTATGAAGTTAGGTTACTCATTTCTTTTCTTTTTTTTATCAATTTGGTTTTATATATATATATATATTTATAACGTTAATATAGTTTTATTTTGGTAACAAAAGAATTTTTTTATTGTATTTTATTGAATATAGGTTTGAGAATGAATATAATTTAATAATGGTTTTTCATGATGAGTTAGAGGCAATGCAAATATGGGAACACATAAATCTATTAATTTGGAAGGATGATTCCAGATACACTCACAAGAAATTTAAATATGATGTAAAAAGATGAAATATATAAAATTGAATTAGCTTTCCAAATATATAATTTGTGTATGACTATATTAAATATGAGTTTTTTAAAGAAACATGTTATTTTTTATGCAAAGTATAATGCATATGTTTTTATTAGTGCAAGAGGTTTTTGTTTTGTTTTGTTTTGTTTTTTTTCTTCCACAGAAAAAAAATCGAACCATCTATTAATATAGAAAGTTACATAGCATATGCAAAAGCATTCCAGAGAACTGCGTTTCTCCCTTTTCAGGAAGAAACGAAGTTTCAGCTGTGGTAAATAGTATGAGCATATTCACCAACCAGCCAGATCAAAACAATGGAGAGATTCCTCCTTGTCCATTCCCTCCTCCTTGTTGGAGTTAATGCTTACATTCTATATTTGAGAAGTTGGTTTGATGGTTGAGAAATTCTCTCAACCTCTCTCTCTCTAAATTAGGAATAAGTTGGATCTCAGAAAATCTATTTAATAAAGTAATCTAAATGTAATCTGTGTGTGTGAGTGCGTTTACACATACACCATTTGTGTATAATATATGTGTGTTGTTTAGTAATTGAGTGTTTTTCAGTAATTTTTATCATGGTATTAGAGCACAGGATCAGAGGCCTGTGTGTTGTCACAAATTTTTTAGTTATTTCTATCAATAGCGAGATAGTGAACGTTGGTACATGAGAGAATGGCATCCAGAGAAGCAGACAAGCATTGTGCAGAAGGATTACTTATACAAACAATACAACCCATTGGGTTTTCTTGATCTGCAGTATTAAGAAAGGGGTGAACTGTCCTTGCATCGCCCTTGACGTGAGTACATGGACTCAGTCTTGAATATCTACTCCATTCGCTGCCACTGAAACTCCTGAAATCGATGGGTCGATGGAGAGAAAAGAAATAAAGGATGGATTATAAAGATAATTGGATGAATGAATGCATACAGATCCTTGTCAAATTGTACCCGTGAGTTTTCTTTGACAATACCAAGAGACATCTTGATTAATCACAATGACTAAATGATGGGATGGTAGGGGATTGAAGGGGAACATCCAAGCAATAATATGCTGCAGTTGTCACATGCCCTCGGACTCCAACACAATCAGATATGAATGTGGTGATGTTTCCTCCGCAGATTGCGAGTAAAGCCCATCGTACAAACATAATACATGACAACTGCATATGTTTCTGTGTATATGTTATTATAACGTACTGCACGAAATCTCAATAGGAGAGCAGGGTCAAACATTGTTGGAAAGAATGGCACTGTAAGAGTGACTGTTGGTACCACTTCTCTGTGGTATATTCGATGTTCCTCTCTGTCAGAAGGGTGACAACAACAGTTCTTATTCTCCGCGGTGTCTAATCACCCGGTGCAATCGTAAATTCTCGTTGTTGAATTTTTTGTGTGGTTTAGTAGTATTATACATTGTTTGTAAATTAAGTGAGGATGACTTTTTTCAAAATATATAAAAAGGTCATGATGTAATAGTTGAATCTAGATACATTTCGTATTTAGGCGGCTCTTTTATACAACTAGCAAATACAACGGTTTGCACCCATGTATCTCGGTAGATGGGAGCTTGTCCATAAAATGACTAGCAGTTTAGCTATGTGTCTGAAGCCTGTACTTAAAAGATCGAGTGGTAGTAATGCTCAACATGGATGGTTGTCAAGATAGTATGGTGGTTGCGGATCTAGGGAAGGATCCCTCATTAGTCGTAGACATTGAGTGGTCTCTTAATGAGGTTATGCGACAGATTGGGATGTTGTCCAGTAATTGACTTCGGGAGGTCCTTGATTCGGGAGTTGAGGAAGCGAACTCGGGAATCCAACTTGCCAACTACACCTTTACGAGGGTTATGAGGCAACTTGATGGAGCATCTACTGATAAGCTAAAGAATGACTGATTATTTTGTTATTTATGAGTGATTCCAATAAATTCATGTAATGTAATCATTAAGGGGGGATGTTGGAGTTAATGCTTACATTCTATATTTGAGAAGTTGGTTTGATGGTTGAGAAATTCCCTCAACCTCTCTCTCTCTAAATTAGGAATAAGTTGGATCTCAGAAACTCTATTTAATAGAGTAATCTAAATGTAATCTCTGTGTGTGAGTGTGTTTACACATACACCATTTGTGTATAATATATGTGTGTTGTTTAGTAATTGAGTGTTTTTCAGTAATTTTTATCACTCCTGGGCTTCCTTTAAGGAAAAAACACCCGAAACAGAGGGGAGAAGTGACTGTAGTCAGAAGTTTTATGAAACTTCAAAAGAGCAGAAACGGGAAGTTGACACTATACCAGTTTCCATCCACAACAAAATATGTTTTCATTAGTGCAAGAGTTGAGTACCTAAACAATAGAATTTCGTTAAAAGAATTTGTAGAATTGTAGATAACACATAATTCTTGTGCATATATATATATATATATATATATATATATATCCTTGAAATTACAAGGCTTTGTGTTAGTGCGGGATAAAAGTCTTGACATTATCATACAATATTCATTTTCATTTTTATCTATTTATTTATTTTTTATTTTATTTTTATTTTTTTATTTTTATTTTTATTTTTTATTTTTTCATTTTTTTATTTTTTATTTATTGTAGATTTCAATCCTACTATCGTAGTGTATAACTTATTTAACTTATTTTGAAATAGTTAAAACTATAAAAAAATATAGAAAGAATAACGAGGTATTTATTTTAAGATTAATATATACATTTTTTAATTATATATTTGAAATCTACAAAGTTGACTTTGTATGTGTCTATAGTTTCATTGATAATAGATTTATGTAACCTTATACAAAAATAACATAAAAATAGATATATTGAGAGGTGTTTAGAAAAATGGAAGTTTTAATGTATTTGCAAGCCAATATTCCATGTTTGTGGCTCTAAACCTAAATCCAAGGTAAGTAGATAGCAAACATGTATTATGGAATTATCACTACCAAAAAAAAAATTGAAATGAAAAGAATGTGCATGCTCAAAACCATCTAGTAGCACACCACTTAGGACCTTTCTAGGGTATCATTTCTCTCCCGATGGTGATAATTAGAATTTTGAAGTTTTGAATATTAACTATGAACTCTAAGCATTGGATATAGTTAGGGGAATAAACTTAACAATTAGGCCCTAAAGGAATCTTATAGGCTTTTGGGGCCAAGATTAACTTCACGAACCACCACAAACAACCTTTGGAGAGCATCTTTTGCCTCTAACTAGGTATATAGGCACCATTTTGAGCACTAGGTATGTGTATCGGGGGCTTGGATATGGTCAAGGGAGAAAACATGAACATAAGGCCATAAAGGAATCTTCTAGCCATCCAAGACCAAGAAAGAGGCATTGAATAACCATACATGGTCCCCTAAGGGTACGTTGACCTATGGTTGGGGATGTTAGTGCAACTAGATGGCTTTGAGAAACATGTATGTATCCAAGGGTCCCAAAAATGGTGCACATGCATTTTTTTTGTGTTAGGCACATAGGGGGCATCATAGGGTGGGCTAACTAGGCCCCCCTTGAATCCCTTGCTTGAGATTCAAGGGTGGGAGCACTCAACCAAAACTTTTGATTTGTTTTTGGTTTTTCCTTTTGTCACTTCAAAATTTTAAAACATACAAAGATGTAATGAGATTATGCATGCACTATTGCTTAGGAAACTACGCTTAAGCATGTGTGCACATTCTAACTAGCATGTGAACTTGTGCCAAGGAATATGCATGTGATAATTAAAACTCCAAATTGGAAAATGCATGCGTGTGGCATTTTGGTGAGTGTCAACGATATAAAATTAAGAGCACATGCAAGGATCTAAGAACACACATGTTCCTTCACACCCCATTATCACTTTTCAACCATCAACTTCATATGAGCCCTATTGAATCTTGACTCCACAACCTAAACCTATTATCTAAGATTGGAGTTATTAGTCAATAACTTAAGCTTTAAAATCCAATGACCATTTTAATCATAGAAAAGAAGCTTCAAAGTGCTTTGAATCATTCTATTAATGGACATATTTATCTCAATGTTGATTTAAAGATACACAACCTTATTTACTCCATAAAAATTACTTTTATTATTAACAGTTCACATTATAAAAAAAATTAATAATCAAAAGCAAAATTGATTTAAAAAAAGGTAAATTAATTTTTTAAATTGAATACTAAATAACACCAAAATACTAAATATTAACTAAAACCGAAATTTAAATCCTATAAAATATAAAATTTCTAGCTATTTATCATATGACTTTTATTTGATAAAATTTATAATTTTTTTAATTAAATAAATTAAAAAATAATAATTAATATAAATGATTTTAAATTGTTAGTTGAGATATTCAATTATTAAATACATTTTTTTTGGTAATTAATTCAAGTGAGTTGTCTATTAGATCAATAATTGTCTAGTCACTATCAACTATCAAGCTTAGACACCTCTTGAAAGAACGATCTTCTTACTATCAAACTTGAACACTTCTTGAAATGATTTAATTTCTCCATAAATGTCTCCCATCCTTATCCCTGCCATTAAATTTAAACCTTAAAACCTGATTGATATTAAAACCCCAACCATGTTATTATTTTTCAACAATTTAAAACACTTTAAAAACTAACATGGTATCATATTTGTAGCCAACTAGATGAAGCACTAAACAACTTTATACCATAGACACTTGTTAGATTAGCTATTGATAGACCTTTTATAGTTACTCATGGAACACCAACACTGAGAATCAAAGAGCACGAGGCCATTTAATCTAAGTGTCATCATGGTGGTAGTTGATAGACTTACCAAGTATGCACACTTTTGTGCATTATCTCATCCTTTTAAAGCCATTAAAATTACTTCTCAAGTTATGGAAACAATTCAAAATCTACATGGAAATCCAAAGATTATTGTAAGTGACATAGATCCCATTTTCACCAGAAATTTTTGGATGGAATTATTTTCTTGTCTTGGTACTCAATTAGCTCATAGCTCATCTTATCATCCTCAATCTAACATGCAAACTGAGATAGTGAACACATGTTTGGAAATCGTTGCTTTTTATATGATAAACAAACACAATGGGTTAAGTGGTTACCTCTAGTTGAATGGTGGTATAACACTTCCTTCCATACAACAAAAAAAATGATCCCATTTATGACACTTTATGGATATCATCCATCGTCCATGACATCATCTTTAAGATAAAATTTTAATGTTCAAGCATTGGAAGGTCACATCGAGCATCAAAAATAAGTTCTCCAACTCTTAAAGGATAGCCTCACTTTGGTGCAAAAT
Organism: Pinus albicaulis; assembly: GCA_034641835.2. Taxonomy (NCBI): domain Eukaryota; kingdom Viridiplantae; phylum Streptophyta; class Pinopsida; order Pinales; family Pinaceae; genus Pinus; species Pinus albicaulis. The sequence goes on from CM076577.1 coordinate 1,439,116,250, forward strand.
CAAATGAAACAACAGGAAGATCAACATCATAGCTAAACAAGTTTTGATGTAGGAAATTGGGTATTTTTAAGGCTACAACGATACAAACAAAGGTCCCTCGAAAGCTAAGAATGATAATAAATCATCACCTAAGTATTATGGTCCTTAGAAAGCCTTGCAAAATATTGGTACTATGACATACAAATTGGAGTTGCTTGCATCTTCCTGAGTATACCCAATTTTCCATGTTTCATGCTTAAATAAGATTATCAGTGACAAGCTCCCAGTTCATAAAGTATTGCCAGAACTTGGAAAATAAGGAAAAGTCATGTTTGAGCATGAAGCAATCATCGAAACAAGAACCCAACAACTATGGAATCGATCAATTTCAGAGTATCCCATAAAGTGGAAGAACTTATCCACTGAAGATTACACATAGGAGGATGAGAATTTTATACAAAAGCATCCAGAACTACTCAAGTGTTGAGGACAACACTTTTTTGAAGGAGAGGGGTATGTTAGTTCCCTACAATACTAGTGTATCCCCCTTATTGTTATTATCAGTGTAGCCCCCTTATTTTTATTGTTAGTGTAGCTCCCTATTGTTATTGTTGTGCCCATGTAGCCCCCATACTGTTATTGTTGTTCCCTATAGAAGCCCACTATTGTTATTATTGTGCCCTTACATTATTATTTTTATGTAGGATCTGGTTATATTGTGACCCCTTAGTCTCCTATATATACCAAGGAGGTCTTGTCAATTTGTATCATCCAATATTTGTTCATTTATGTGACGTAAAAGAGGTTTCCACCTTGAAGAGTCTAATTTTCAAGTCATTGATCTATCTTTTGTTTTGTTTTGTGATCTGATTGCATAACATCATTCCATCTCATTTGGTCGATCAACACCTTCCTTATGCCTAATGTTTATGGACCCTCATTGCCTAGAGAAAAGGAAATTTTCCTCTTCGCTTTTTGACAAACCAACCTTGTAACAACCCAGGTAAAAACATTCATGTAAAATATACAATAACCAAGGTTGATGAGACACGTATTCCAATATGAATGTTAGCAAAAACATCATGGGGGTGTTGATTCCGTTTATTATGGCTAAGGAAATTGGAAAAGGCATTAAAGAGGCAAAATGTATTTTTGGAGCATTTATTTATGAAAATAATGGAAATTAGGAGAAAAGGGAGGTAAAAGGTCACATGTTGCATGTGAGGAGGAAATGGAAGGAAAATAATGGAAAATGAAGAAAATAAAGGCCTATTCTATAAAAAGGCTTCTGAGGATCAATTGGTACCTTTTGTCAGTGCATTTGTGGAGCTCTCTCATTATTCTTTCTATCTCTCTCTCACTCTTGGACACTTAGAGTTTTTGGAGCACTTTGGAATTTTGAGCAAGAAAGGCAAGAAAGTAGAAAAGAGGAGAAAGCAAGCAATGAGGAGCAGGAATCAAGCAGCTACAACAAGATTCTTGGCAAGAATCAGTTTGCATGTGTATTTTCCTTGCTATATTTGGCATGCATGGTATTGCATGTGGTTCTTTGCTATCTTGGCATGGGTTTTGCCAGGTGTGATAGTTTTTTCAACCTAGCCTTGCCATTTCCATATAGCCTTGATGATATGGGTTCTCAAACTTCGGTTGAGTTGGATGGCCAGATTGGACTCGAAGCTGAGTGGGGTGGATCTCTGAAATGAAAAACACGTGGCCTAGTGGTCCCTAAACCAGACTATGAATCATGGTAAAATCACTGGCCTAGTAACCCTCGAGCCAAACTGTGGGTTGCGGTAAAGCCAAATTGTGTGCCTCTGTGGGCCTAGGAATCCTTACCAATGAATGGTAGGATATACGGTAAAGCCAAGAGGTGGATTTCTCTTTGTTGGGCCTAGTAGTCCAAGGATGGGATGTATGGTAAAGCCTGGAGAGATGGTCTCGGTTTAGGGCCTAGTGACCCTTGGATCAGACTGTGGGTTACAGTAAATCCTGAGAGACTAGGAGGCACTCAAATTCCTCACGGTTTAGGCAGAGAACTCCAGTATCATTCATGCTTGTTTGGTTCCTTTTCGGTTGGTTATGAGTCCCACATTAATGCTTGGAATATGGCACGAGGGTGATTGGCTGAAGTATATTTGGCTCAACCAATCTATGGTTGGGTGGAATGTGGAAGTCCCATCTCCGGTTGGTTTTATAGTCAATATTGAAGATCACATTTCTCCGGTTGGTTTTATAGTCAATATTGAAGATCTCATTTCTCCGGTATTCAATATGCAAATATACTATTTTATGTATGGATTTTATTGCTATTGTATCCATTGTATTTCTATTATTAATATGCTGGTTATGAGCATGTATTCGATCAACGATGATGTATGGCTATATTCATGTTTTTTCCTGTAAATGATTATCCCATGTATCTATGGTGAAATTAATTGTAGGATAACTTATGATGTAGGGGAGCAATGCTTCCTAGCCATTCTCAGATAAGAAAGAGACACTTGGTATAAATATGTTTTTTATGCATGTAGATGTTATGTTTGTGACATGTTTGACGAAATTCCTGTCATAGCTAGGTGGAGTCGGACGAGTTCCGATTGATGTGATTGCTTCCATATGTTTGTTTTAATGTTATTTACCCTTTCGTGAAGTTATAGGAAGTTATGGGTAGTGACCTGGGCTCGAGGGATAAAAATGTGGCACAAATCCCGTAGCTACATGCAAAAAGTTCGTTGTTTGAGCCTTAACCTCTACCTTGTCAAGGCTATCCCGTGAATATAGGGTCCAGAGCCTCCACCTTGCACTTTCAAGCCTGCGACTCGGCCTCAAAGGGGTTAAAAATCAGTTCCCCTTCAGGGAACATGGCTCTGGGAGGTTGGGTTATCTCCTAGGGATGTCAATGTTGTAGTGTAAGGTTTGTTTTTGGTGTTTATATTGGTTCCACTTCCTTAAGGTCATCTAGGAGGTTGAATCTCATATTAGTAGCGTCTCATCACATGTTTACCCCATTTGGCCGGATACTTGGGTAGATGTGGGAAGAGGGTGTTACAAAGTGGTATTAGAGCATCGTTGCACTCTCCTTGGGCTGTGTATGTTTGTCGTGCATACATGTCAATTGCATATATGTTCCTCATGCTTATGTTCCATGTGATTTTTGTGTATTCATGATGGTGCTGTTTGGTTTCTGTTATATTTGTGTCATATATGATACCACTGAGCGGTATCAGAGCATGGTTCAACCCTTGGACTGGATGGGTGGTGTGTGGATCATGCATTTATGTTAGTTGCATGTGTGTGTAGTATGCTTGTAGTCTGTATGTGCTTGTTGCATCCGTGTTGTGTTTGCCATGGTGGCAGTGGTGTCGCCATGGAAGGGTCGATGATGCCATTTTCAACATGTTGTCATGAGTGTATGACTGGTTATGTGTTGCTCATCCTTATGTATTGACCGTGTATACTTGCATACATGTTGCTACATGTTGTGTATGCATTTCTTGTTTATGCCAGGTCATATATTGGCCTTGCTTGGGTGTTTTCCATGTATGCTTGCTTATGTGATGTTATATGTGGGACATGCATTGGTCATTCATGATTGATTATACATGTCAAGTGGGTGCATGTGGTCGAGTTTTCATTGGTTTGATTGAGGTTGTTGTGCTTAAGGTCATTGTATGCAATTAGGTCTCATTATGATGATATTTGTATGTTATGATGCTAATGTGTTGGTTGAGATAGAGTAGGAGATGTAGATCAATAAAGTGAAGTTGTAACAATGGACGTTGGGGTAAGAGAAGATCGTCATACAAGCATGCAGGTATGTGATTCATGATTGTTGTAAACATTAGGGTTAATTATATGTTTCCATTCTATTTTTATTTTGGTTACAGGTGTGATAAATTCTAGTTGATTAGCATAGTCATATTCATTATGGTTATGTGCATGCATTTCATTCTATTAATGTTACGGTTACATACATGATATATGTTAGTTAACTAGTGTGATTATATGCACATGTGTTGGTTAAAACTTGATCATTATGTTATATGTTGTTGATGATTATGTTCATGATTAACTTGTTGTTGTTTATGATTGGTTAACTTGATGATTATGTTATATGTTGTTGATGAGCATTTTATATGTTAACTTGTAGCTAGCTCGATGATTATGTTATATATTTTTGATGAGTATGTGTTAGTTAACTTGATGATCATGGTTACTGCATTAAGATTTTGATGTTATATGTATTATGCTAAAAGTGGACTGGCTCGTGCAACTGGTTAGGGTTATGACATTCAGGTATGATTCTACCTAATTATGATAATGTGTTGCATTAATCTAGACTAATTGTGCATATGTGATTGCTATGCATGAATGGAATCTTCTTACGAGTCTATGATGCAAACTTGTTAGCTAGTTACTATTATGGATATCATGACCTTAATTAGGTTGAATTGATGTGTTGTGAAGTTATATTGTGCTAATCTAGATTGATTGTGCAGACAAGGTAGCCTCCCCTAAGATACATCAAGGTATGAGTTTGCTTATGCCATATACGTCGTGCTTGAGCGTTTGATTATGTCGTATATTTTGTGTCTATTACGTCATCTAGTTGATTTATTTAACATGGTATGTTTGCAAGTTGTTTGAATGTTTCATTAATTACATGATATGAGTATATGTGTCTGTAAGATTGCATGACAAAATGATCTTGTTTTAAGATGGTTGTACTAACACACATGTGTTTGAATGGATGATATGTACCTAAGTGTAAGTAGGTGATATTTGTAGCATTATGTATTATTACCGATGAATGTGAGTTGATTGATGGATTATGACATGGTTGTTAGTCTTGGTAAAAGTTGATTTCGAATTGATAGATATGGTGTCTTCATGTTGATACATATGGCTGACATGTGTGTTCAGTTATAGGTCAGTGTGCTTAGCACAAAAAGCTAAGATAACATGTATATTGGTATCTTTATTTATGCATTGACAATTGTGTGTATGGTAGTATGATGCGGGGATTGCATGGCAAGAGACTGCCATGAAATCTTGAAGAAGGCTCGGGTTGAGCTTTCCTTGGAAGTATTGGGAACCATGGGGATTGAGTCATGGTGTTTGTTGTAAATTCTTGTGCTTTTAGTCTTTTGATTTTTTGGTGCTATATTTCCGGTCTTGATTATGTATGGTGCATAGCTATGCCACTCTGTTGCGGTGTCATATTGCTTTTGGTTCTCATGGTCTTCTTCTTGTTCATTTTTGTTCTTGCGTTTTGTTTGAGAGTCTTAGAAATTGGTTTGGAAAGAGGAAAGTTAATGGAGCTTGGGGAGAGCTCTGTGGTACCCAACAGGGAATGTAAGACATGAACGAAGCTCAGTGCATGAGTAAGCGCAACGGAAGGTAAGGGTGTGATAGTCGGTTGGACTGGTTGGATCCATTTCGGTAAATGGATGTTGGCAGTACAGACATGAGAAAGGAAGCATAAAAGGTAAAATGAATGAGGTGTTATATGCCTTGGTTATGTTGGGAACTGTTGCTCTCAATGTTGTGCATATTGTGCACAAATAAGGAAGTTATCTTAACCTAGACCGTATGATATCTAGCCATTGCGTTGTGATCATGATTTTGTTGATGTTTACATATGTATACATGTATGTATGTATGCATGTCATTGATTGAAAAGGTCTTCATGGATATTGATGGTTTTATGTTGATGGCTTGTATGTATATATGTATGTATGTATGACGCTACCTGACATGATCATGATTGTTTATGCTAATGATTATATATATATATGTATGTATCTATGTATCTATGTCACAGTATGACAAGGTTTCAAGGATAATTCTTATGGAGGAATGATTGCATATGCAGGTGAATGGCATGAAGAGGTTCCTGCATATGAGGAATCAAGTTGTAGAGTAACTTTGAAAGATCTCTCATGTCAGTATCATGTGGATATGATTTAATGTTATATGCTTGTACTATGCCTATGTTTATGGATAGTTAATGTTGAGAGGTACATCAACGATGCAAAAGTAGTGTGATCTGTGACATGCTAGGATAAGCATAGGTAGTGGAAATACACTAGAAGTAAGGTTGCTTGTGGGGTCAGTGTCTGGTCTATGGAGGTACACTGCTATTGTTGTGTATATGTTGTGCATGTCATATATTGAGTGATTTTACCTATGGTGATGTATAATGTTGCATATGTAGTATTGTGTGCATATGAAGTTGTATGCCTGTTGTATATATGGTGTTGTGTGTATATTGCATATGTAGTGTTAGGTATAGATGGTGATATGTACATGTTGGATATGTAGTGCTTTGTACGTATCGTATTGTGCACATGTTGGCTATGTGGTGTTGTGTGCATATGGTGCTATGCACATGTTGGATATGCAGTGCTGTGTACATATGGTGCTATGTACATGTTGAATATGTAGTGCTATGTACATATGGTGTTGTGTACGTGATATACATATGGTTCTATGTGCATCTGGTGTTGGGTGCATGATTATACAGATGGTGTTGTGTGCATGTGATGTTGTGTACATGTTGTACATATGGTGCTGTGTGAAGGCGGTGCTGTGTACATATTGTGCAAGTGGTGCTATGTACATATGGTGTTGTGTACATGTCGTGCATGTGGTGTTGTGTACATGTGGTATTGTGTACACATTGTACAAGTGGTGCAATGTACATTTGGCATTGTGTACACGTTGTGCAGGCGGTGTCATGTACATGTGATGTTGTGCACATGTTGTGCGAGTAGTGTTGTGTACAAGTGGTACTATGTACATGTTGTGAATATGGTACTAGTATACATGTGGTATTGTGTGCATGTCATACATGTGTTGCGTGCATGCGGTACTATGTATGTGCATGGTATAGTCGTGGTATTGTGACATGTGTATTTGTCGTGTTGAACTCTATGTACATATATGTATTGTGTTGTGTTGTACACCAGGTGTAGGTGTATTTTTTGTATGTCGGTGTAGGCATATGTATTGTGTTGTATTGTACTCCAGATGTATGTGTATGTGTATGTACATGTACTGTGTTGTACACCGGGTATAGGCGTATATATTATATTGTGTTGTACACCAAGCGTGGGTGTGTGTATTGTATGGTGTTGTATGCCTTGTGTGGATGTACATGTTGTGCATTGTGTGTACGTGTACATGCTTGAGGAGAATGCATTAGGTGTTTGTCAGATGTGGCAACCGATCCAGCGTGTGTATAGAAAGAAAAAAGGCAAAAGTAAGGACTAATGAAGGATAAGTATTGATATTTTACTTTAGTTCTACTATGCATGTGATATGTGATTCTGACTTATGATGGTTACATGTGATTTATGATTATGGTTTATGATGATTGCATGTGATTTATGATGGTTGAATTTTGAGATAGCTTGATATGATATATTTATACATGATGGTTTGATCAAACAACTAGTTTGACTTGTGTGACAAGAAGTAGACAGAAGTATAAGTGTACCTTACCGATGAAGCTACCAATGAGGTATGATGTGAGCTTATTTCAATTTATTTTTATTTTAATGGAAATTATGTGCTTGCGATAGGAAATCATGCCATGCCCAATTTGGGATGGTTGAAACTGATTGCAAGCATTAACAACAACAACAAAAGGAATTGGAACATGCAGCAGTGTGTTGGCAAAGCACTTCAGGAATAGGGCCATTGTGGGACACTGGTACCCAATAATGTCCATTGGTTTCCATGAGCATGGTATGACCATATTGATGGTTATGAGGTAGGTATATGCCTTGGTTTTTATATCTTCCGATGCGAGGAAGCCTTGTCAGGGGATGGACTACCCGAGATGGGGGTGCCAACAGAACTTGGAAGGTGAGTGACTGCACAAAAGGGGATTACTGGATTTCCAAAGGGACTCTGTAGCAGAGAAGGGAAGGCTAGGGATGGATTGGTTTTGGTCATTAGCATTTCCAGATGGAATCAGATGCACATTGGGAGTGTGCTCAGGAACAGTGAGCTGGTAACTGTTCGCTAAGTGGACAAGTGCCACAAGATTGTAGTGCTGGACATTGGATACAATTTTGACTTTGGAAGTGGATTTTGGATTTCTGGGAAAGGAAGTGAATCCTGGTATTAATTTGAGGGTGGAGGTGTCAGCCTCTGGATTCCCTTGTTGCAGATGCAGACATCGTATCTTTCTATTTGCTGGTTGAGAAAATGTGCAGATGTGTATATTATTTTAACTATCGTAATGAGCTGTGTTATAAAGCTCCAATACACAATATTATTTTCATTATTATTTTTGATTTTGAGCTGGTTATTCATTTTAAATACTGCAACGAGCTATGTTATAAAGCTCCATGGGCAGTATGGTTTCTTTTTAGCAGTTTTTTTGAGGTATATGTGTGGTTGAACACCGAGGACAGCGTCCCCCAAGGGGGAAGATTCTTTATTTGCTGCAATTATGATACTACTGTTGAGTTACCTCTAGTGTCCTGCATTCCTACCATGGCATTTGCCAAGATGCATTTGAGTTTCCAGTAAGTGTTCACCGATTGATGAAACAGAGAGACCCTTCCTCTCGTATTTCCTGGGTCACACAAAAAGTCCAAAGTTGCCTCCCATTGCTTCATGTCTTCATCTTCATGGGAACTCTCCCTTTCCCATCCATGGATGGTATTACAAATTTGAATTGGATTACTAGCTTCATAAAGGTCGGAGATATTTTCAAGAACTTCTTTGTGAGTTTTCCTGCCACGTTTGCTTGGGCCCTCCTCCTTTTGATTTGTTTGTTCTTGCTTTTCTTTTCGGGTACTTTTCTGTTTCCCAGATTGACCTCTTGCCATGATAGCTTGAGAGAGTAATCTCCCTGTATAAATGTAAGAGAATCCTGTATATTGCAGAGCAAAGTTAATGAATTTTTTTTTGCAGGTAATGATGGAGTTTTCTACTCTGTTACTAACTGGTGGAGATGTGTGTTTTGTTGAGTTGGTAGAATGTTGAATGGCGAAACTGACTACAACAGTAACCTTGACAGATACTTTTTTAGAAGAAGGAATTTTTTGTAGGCCATAACAATAGAAGCTTGCTATGAAATACCAATTACAACTAAGACTAGACTGCATACGAAGTAATGTAGAACTATTTTGACCATAAGGGAAGAGGTTCAATTGTTGCATTTCAATAATGGTAGCCTAAGATTCAGATCCCGGAAGAAAAGTGCTCATGCAGTGTAAGCGAAATAACATAAAACGCAAACCTTGCAACCTATCCACAACCCCTATCTTAGAACTGTGATAACGAATTTCCATGAAATCTATTTTGATGCTGATGCAAGGGATTTGTAAATAAAATTGAAAAAAAAAAACAGGAGTTTCCTATATGCAGAACATGCAACCCAGATAGATCAACTGCATTGCTATTTATAAAATTTTTGTAGAGGCGTAATTCCTCTCAAGCATTGGAATTCAACTTAGAGCAGAACCTAAAATTTCCTATGGACGAGCTACGGAAACAGGGTTCAATTTCTTTAATTCCTTTAAAACCATAACAAGTAAAGACCCTTTCCAGTTTACAGAATAACCCCTTACAAGAATTAGCCAGTTTCTCACAACCATTGTTACCTGCCATGGGTAGAACAGAGAATTGATATACCAAGGTGATGAGAGTCGTTACATACTACTTAACCAGTTGATAGCTTTGCTCCTCCTCTCCCTTCGCTTCATTTGGCAAGTCTTCTAACCGACATCTGATTACCTTCCTACCTTGCATGCTAATCTTATGCGTTAACCTCCTCCGCACTCGGCATGGTTTCCCAGCCTCCTTTGACATCCACTACTAGCCATCTGTTGTTTCTTTGACTTCCATCATCTCCGAGAATGCCAAGTACCGACGTTCTTCAACTCATTAGTGTCTAGGACGGTTGGTCAGGTGCACGCCCCCACGTGGCACCGACCTCCATTCAATTGCCCCTGCATGACACCCCGATCGAGGTTGTCAAAGTTATTTATAAGTTATTGGAATTTTGTTATATTATTTAGAGTCATTATAAGTTATTGAAATTAAAATCTTATTGAAATTTTATTATATTATTCAAAATTATTATAAGTTATTGAAATTAAAAAGAGACTTTACAAAAAGTGTTTACAAAGTTTTGAGTCTATAGTGAGATGAATTGTATTTAAAAGATAATTATATTATTATTATTAAAATTTATTTATATTTTAAAATAAATTATATATATAAATAATGAAACTATTTTTTTTTCCACATTATATTAAATTTAAAAATTTCAAATTGAAACTTTGATAACTCTGTCTTAATCTGGGGTGGAGTCTGATCTGTAACCTGCAGACTATTTTCATTGGTCAGCCGACTCGGACGGCCTGGGACCAAATGGTTTCTCAAATCATGTAATCACATCTAAACATTTTACATTTTCGTTCAAAAACTATTGTTTTTTTTTCATGATTTTTTTTTTGTTAATTTCAATTTTAAAAAAACCAGGTTACAGTTGTTAGGTGTTGAATTAAAATCATAACCGAAACACTAAAATTGCAATATTTTACAATTAAAAAATTATTGGATTCCCATAAAAAAATTATTATTTTTGACAAAATTTTCACTTCACTTCATTACTCCATGTAATCAAACTCTTCACAGCACAAACTTTAAGTAGATGGAGAAAAAACATTACACAGTGTAGAACAAAACACTGTTTTTCATTAACAATCTTCTTTGCTATTACAAAACATCTTGCAGTTCTGGTTTCACATATACTGCTCCTCTGTTCTATTTCGCACACAGGCTTGCACACTGCTTGCTCTCACATGGTCTCGGCATACACAACATTACTCTCTATTGTCTATATTATGTATTGTAAACATATATATGTTTATAATACATATAAAAATAATATCCTAAATTTTTAAAACTATATGCCAATGTCATGGCACATATAAAAAATAACTTATAAGCCTAAGTCTAAACCTTATAAAAAAACATTCGTGGTGGTACATAAAACCTTAAATCAAAACATTACAAAATGTCGCAATATATTTTATCGCATCGAACCATGTGCCGGATGATGTCACCATCATTCCATGCGATAAACAAATGGAATAAATTTTGTGAAGAGTTTTCGCATCGATCATCTCACCGGGTGACTGGACCTCCAAACCTTGCGTTGATGCACAAATGGTTGAGAGCTAGTGAGCTGGCGTCGGTGGGATCGCACGATAGCTGATGACATAGGTTCCGGAGGTTGCGATAAGCGTGTGATTGGTTGAGGACGGGGTGACATGGACTTGCGGGGTCCACAGAAACTTGCATGGAGTGTTTGAATTCAAAAATAAAGGCGCGGTGGTAGCGAGTAAGTGAATGGTTAATGGCGCAGAGGTAGTGTGGTTTTAAATGCGATTTGGAAAATCGGGAGGGCTACGACCATGTAAATAAAAACGCTACTGCAGGTGAATTTAAACATAAAATTGAATGCACTGGTTGAGTGAAAAAAAAAAAAAATGAAATTTGCTATTGCTGTGTCCTCTCTTCAGAGAGATTAAATAAAAAAATTGAAGTTCCTGTCCTTGTTTATCAAGGTTGCAGTTGGGAGTAAATTCCAACACTCTCTCTTAATCACAACTGCTGATTTCTTGCATTCTCAGACATTCTCTGAGATAATTAAAAATTTTCTCCCCTAATGGTTTTTTCAAAATATCTGCAAACTGTTCTTCTGTTTTGCAATGCTTCAGAACAACTTCTCCATTGTTCACCAATTCTCTGATGTAGTGATACTTTGCATCAATGTGTTTTGTTCTTTTGTGAAACACTGAATTCTTGGATAAAGCTATTGCTGAGCTATTATCACAATAAACTATTGTACCTTTTACCTGTTCATGGCACAAATCTCTTAACATTCTTCTCATCCATCCTGCTTGAAATGCTGCTGCTATAGCTACCACATACTCTGCCTCTGCTGTTGATAAAGCCACAATTGGCTGTTTCTTAGAAGCCCATTAGATGGCTCCTGATCCCATATGAAAAACATAACCAGAGGTACTTTTTCTGTCATCTATACTTCCAGCCCAATCACTGTCAGTATATCTAATTAACGCAAAATTTTCTGAAGAGGTGTATAAAATACCATACCTCTTTGTTCCTTTCACATACCTTAGAATTCCTTTTGCTGCTTGCCAATGTGTTTCTTTTGTCTTTTCCATAAATCTGGAAATTATACTGATATTTTTCATAGTTGACTAAAGAAAGCTCCACATGAATGCATGCAGAGCTCTGAATTTCTTGAACTTATTGTTTGTCAAATGGAGTTTGGATTCAACATTGAATATAAAAATCCATAATTTTTTTGAGAAATTTTGGATAAAACATTGAATATAAAACTCCAAAAATAAAATGTGTTACCTTGGTCAAATGGAGTTTGGATTAAACAATGAATATAAAACTCGAGAAATAAAATGCATTACCTCACCATATATAATATTATCACTGAACACCAAAGAGCCTTGAGATTTCAGGGCAATTTAAACTCAAATTGGATATAGAAATGTACTCTGAAAGCATATTCTAACCAAAACAGGGAAATATCTATAATAAAAACAAATAACAAAAACAGATAGATAGTGCGTTTTTTTTTTTTCCATTTGAACCAAAGTCACTTCGCGTAAGCACAATTATTAAACCAATTGCGTGCATTTCATAAGATTTTTTTTTTAACAATTGATTGAAATATTAGTGACAATACCATATGATAGTCAAGACAACTCTAAGTCACATCATGAAAATTAAGAACTAGATATTCATAGAAATTTCCCGTGGGGATGAAGAATAAACAAAGCGCCCGTGGGGAGTCCCAAAGTTTTTTCCTGCATGAGATGATAAAAGAAACATACCACCATCTTGACGTCTTGTTATATATACATATCATGTGGATCATTACACACATTTCTTTTTGAAAGGAAAACATTTTTTTCAAATTACCTTCATCTAATCAAAATTGGGAGAAATAAAATGAATTACCTCACTATTTGTCATATTACAGTCGAACACCAAAGAGACCTCAGATTTTAGGGATATTTAAACTCAAATTGGATACCGAAAGGTGCACTTAAACTCAAATTGAATACGGAAAGGTACATTGAGAGTGGATTCTAACCAAAACAGGAAAAAATCTATAATACAAACAATGAGCAAGAAAAGGTAGCAGGTGCACTTCTATGGGATTCGAACCTGGGTCATTTCCCTGAATGATTCATTGCCTCCATCTTCCACCATTTTTTGGATTTACTGCAGACCATATATATGAATGATTCACCGCTTCCATCTTCCACCATTTTTTTTATTTACTGCAGTATGCATACACAATATGCACTAATAATCAAAATAAACAAAATTTGCAACAAATAATCAGAACAAACATCCAATTTTTTAATTTCCTCCTATGAATGAAATATTATTTTTGTAGGAAGAAGTAGAGGCAGGAATCGGAAGTCGAAGAGGCGGGATGAAATTAGAGGTGGTGTGATATAAGGCAAAGTAGTGTGAAACGTGGGGACAATATCTCGCATCAAGAAATCATGGGAAGTGACAAGTTCCAACAAGTGTCTGCCACCATGAAAGAGAATTAAACTTGAAAGAGAATCTGGTGTAAAATTTGGATATAAAAAGCTATTGGATATAAACTTCTAACATATGTATCTTGGAAAAATGAATAAGCCAAAAACTTTGGATATGTATTCAACATGGAAGAAAAATTTGGATATGCATTCAACATGGGAGAATGAATGATTGAGGAGAGTTGTCTATAAAAGATCTTTTATCCATTTATCCAGAGTTCCATATAAAAGTCTCGACAATAAGACCTCAAATCTTATTTCCCAATCATGTTTAAAATAAAAATAGTTTATTTTTATTATATAAATTAAATATATTATTATCTTATGTTAAAAGATCGATGGGCATATAAGTTTAAAATTCAATGCTAATGTTATAGTCTCACGCGGGAAATAATGAAGTTATTGCCATATGATTGGTAAATGAATTGACATTTATGGGATGAAATGAGCTTAGCTTTTGGGTTGTGGTGCTTGTTGCATTCGCCACGTTCAAATTAAGGAATAATCACAAAATTTGATGTTTTTGAACTAGTTAGGTTGGCAGTGATAATATTGGAATCTATTGTCATATGATTGGTAAATTAATTGACATATATTGGAAGCCATTAAACCATGCTCATTGGATTAGGAAGGACATACAAAATCATAATGTTATAATTTATTGCAGAAAGGGTAATTTTCATTACATATCTCATTGAAGGGAGAAGGTCTCCTAATCTTTGATTAACAATCTCAATATCAAGTGAGGAGATCAAAAATTCTCATTAATTATTATTTAATCTTCTTTTCTTATTATAGCCTATTTTTGTTCAAATTTTGTCCTTTGAATGGTATCTAATCTGAAAATGGAAGTATTTGTAAATGTTGTAAATGTTGTGCAAAGTATTCATTTCCATTTAATTAAGTGTGCAAAGTGTTTGTCATGTCTTTCAAGTTAAACAAAGTGCATTTGGTAACTGTTTCTGACTTTATGTGTGAGAGAATGTTAATTAAGTTCGTTGTTTAACATATTAAATCATAAATACACAGCAAAATAACTTCAGCATAACATGACTCAGATATTTGGTGAACAGTTCACCTCTCCTGGGCTACGTCTGCTGGACCAAGCCTCCCAAATTTACTTGTCCTCTTGTATTAAAATGTTCAAAAATGCTAATACAAGTTTAAAAGTGCCTCAATAGGCAAATATTACTGTAAATACATAATCATAAGACATGAAAATGCTAAAAATTCCTTTCCATATTCACTAAACAGTGAAAAATTACTAAGTATAGTGCCTTCTTCAACAAAGCCTGATGGCTCTTTGAACTCCTCTGAAGCTTTTCGAGCTGTATAAGTTCTCAAACAGTTCTGAAACCTCTTCCATTAGATTCAGAAGGTAGAAAATAGTCAAAAATGGTTTTTGGTTCACCTCAAACAGTGAGTTACAACTCAATATAGCTCCATTTCCCCAATGGCCCTAATGGCTCTCCAAAATTCCCTGAAGATTTTCGGGCTCTAAAAGTATTCAAACAGTTCTTAAACCTCTTCCATTAGGTTCAGAAGGTGGAAAATATCTAAAAATGGTTTTTGGTTCACCTCAAACAGTGAGGTACAACTCAATACAGCTCCATTTCCCCAATGGCCCTAATGGCTCTCCAAACTTCCCTGAAGAAAAAATGGTTGTAGAACACCTCTACTACCTCTGAAACCTGTCCCAAAAACTTTAGAATGCTGAAGAAATCCAAAATAGACCAAAATTTCGTCCAATTTGGTCCAATATTGGAGAATTTATGACAGAAACAACATTCTGCCCAATGTCAAGTAAAAACCTCCACTAAATGTGAAGAAACTGGAGTTAGGTGCTCCAAAAATGGAAAATCTCCAAAATTAGTGAAATCCGCTCCAAATTCGTCGGCGGTTAAAAAGGTTAAGTTTAATATTTGGTGGGCGTGGTCACATGGACCACTGCCCAACCTGCCTATGCAACCGCAGCTTATCCGCTTTTATAACGTGGCATTTAAAAGCCTTAGCTCCTGGTTTTTGGTGGGGCGGTTACATGTCACCCGGGCTAGCCCCTTTTTTTCCGCCCAAAACAATTTTCACGTTCAAATAGATATGATATTCCAATGTTTGATAAGAAACACCATGTGGCACAACGGTAAGCCGCGGGCTCTGTGCACGAGAGGTTTGCGGTTCAAATCCCGCGGACTCCAAAAAAAATTTAAACATGAACCTTGGGCCACGTTGCAACCTCCAGGCCTGCCATGTGGCAACCTTTGATTAGCCATCTCCATAATAGTCAAACTGCCATCCAATGCACGTTTGCCACTTGTCCAAATCCAATTCGCCCGCTTGGAATATTCCTTGGAATATTCTTTTTTTTTTAATTTTTCCAATTTGAAAGTCAAACTTGGTCAACTCAAATTTTTGCAGTTTACTGAAAAATTCAAACTTGCATAACTTTCACATACGATGTCGGATTTGAGTGTCGTTCACGGGGCGAGGATCGCAGCGACGAGGCCTATCTGGTCGTTCAAGTTGAAAGTGATTTTGAACACTTTAAATTTTGAGCTTTTTTTATAGCTCGGACTTGAGCTCCTGATCATTATCTCCTTTCTTGGTTGGTTTGATTTCTTTGTGTGTCTGATTTTTTGAAACTAAGAAGGCAATCTACCAACGAATCCTACAAAATAATGTAGAGAGGTAAACCCTACAACTTAAGGAAATATTACATAGTCCTTTTTTGTTGTGACGAGCTTCTAAAATGAGGGTTAACAATTCAATTCTAAACATATTTTTATCCATTATTATGATAATGATGACCATGATGATTAACATCCATTTACAACATATTTGGTCTATCAAACCTTAAGAAATGTAAGGGATTACTTGGATTTCCTAAGAATCTTATTATGTACTTTGAAAGCTTCAAGATAAGCATTTGAATATCATTATAATTTTGATGACTTAAAAGGTTGTGAAGGTCAATATTGTGACAAATATTTTGGGAATGTGGTCTAATTTGTGTATACATGGGATAATATAAGATAAACCATATTTCATCTTCAACCCTCCTAGTGTCACATAGATGACAAATTATGTTGTCCGGTGACTTTTCTAATGCTTATTTTCACTATGCAACTTTTTTGAACTTGTTCTTATTTTAGTGGTGTTTGTTTTCTTCTTACGATAGTCAAAACATATGGACACTTTTAATCTTCTAAATTGGGGTTGTCCAACTACTTAATTTTATTTTATCCTCTAATTTTGTATATCGCACCATAGATTTTGCTTTATTTTATATGTTATAATTTTTTTAATAGTATTGGTATTTTGCAAATGACTTCTTCCTTTATTCCCTGATTTAGCCAAGACTTGGCATCTTAATGCCACCCCTGCTTGATCCGCTATTGGTTTTGGCTAAGCAATTTTGGGGAGTTTATTGTCATCCATGTTGTTTGTCTTGTTATTGTCCATTAAGTAACTAATCATAGACATGCTCTTAGCGAGGGAAAGGCTAACCTATATAAGGAGGATAGGAGAGGGTGTACTTCCTTTACTTTTGAGATATTATAAACTTGTTTTGGAACTACTCTATCTTTCTCCATGATTCTTTAGAGACACAACATCCTCAAACTCCACATCCATACAAGATAGTAGGAGTGACTAAAGTACAAAAGAGGAGTAATTCCTTATTCAATAGTCAAAATTCCACTGATTTACAAATGTTTTCAAGATCATAATAAGTTTTCAACCCTTTATTTATCCTTTTCTCAATGATGTAGTTCCAATTGATAATTTGATGAATATTGATTCTAGGATATTTGTAAAAGGCCTTTCATCTAAGTTATTATTGTCATATATGAAAGTATAGTAAATGATGTTTTTGGATTTAAGTATCATAACCTTGGTTTTGTTAGCATTCACAGCCATACCATACTAAAATGGAAGTCCTCGAAGTTTTTTATTTGCTTACTAAAATCATAAAGACTCACAAGTCAACAAAAACTTACAACATTCACATAAAAAAAATACACACAATATATTTATAATGAAAACAAACCTCCTAAAAATAAGAAATAAATAAATATTTTCAAAATAAATTTTATTTTACCTCGTTAGGGGTGACTCGGGAAGAGAGCATGACATGAAGGGATGGAAGTCAATTACACCCTCATGAAATCTTTGGCAACAACATCTCATTGGACATCTTTCCCACATTTATTATTTACGATGAACATTGAATTGGTTTCAAGTGAGATCTTACCTGCCTAGACGAAGACCCTTACAAAATCATTATGCAATGAAGGTGTGAAATGATAGGGAGGTTTTCATTGATAGCCTTTCTAGTCCCAAAGCTTATTGCATGGGCTATATTGCCTAAAGGTGAATGTTCCCATTCCTAGCAATTATTTATGTTGGAGGAAATGGTAAGTATCGTAGACACTCAGAGAATTTTTAGTGTTTAATGGCAATTGTCGACCTCCTTTTTGTGCTCGACAAAAGGAAGGAATGGGAACTCTTGGCCCAGTTCCTTCTTCTCTTCATATTTTATCTTGAATCTTGATCACATTCTTCTCCTTGATCATCAAACCACAATTTGAACTCGAAGGATGAAAAAATATATTCAAAGTTGGAATTATTGTCTCCCTTCCCCAACCCCAATTGGATTATTCTATTGTAGATATATTATTTCTTGTTGTCATGGTTCTCACTCGTTTTATGTTGATATGTGTTACGCCCTATTTGGTATATTATTTTCAACTGCCTTCTCAATGCATTTTTCTTCTTGATTATCTTTAGGTTTAGACATTGGAGTGCCCTCTTTCACTGGATTCTCCTTAACCTCCCACTCCTTGTGATTTTTGTTACGTCACCCTCCTCTCTTTTCTTAGTTGGACCTTCTTCACCTCTACTCTATATTGAGAGCTTCCTTGGTCATTTTTCAAGCCTTGATAGTAAGTGTGTTTGAGGAGGGGAGCTGGGAGCCGCAATACCCTTAACAATGCTCGAGATTGGGCTCGAGCCCACACCTCTACTAAAAAATGTCACAAGCACACTCAAATAGTCATTCAATGTGAAATTGATGATATTGAACAAGAGTTTGCGGAAGAAAGGGACAAAATTTATGATTCAGAGATTATGGCATCAGTTTCGAATCGGGTCCTTGATCTAAGTACCGCCAGAGGTCGAAAAAAGTTAATATATTCACACTATCGACCTCTATTGGCATATCAAGGATCCCCTCGACAAAGTTATGTTTGAGAGATATGATAACAATGATGAGATTTTCCTCTGCATGAAGGAACTGCACTTGATTTATCAGCTTATGGATGAGTGCATGGAGGAAGTCATTCTACTCAAGTTAGTGAACTACCTCCATCAAGCAACCTTGAGTGGATTGCACCTATTAACTAGCCTCAATGTCTTTTATGGATGTGCTACATATGGTAGCCATATTTTATGTTTTTTAGTTGCTTCGTTCTATGTGTCTTTTTTTTTCTCTTGTGTTATGTTACTCGCAATGATGCCAAGATTTTGTACTGGGAACACTAGCCACTCCAGGCATGTAATGGTAGTTTTGTAAGCTCTATGTCTAATTCTCAATTATTGTCTTTGGTTTGGTTTCTAGACTAGTAAACTAAGGCAAGTTAAAAGGATAATCTGATATTTATAATGTAAATATTACATTGATTAATATAATTTTTTAAGGATCTTGGAAGGAGAGAGCGATGGCTTCAGCTAGGGTTTCAGTTAGAGTCCTGCCAGACTTTGTCGCCGTCAAGCTTGTGGATCTTGGTAGCATAGACCCAGTAAGGGTTTCTCGCGGCGCTGTTGCCGATCTTACTGCATCAGAAATAATCGGGGTGAGAGAGGTCTTTCAGTTGCTGCCTCCTGGACCTGAACTATGGATTCGAACCTCATGGGTAGAAAATCCCAGATTGAGAGCTACGGTTCCTGCCCCAAAGCCAAAAGTTGGTGATCTGCCTTGCTCAAGGGATATCTGCCGCAAACCTCGTTTGGATTAGTACACTCCACGTAAAGAAGACGCCAACATTGTGTTTGTTTATGGTTTTTTCATGGTGGGCAGAGAGATCTGGCCATTATGGTCAAGGAAGCCCGCGAAAAACTGTCAAGGAGCACAATGGCTCTCGACGTTATATGCGGTTGGGGGCGTGATAAGCTCTGGCACGAGTTCTTTGCTTTTGGTGAACTTCTTGGTGGACTTTGGCAGGGAGTCTTATTTAAGATGTATGCCCTCACCACTGCCTATGGTGAGATCAGAAGCAGTCAAGCCAGATCAGCATAACCCTTTGCTGAATCAGAAGAAGGGGGAGGCAGAGATGCTATGCGAACAATATCAGAAGGGAGCACCTTTTACTCTCTCTTCAACAAACTATATTTTCTCTGATCCCCAAATAACAGGTAACCCCTTGTTTCTGCCGAGATCTAGTTCTTTTCAAATTTTTATCAGACCCCATGTGGGTAAGTCTCGTTTAGTCTGGGTATACGAAGACACCTCTATTCTGCAACTAAAACAAAAGATATGGAGACTGATGGGGTACCCAGTACTGATCCAACATCTAGTCAATGGACACAGTTCTCTTCAGGATTGCAGGTTCTTGAAGGACTGCAACATAAAGACAGGAATGAGGATCTCCCTAAATTTGCGTCTGAGAGGGGGTGCCGCGAACCTGAGCACACCAAGAAATGTAGGGGGAGATAAGGGAAAAAACCCATCAGCCAGCAACAAACAAATGGAGGCCTTTCCTACAAAAACATTCTACAAGGGAAAAAAGCTGCAGGCTCACCTCCAAAACAAGCTAGAAATGCTCCGAGGCCATACATAGTAGAACAACGGGAAAAAAATCCAGCACTAAACATCAACAGTTCAGCAACATAGGAGCATGTCAAGACATACGAAGCCCAGGCATTAATATGTCGTTTCAACTGCTTCTGGCCCAAACCCATGGACCTTTTCCA
This sequence comes from Pinus albicaulis, assembly GCA_034641835.2. Classification (NCBI taxonomy): domain Eukaryota; kingdom Viridiplantae; phylum Streptophyta; class Pinopsida; order Pinales; family Pinaceae; genus Pinus; species Pinus albicaulis. The sequence goes on from CM076577.1 coordinate 1,439,136,823, forward strand.
TTGGATTTTCACCCGATGGACCCTTGATTGTGAAATACATCTCTGTTCCAAGGGGTTTTTTATCGTGAAATTTAAAACCTCGGAGGAAAGAGATATAATCATCAAATAGAGGCCTTGGTTTTGGGGTTCCACGGGATTTTTCATCACCCCATGGTTTCCAGATTTTGACCCAAATACTATGACAGTTTCTAGATTACCAGTTTGGGTGAGACTATACAACCTCCCTCTTCATTTCTGGAATGATCAGGTTCTCGAGAGTATTGGGAATAGTATTGGGCGGTTTATTAAAACAGATATGGAAAGAATAGAAGAAAGAATCTACACTTTTGCTCGGGTCTGTGTCGAGGTAGATCTAAGCAAAGGATTACCGGAGAACATTATGCTGATCTACAAGAAACAAAATTGGTTGCAACCACTAGATTATGAGAATACTGCGTTCAGATGCAGGAATTGCAGAATGACAGGTCACCTACAGAATGCTTGTCCAGAAGCTAAGAAAGCAAACAGCAAAAAGAAACAGAAAGGGGAGCAGAGGAAAGGATGGCAGTATCCCCCTCCGGATTCAGAGGAGGATGAGTCAGAAGAAGAAGAGGAACCAGTTCCTACGGAAAGAAAAAATCCTACACAGAAGCCTGAGGTACAAGAGAAGGACACGACCACACTCATGGTCCCACACTTTCAGGAGAATCAAACAGAAAGAAATGTCGATGACACGGGTAGTGGAGGGATTAAACGACACCACTCATCAGAAACTTCAGACTCGGACAAGGATACATGAACCCAAACAGCAGAAAATCAGATTTTCCTTGCCACTTGTGAGCCATATATGGGCGAGTGGTGCAAGGTTGAGAAGAAGAAAGGGAGAAAAACCTGATTTGTGGGATATTTTCCCACGATCTAGAGACTGCTAGTTTTTCTGCTTTCTCTTCTCTACCATTTTCACTTTTCTATTTTTATTTTTATTTTTACTCTGAATGCAATGTAGCCTCGCTACGATGCATTGTGTGCGAGAGCACATGAGCCCAATGGGCAATTTTCGAAATTCTTCAATGCATATACTACGTGTAACTTTTCATTTTATAAATAAAAAGTTGCTGATTTTTTTTCTGTGGAAAAAAATATATATATAATTTTTTGAGTTTAAACAAAAGAAAAAAAAACAAAACAAAAACATTAAAAAAATTTTAATAAAAAAAATTAACATACATACCATTAAAAAAAAAACAAACTATCCTAATTTAAATCAAAAAATTTATAATTATAATGTCAAAACATATCCATAAAAAAAATATGTTAACTTCATCCAACAAACAATCATCATCTTTAAACTTTTTAAAAAACATGATAATAAAATTTGACAATCTTATTAAAGTCAAACAAAAGTTAATAATTATAAAAAAAGAATAACTTTAATTTTTTTTTATTTTTTTTTTACAAAATGATTTCCTTCTTGTTTTCAAATAAATCCTTTTGTAGATATTGGTTTTTCTCCTTGATCTACATTATGTTTTTTTATTCTTAAAAAACCTTTTACAATGAAAAAGATTACAAAAACGTTTAGATATATGAAGAAATTAAAGACCAAGGCCATGCCTTAGAGCAAATGGTCCTCATAAAATTCATTTACAATGAAAGCTTTTGTATGTAGAGTAAGATCAACTTCTTTTGAAAGTTTATATGTGCAAGCATTTAAATCCATATAAACTTGTAATAAATGAAGACCATTCATCTCTAGATTAGGTCTTTTATCTCTCCAAGGATGAGATGCAACCTAAGATTTTGTGTAACAACCTCGAGTTAAAATTTCATGTAATAAAAGTTAATAAAGGAAAAATAAGACCACGGGAAATGGACACTTATTTCAAATTGAATGTTGGACATGTCATTCTAGTATGGGTATTATTTCAGTTTATTATGACTAAGGAAATTAACAGAGGCAATGGCTAAGGATTTGGAAAGGAAAAAGGTATTTTTGGCACATTGTTTATGAAAATAATGGAAATTAGGGGAAAATGAATGTGAAAGGTCACAGGTTTCATGTGAGGAGGAAATTGAACGAAAATGAAAAAAAATAGAGGAATCAATGATAAAAAGGATTCTAAGCATCACTTGGTAGCCTTTTGTCAGTTTAGTGTTAGAATTAGTCTAAGAGAGGAGAAAACACCAAGAGGAGAAAAAAAGAAGGCAAGGAAAGGAAAAGGAAAAGCAAGAAAAGGAAAGGAAAAGCAAAAAAGGACAAGGAAATGAAAGGAAGGCAAGGATCAAGCAGCTTCAGCGGGAATACTTGCAGGTAACAGATTGCATGTGTGATTTCCTAGCTAGTTTTTACATGCATCGTATGTGCATGTTAGTATATGGTTCTTTTGTTGTTATTGGCATGGATTTTGTTGGGTTTTGACGGTGGATTTTAGCCAAGACCTGCTATTTCTAGATAGTCATGGTGTGATGGTATTGTTCTCAGTTTTTAGCTTTGGATTTCATAATGGCTTTCGAATTCAAGGTGGGGTGGTCTCGGGAAAATTCCCAAAGGCCTAGGAATCCCTTGACTGGTAATGGCGGGATAAACAGTAAATCCTGAAGGTGGAGACAAAAAAATTCTTCAAGGATGGTTAAGGAATTTTGAGGCATACACACTCAGTTTAGTTTCGTGATATCGACACCATTTTAGGCGAGATCGTGGTATGGTGAGGGTGGAGGTGGTTTAACCTTTGGATTCCCTTGGTTGTTTTTGGATTGGTTTATCACACGAGATACCACATTCATGCTTGGAATATGGCACGAGGAGGATTGGCTGAAAGAAAGATTTGGTTCAGCGAATCTATGGTTGGGTGGAACGTGGAAGTCCCGAACCTGGTCGACTTTTTCCTATGTTAATAAAAGTTAATTTTCTCTTGCTTTTGATAATGAAATTTACTTTTTATTATGTAGCTTTAATGTATGTTTTATCATTGTTATCTATTTGGTTATAAGCATGGTTATATGACAGATTCAATTATGGATCTTATCACATTTTATTGAATGGATGTATGGTTAATTAATGCATGACCTAATTGGTGTTATGACAACTATGGTGAGAAGGTATTGGTCCTTCTTGGTAAACCTCGGATAATTTTTTCAGATCTCTGTGTTCAAATATGCATTCATGACTTGTAGATTTTATGTTCATCATGTGTTTGACGGAATTTTTGTCATGGTTAGGCTTGGTTAGGTCAATTCCTTGATAAAGCTTTATGTTAGAGGCTTTTTCTTGGTGTCAATCATTGTCTTATAAAGTCTCATCAAGTTTTGGGCATTGGTTTGTAGACTAGCCCTGAATAAGTGGCTTAAATCTCGTAGTCTCTAACACAGGTTTGGCTGAAAAGGACTCCAGTCTCTCCCTTGCAAGCATTGTGGGAGCGATTATAGGGTTCCAGTCACATGCATGCCTTGCCATGGGAGAAACTGGGAGTTTAATTCATTGAAAGGCTAGGTTAACTCAGGGGTTTGGCACCAGGAGTGGTGGATTAGCTCTTGGGGATCCTGAAGCACCTTAAGGAGGTCTGTAAGGTCTTTTTTTGTCAACTCCATTTCCTTAAGGTTTTATTGGAGGTTGATTCATGGTATATTAACCCTTAGCTCATGTTTAACCTGGGCCAGTCGGTGAAAGTGGGTAAATGTGAGAGGTGGAGTTACAGGGTGGTATCAGAGCAGGTTTCGCTCTCTTTGGGTGGTATCTGATACCATAGGGAATTATTAGAGAATGGTTCAACACTTGGACTAGATGGGTTAGATGCATGTTGTTATGCATGCATTGTCATGGTTAAGGTTTTCATGCATGATTTCATTGTATGTAGTTTTGTCACGTGATGTTATTGATATGATATGATGCTGATGTGATGGCCGAGATAGAGCAGGAGATGTAGATCATCAGAGCGAGGTCGCAACACCAGACTTTGGGGTAAGAGTAGATCGTCATACATGTATTGTACGTTTCGCATGCAGGTATGTTGGTTAATTATTGTTATAAGCATTAGGGTTGTGTATGTGTCTATCAATCTATGGTTGTTGCAGTTACATGTATTATAGATGTTAGTTAATCAGTGTGATCATATGTACCTATGTCACTTAGTCATGAATGATAATAACTTGTTGTTATATGCATTGTGGTCATATGCATGATGGTTGTGGTCATTCTACTTAGGATCTTGATGACATATGTATCATGCTAATTTGGATTTGCCTATGTGTATGGTTAGGGTTATGACATTCATGTATGAGTCGATATGCTTGTGATATTGTGTCATAATAATGTAGACTAACTATGCATATGTGATTGTTATGCATGAATGACAATTGTTTATGAGTTTATGATGTGAACATGTTAGCTAGTTATTGTTATGGATATCACATATGTAATTATGTGGGTGTGTTTACACATACACCATTTGTGCAGGACTCCTCTTTCTAAATCATATGTGTTTCTACTTTTTCAACCATGTTGACATATATTTGGAGTGATATTTGTTGTTTTTTTTATATGAAAAATATGGACCGAGAGGGATCATTAATGTTTCTTATTGCTTCCTAACTACAATGTGCATTCTACATCAACTCCTAGATGCTCTTGAAGCTCCCGCCTCAAACATAAAATAATTTGAACAATGTTGTCAGTATTTTTTTCATCCATTCTATCTTTGTCTTAATCTAAATTTACCTCTATTACTCTCTAATTATTGTAGAACTATATCCAGCTTTTTTTTAATGTACTACAAATTTTCACCTGAAAAAAGATGGCAAGGTAAGATATCTTATTCTATCTTTGTCTTAATCTAAATTTACCTCTATTACTCTCTAATGAGTGTAGAACTATATCCACCTTTTTTTTAATGTACTACAAATGTTCACCTAAAAAAAGATGGCAAGGTAAGAGATCTTATCCCCTTAGCAGATTAATCAATGTCTAATTAGAGAAGAGTTGACCTACATGTTACTCTAAAGTGTCACTATGGGGGGTTTTCACTCAACTTAGTTCTTCTTACTTGTAACTGTGAATTGATATATCCACCTACCCCGTTGACAAAAAAATGACAAATTCACACCAAAAGACTAGATTACAATCATGGATAAAGATATGGTTGAAAATTTCAATAACATCTTGAATATCAAATTATATAGACAAAATAGGTAAACTTGGCAATAACACCTTGAATATCAAATTATATAGACAAAATAGGTAAACTTGGCTAGTGCGATAAATTTTTACAAACTTATAACTAAACCATAATTTAAGTTTTAAAAAAAACCTCAAACTCACAATTTTTTTAGGAAAAGGATGGTCTATTGGTTGTATTCATTGACAGGGAAATCGACCTTGTTAAAAAAATCCATACCAGAGGGCACTATTTTTTCTTATGCATTCATTGACGATGATCTCTCTAATGCCCTTACCAAACAAAAAATATTTTAAATTTTTCCCATCGATAACTCTCTCTAACTTAACCTCTATATTTGTCTTTTGCTCTAAAAGGTCCTTGTATATGAAATAATAATGAAACGAGTTGAACCTTTAGGCGGTGATGCTTTTTGAACTCACCATGGTCAAATTAGGCACAAAATTTGATGGTGTTGAACTATGTACATTGGTAATAACAACAAGAGTTGGAGGGAGCAGTAGTCCCCGACGAGCAAGTCAAGAGATGGATAATCATGAATAATCGTGGATAGAGCTGTAATTTTATGTTCTTTATTGCACCACAGTATGAGAAAAATCTCTTAAAAAATTCCTCAATTGAAACATGTAAAGCATTTAGGTATTGATGTTGCTTTCAAGTGATGTTGTTTTTTTATGTATAATAGAAATAAATATGCATGTCCGCTCCAGGAGAAACAATGTTGAACTTGTCATAAAAAACATAAATTCCAAACAATGTTGAACTTGTGATCAAAAACATCGATTCCATGTACCACATGATAGAGACAAAAAGGTCGAAAGCAGTGTATCCTTATTGCAACAACAAATTTATATAGTTTTTTTTTGGTAAGTTGGACTATTCTATTAATTCGAAACCATAAGTTACATATGCTACAGGCTGGATTGGCAAGCTGCGCTTAGCCAATCCCAGCCTTTGTTACACCGTTTTTGGGCTGCCTCGGGGGAGGAAACCAACCCAGACAAAACTTAGAACAGAGAATTACATTATGTGCTGTAGCGCTGACATATCTAAGAAACATAAAGTAAATGGTAGCAGAAAGGCACTGATGGCGAGCATGACAAAAAACATAGGAGAACTGTGAAGCTGCGCAAACTTCACTTTCCATCTTCATCATCACTGTAGGGGGCTTCCTCCTCAATGGGTCAAGTAGGAACCTGTGCAGCAGCTGCCTTCGCATCTGCCACTATACACCTGGGATTGCATACTGGTGTGCAGACGATGGGGGAGTCCGAATCTACTCCGTCGGGAACACGCGTCTAGATGCCATTGGAGTCCATCACCCAGATGTCTGTATCCTCATATTCCTTCTCTGGAACCCGCAACGGGTCAGTTTTGCGGTGTTGGGGGTGTGTCTATGGATAGATGGTGAACTTCCTCACACCTCGTCTTCCTCTCTGCACGGCATGCCCAGAGGCTTCTGCAAGCTGCTCGGGATCGGGACTCTGACACACAAAGGTGCTGGAAGAGGAGCCATCTATCGACTCGAGACTTTTATCCCCACCACGATGATAACGAACAAGGAGAGCCCCTCTTTGTCCTCCTCGGATATTTCGTTGGTGAAGTCTTACAGCCATTGCGTACTGAGGCAGGGGGGAGCAATTCAGAAGAAAAAAAAGGTGGCACAAAAGGGCGAGCAGTGCTAGGACTCAGGAGGAAGGAGTAGATGGGGGGGAAATGCGTAGGAAGGGGGGCGACAACCCAAAGGAGTTTGTGCAGCGCTATGCTGAGAGTAGAGCTTCATAGCCTTTTGAAGTCAGGGAGAAGCCAGAGCAGAGTAAGGGAGGCGAAAGGCCAAGATTACTGATCAGGAGATCAAATGTTATGCTCAAAAATGAAAGTGCTTGAAACAGGTTCGAACCTGAGCGACTGGAAAGGTCTCGTCGTTGCGATTACGGCGCCGTGAACAGTTTGAAAAACCGATGTCGTATGAGGAAGATATCGCGTTTTGTTCGTTTTCCCAAACAGTTAAATTTTGTGACTAGATGCCCAGTCAGCAGGCATATTCCTGGAATATTTCATTTTTCTCCCAACCAACAGGATGGTGCCACGTGGCTCAATTTGGGTCATTGATTGAAGGTGGTATGGTGGAGTTTATAACCGTTTGATGGGTTTTCGTTTGAGCCAATGGATGAGCGACACGTGGCAAGCCCAGAGGCCGCCATGTGTCCTCAGGATATTATGTCAATGCCTGGAGGCCGCCACATGTCCTCAGGATATTATTTCAAAATTTATTTGGTGCCGGTGAGAATCGACCACCGGACCTCCCGTCCGCCATCCAGCCCGCGCGCCATTGTGCCACCAACAGTTCTTACCATGTATAGTGGATCGCTTAATTTTATGGTGTTAGAGTTTTGCATATGGGGGTTTGGGAGGCCAGTCCCCCCTTCCATGCGCCCAAGCGTTGGAACCTTGGACTTTAACCCAATGGCTATCTGATAGTTCTTAAACCCGGCGGTAAATACATAAGGCTTGGTCACATGGTATAACATTAAACTGCAGCAGTTAATGTTTAAAAAACTGGCAGTTACGAAAATTTTATTCCGACGGTTGCAGATGGCAGCAGTCACATTTGGTGTTTAATTGACATATAATACAACAGTTAGTGGGCCGGTTTATCTGACGGTTCCGGCGGTGTTTACTCCAAGCCACATCACATGAACAACACTACATGCAGTCAAGACCTCGACGGTTTGTTAATGTGGTTACTTCAACTCCGGGATAAACTTGAGTTATAACCCCAGTTTTCGGTAACGGTTGCACTCTAATGTTTAAAGATCGCGGGGTTTCGGGGGTTGGCATGTGGCCACCCTCTCCCCAGCATTCAATGTTACAATTAACAGACAGTTAAATTTGGAGCATGCCCTTTAATTTAGGGGTTTTTTCTAAATTTAGTTATAGTTAAGTGCTTGTCTCCACATTTAGTGGAGTTTTTCTAGTTGACATGGAGAAAAATGCATTGGGAGGTCATTTTTTCGATCAATTTTGGTGAAACAAGAGTCTACCTAAACTAATTTGAGCATTCTTGAGCCATTGGTGCAAAGAAAACAACCATTAGAGGCCTATAAACATATACAATTTACAATTTTAAGCATAATGACAAAGAGGAACATGCCATTGGGAGTTAGACCAGCAGATGTAGCCCAGGAGGGGTGAACTGCTTCATTAGGCCTACTGTGTAAAACTTATGTGTGAATGTTTTTCTCTATTATGCACTATTGTTCAGTGTTTTTAAGGCTTATTTACATGCTTAAAGTTCACTAATTCATCTAAATTTCATGGTTAAAACTCTCATTCCTTAAGAAAACTTATGGAGACAATTTGTACATGTTTATTTTACTTAAAGGACACTTAGCATAGCAGAACTAATACACTCATTTCAGATCAATAACAGATTGAGTATTGAAAGGGGCTGAGAGCTCATTTCTGTAAAGGGGTGGGGAAGTGTGCAATGAGGATAGCAATGAGTAGGCTTCACATGCATCTGCGTGTTATGATTGAGAACCTGAGCAGGCTCAAGGGAAGGGGGATGGCTGCAATACAGGTTAATAATGATGGTCATTAATGGTGATGGATGCGAGGTGATGCGAGGTACATGATGACATAGTTCTCGTCCTCTTGTCATTAGTGTTGATTATGTAAGTCTCATGTGAATGACTAACAGTATGAGTATCCGCAGCAGATGAGGCTATGCGCAGGAGATCTCTGTTACCTGGGAAGTGTGGGATGTGATTGTCAAGCGTGTCAATTATGTCACCCACATCCAGGGAACAAATTTATATAGTTATATTGTGTATTCAGATTTTTTCTTAGAAAGATCCATATTTTTCAGGTTTTCCAAACTCAAAATACAACCCTGAGAAACAACATAATAATTATGCATGTTTAAAATAATACTAAAAACTAAATATAAGTTTCCAAACGCTCTGTATAGGCCTTCAATCTCATCAAATCTTCCTTCAATTTCTTAATATATGTTAGTTATACATAATACAAAAACACCTCATTCATCAAACGTTAGAGTTTACATTTTTCATGGTAAAATTTTGATGAATTTGGGTCACTGCTAATTTAAATACATTACACATAACGTAGGTAACATAGAAGCACTTTACAAAAATAATCATTGGTGTAATGTCCAATCCTTGTTGTTTTATTGTTGTGTTATTCTCAGTAGCATTTCATTCTCCAGAGCACAAACTTAACCAAGTATATACACAACCTATGCACACATTAGAACATGAAATAAATTTTCCAAATAAAATTCCATCATTAATGAACAAGGCAAATCAAAATCAAAGGACAAGTTCAAAATATCATCAATAGATGGAGAAAATATCTCATGGAATGTCCACTACATTTATTAAAAATCTATGTCTGTGTCCACCAGCTTTGGGAATTCCTATAACATTTGCCCACCAATGTTGGGAATTCCAATAACATTTGTTTGGCCAAAATAAGCATGAGGTGAATGAATCACAACATGAAACACCATGCAAATCCTTCCTATTAACTTTTCCAGCATTAATGGGCCAGGTGCCTGAAAGACCTCCAACAAAAAATGAATCATATCCAAGACATGTTTTTCATTCTCTTCTCATCCTTTTTCCTATCCCATTTCTTGTAAAGTGCCCATACCAAAGGTAATAACCAAACAAAGGCATTGACAATTGTTCTCATCTCCTATATCTATAAAATTTGGATATGATCAACACACTACAACTAGAGAAATTGTCAAATTACTTTGGCTAGTTCATTCATTGTATTTCCAACCTTGTTGCACTAAGAAACGTAAGTTTCTCTAAAGCTTGGTTGGAGGTGGAGATCCATCAACACTTTGTGCGTGCAATGATGCATTGGGTTCAATGTATCTGTACACTGGCAAAAAAGTTATCTAAGCCCAAGTTTGATTTACACTAAGAAATTAAGCTTTAGGATGCATATTTGAAATCTCTCATATGCCCACGTACGAAGTTTTTAAATTTGACATATGTAATCTACAACGCCACAAGCTACATATCAAACACAAATTTAGATGCACATGTGCTAATTTTATTTCTTTGAGGGCAAAAGTTAATTCAATTTTCTTCAAAAATTTAATCTAATTAAAAAATAAATGCACACACGGCTCTGAATATCTTGAATTTGATATTTTTCATAGTCGACGAAGAAATCTCCACATGAATGCATGCAGAGCTCTGAATTTCTTGAACTTATTGTTTGTCAAATGGAGTTTGGATTCAACATTGAATATACAACTCCATAATTTTTTTGAGAAATTTTGGATAAAACATTGAATATAAAACTCCAGAAATAAAATGTGTTACCTTAGTCAAATGGAGTTACAATGAATATAAAACTCGAGAAATAAAATGCATTACCTCACAATATATAATATTGCAACTGAACACCAAAGAGCCTTGAGATTTCAGGGCAATTTAAACTCAAATTGGATATAAAAATGTACACTGAAAGCATATTCTAACCAAAACAGGGAAATATCTATAATAAAAACAAATACCAAAAACAGATGGATAGTGCACTTTTTTTCCATTTGAACCAAAGTCACTTCGCGTAAGCACAATTATTAAACCAATTGCATGCATTTCAAAAGATTTTTTTTTTTAACAATGGATTGAAATATAAGTGACAATACCATATGATAGTCAAGACAACTCTAAGTCACATCATGAAAATTAGGAACTAGATATTCATAGAAATTGCCCCTGGCGATGAAGAATAAACAAAGCGCAGAGTCCCAAAGTTTTTTCCTACATGAGATGATAAAAGAAACATACCACCATCTTGACGTCTTGTTATATATACATATCATGTGGATCATTCCACACATTTCTTTTTAAAAGGAAAACATTTTTTTCAAATTAACTTCATTTAATCAAAATTGGGAGAAATAAAATGAATTACCTCACAATCTATCATATTACAGTCTAACACCAAAGAGCCCTCAGATTTTAGGGATATTTAAACTCAAATTGGTTACCGAAAGGTACACTTAAACTCAAATTGAATACAGAAAGGTACATTGAAAGTGGATTCTAACCAAAACAGGAAAAGATCTATAATACAAACAATGAGCAAGAAAAGATAACAGGTGCACTTCTATGGGATTCGAACCTGGGTCGTTTCCCTGAATGATTCATTGCCACCATCTTCCACCATTTTTTGGATTTAAAGCAGTATGCATACACAGTATGCTCCATATATATGAATGATCCATCGCTTCCATCTTCCACCATTTTTTGGATTTACTGCAATATGCATACACAGTATGCACCATATATATGAATGATTCACCGCTTCCATCTTCCACCATTTTTTTGATTTACTGTAGTATGCATACATAATATGCACTAGATATTCAAAATAAACAAATTTGCAACAGATAATCAGAACAAACATCCAATTTTTTAATTTCCTCCTGTGAATGAAATATTGTTTTTTAGGAAGAAGTAGAGGCAGAAAGAGGCAGGAATTGGAAGTCGAAGAGGTGGGATGCAGTTAGAGGCGGTGTGATATAAGGCAAAGTAGTGTGAAGACGTGTGGACAATATCTCACATCAAGAAATCATGGGAAGTGACAAGTTCCAACAAGTGTCTACCACCATGAAAGAGAATTAAACTTGAAAGAGAATCTGGTGTAAAATTTGGATATAAAAAGCTATTGGATATAAACTTCTATCTTAGAAAAATGAATCAGCCAAAAACTTTGGATATGTATTCAACATGGAAGAAAAATTTGGATATGCATTCACCATGGGAGAAAGAATGATTGAGGAGAGTTGTCTATAAAAGATCTTTTATCCATTTATCCAGAGTTCCATATAAAAGTCTCGACAATAAGACCTCAAATCTTATTTCCCAATCATGTTTAAAATAAAAATAGTTTATTTTTATTATATAAATTAAATATATTATCGTCTTATGTTAAAAGATCGATGGGCATATAATTACGCCGGAGGCGTTTTCTTTGCGGGCTTGGGGTGAGCAAACACTGTTCACCCCAGCCAATGAGAAACATTTCTCATCGCCCTTGCAGCCAGTGAAATCTTGACATGTGGCAGCTCCTCACAGACAGTGAAATCTTGACATGTGGCAGCTCCTCTGCAGATTTCTCTGAAATTGATTACGTTTGAAATTCTTATTGAATGAGTGAAATTTACACGGCACTAGAGTTTGATTTTGCTGAATGACTGAAATTTACATGGCAGATTGAAATTGATTGCGTTTGAAATTCTTCAATCACTGAAATTTACATAGATCTAAAATTGAATGTGGTTGACATATTTGATCGCTGGTGGATAAGAAGTGACCGCACCTTCACTCCCTGCAATTGTTTCTGTATTTTCATGGCATCCGATATTAATTCTCCAGCCACCAACAATTTAATACATAGAAAACAAGAAATGCAACCATTTAATCCATTTAATGCATTGAATATTACAATATTTCCGACTTGCAGCTTGCAGCCGACTTCGATGTGCTTAAATTCACTTCGATCTGACTAAACATAGTAGTGCCAACTTCCAGCTTGCAGCCCCGCTTCCAGCTTGAAGAATTCCAGCCTGAAGACGAGTTCCACCTTGAAGAACTTCAGATTTACAAATTGTTGGTAAGCTTCTGTTTCCTGCAATTAGAAAGCATATTAGTGCATTACGAATTTAGGAACAATATCAATGAGATGTTTTTTAATGTTTTCATCGCACAGTGAAAAGGGTTACAATATTAGATGAGGTCAAACTGAAAATAATACAACTCTGTGAACAAACTGTTTGATTCAAACAACATTGCAAATTTCAAAAACAGTCAACAATGTCCTCTAAGTAACCTTCTTATAGAATAACTGAAGATGGCAGCTTTGATTAAGCCGTCCTTCTCCTCAATCTGTCACTGTAGTTTGTCCACTTTCGTCTGTGTAGTCTCCATCTTAATAGCTGAATTCTCCACAGACTTTAAAAGTTGATCCTCCTTTTGAAACATGTGGAAAGAACATGGGAGAATGATTACAATCTTCTGAAGAGTTGAACTGGTGAATAATTGGTTTGAACATAAATAAGTAGTTCGCCTATGTATATTTTGGAAGCACAAGAAACAGAAAACGAAGTAGAAAAGTCATTGTACTGTCACTGTGTATCCTGTTAGAACAGGAAACAGGACTGTGTATCCTGTTAGAACACCAAACAAGACTAAAAAACTGATACTGACAGACCAAGTAGGTAGATTATAAGATACTCCATTGAATCGCACGGTTGCATCCTGCTTACTGTGGACGTTGCTAAGGAAAGCAACACATACACCAGAATTCTTGGCAGAATATACCGTTGCCTGCATATTCAGGGCAAGTTTTATGCCTAAAAGTGTCATTAGTTTCCATCTCAACAACTTTTGAAACGACACTCCCTTGCAAGGGTTAAACGCTTATATAAAATGGAATTACGCATAAATTATTCAATTGAATGACAAACCTGAAGGCCTTTGCCCAGTGAAATTATATTCATGTCTCCATAGATTAGAGCAGGTTCACATAGTTTTATCGCTTTGTGCAACTCTTTCAGATGCCCCCACTTCGGCTGCCTTATATTCCCTGTAAGGATCACAGAGGACCGCGATTACACAGAGATAGAGAATGAACTTTTATCGTTTTTGTTTTTTACTGAGCAGGGGATATTTACAGAGAAAACCAGTTAGGTCTATTCTCATGAAATTGTGAATGGAATTTAAGACTATTTACAAATCGAGTCGCCTCACTGCTTACAAATTTACCTGAATCCAATAAACATAAACATAGAATACATATTGTTTCAAATAAATGGAAATTTTCCAAATATATATTTACAACGGTTCCTAAATTTCTATGATTTATGAATCTGGAACGGTAATTGAACCAGACTTATTCTCCAATGCTATACAACCCAGGTGCACAGATTTGCAAAGATTTTTAAATGTAAAACCCTTCACAAAAATGATTTTACAGTTCTGAGACATGCCCGGCGGACTAAATGACAAAATTGATAAATTGTTCGACCATCTTCTCGTCTTTCACAGACAACGTTGTAGAAGCTTCCCTGAGGCCTTTGGAACAGCCGTTTTCTGCACTGTTGCGGCAGGTTAGTTACAAAATGCGTGCTTTGCTACTTAAATGCCCTGGATTTGCTCCTCTCCCTCTTCTCTCCGCTTGCCAGAGAGAAAAGAGAGCCGAGTAAGAATATCACTCTCCCTGATACAACAACAACAGACAATGTGCGATATTTCACAACGCCAAGGCATTTAACTGCCCCGGGCGGTAAGCGAAGCGACGATGGGGAAAGAATAAAAGACCAAAGCGCAATAATAACGGCCTGAGAGCTGAAAAAAGCCAGAGATAAAGAAAGGAGAACCGAACAAAGCAACGACCCAGGAAGAAAAAATAAAACCCGTTGTCTTCTAAAGCATCACCATGAATAAACTTCCCCAGAACTCCGGAAACGAAAAATACAGGCAAACTCTTCAACATCTCCTCCATCTGCTTTCACATCATCCTCCTGTAGGAAACAGAGCGAGAAAACACATCAAAATGAGAGCGAACAAAATTAGAAACAGGTAAACAAAAAACGGCACAGTTACAGCACCGTAGGTGATAAGCGGAGAATTGAGTTAGGTGGCGGGATAGACTCTCATGTAGATAAACTCTCATGCAGCACAACACGTGGCCACATTATTCTCTAACAGAGGAGGTCTGTCGTATTCTAGGTGTGAATATTTTAAATTTCCATGAGGAAGGTCTAAGTCGTTTATGGCTGAATAATATATTTGTTTCAATTTAATTAATACTTGGCATATATTGTTTTCGAGTACTTGTAAGTATTCGTTGTGGTTTCTATGTATTTCTAATGAACCTTTTGGATACTTATTTGATTGTACCGCAAATTTTTGAAATTCAAAAAAACTATGGCGCTTTTAAATGTTTGTTAAGTAAACATAGAAACTGTGATAAATAGAAGGTAAAACGATTTTAATTCTTTCTAAAATCATAAATAAATTTCGATTTATTGTGTGATTCCACCCCGAGGCTCTCTAATCAAAAGAGATCTGTCGGTTCTTTGAAAAAACAAGAAGTCAAATTAATTAAACCCTGTTTTGTTGTCTTGAAATTCAAGAAACGACATGCGTCATTCAGATTTGTTAAAATTCCGAAGTAGAGTCTATTTACATTCATGTGAATGTGAGGATAAGTTTCGGTACATTTTGCGTAGCAAGTTGAGGGATGGAGAAGAATAAGATTGCAGCCAAGTCAGCCCAATCCTCATACTTTGATTGAGGAATAACTCTGAGTGTTTGATTTTTCTTTTGAGTATTTAATTTTTTTTTTTGTGAAAATATAATTTAGATTTTTGGGGTTTCGAATTGATTTGCAAGTAATCCCACCCATGTGGCACAGCAACGTATCTGTGTTCCATAATTTTTATAATATGCTAGTGTATCAATGCTCGGTTCCATAGTTTTTATAATATTCTTATGATTAAAGAAGCCCTCTCTCTTTCTGATGTGGTAATAGAACCCACAAGTATGAGAAATTGGAGTCGAACCCTTGATCACGTTGTTAAACCCTCAATCGACAAGGGTGGGATCTTTATGTTGTGAATATCCTTGTGGTTGTATATGGAGATGAAATTACCTACCTTCTTTCCTCCTTCAAGTTGAGTAAACAACATATTTAATTTTCATACTTTTAAATCTAAAAATTCATGTAATCAATCAATGGCAGATTTTACCCCTCATAAATTCACATTCATCATGTTCCCTAACATCTACCACAAAACGATTCATGTCTCCTCCTTCCGGCGTTCCCTTGCACCCCCGGTGCAATTGCTAGTTTTAAAATTCAATGCTACATTAATAGGCAGTCAATGTTCTATCAAACATTATAGTCTCGTGTGGGAACTAATAAAGGTATTTCCATATGATTGGTAAATGAATTGACATTTATGGGATGAAATGAGCTTAGCTTTTGGGTAGTGGTGCTTGTTGCATTCGCCATGTTCAAATTAAGGAACAATCACAAAATTTGATGTTTTTGAACTAGTTAGGTTGGCAGTAATAATATTGGAATCTATTGCCATATGATTGGTAAATTAATTGACATATATTGGAAGCCATTAAACCATGCTCATTGGATTATGAAGGACATACAAAATCATAATGTTATAATTTATTGCAGAAAAGGTAATTTTCACTACATATCTCATTGAAGGGAGAAGGTCTCCTAATCTATGATCAACAATCTCAATCTCAAGTGAGGAGATCCTAAATTCTCATTAATTATTATTTAATCTTCTTCTCTTATTATAGCCTATTTTTGTTCAAATTTTGTCCTTTGAATGGTATCTCCTTTCTTGGTTGGTTTGATTTCTTTGTATGTCTGATTTTTTGAAACTAAGAAGGCAATATACCAACGAATCCTACAAAATCACGTAGAGAGGTAAACCCTACAACTTAAGGAAATATTACATAGTCCCTTTTTGTTGTGACGAGCTTCTAAAATGAGGGTTAACAAATTCAATTCTAAACATATTTTTATACATTATTATGATAATGATAGCCATGATGATTAACATCCATTTACAACATATTTGGTCTATCAAACCTTAAGAATTGTAAGGGATTACTTGGACTTCCTAAGAATTTTATTATGTACTTTGAAAGCTTCAAGATAAGCATTCGAAGTCATTATAATTTTGATGGCTTAAAAGGTTGTGAAGGTCAATATTGTGACAAATATTTTGGGATTGTGGTCTAATTTGTGTATACATGGGACACTATAAGAGAAACCATCTTTCATCTTCAACCCTCCTAGTGTCACATAGATGACAAATTATGTTGTCCCGTGACTTTTCTAATGCTTATTTTCACTATGCAACTTTTTTGAACTTGTTCTTATTTTAGTGATGTTTACTTTCTTCTTTACAATAGTCAAAACATATGGACGCTTTTAATCTTTTAGATTGGGGTTGTCCAACTACATAATTTTCTTTTATCCTCTAATTTTGTTTATCACACCATATATTTTTCTTTATTTTATATGTTATAATTTTTTTAATAGTATTGGTATTTTGCAAATGACTTATTCCTTTATTCCCTGATTTAGCCAAGACTTGGCATCTTAATGCCACCCCTGCTTGATCCGCTATTGGTTTTGCCTAGGAAATTTTGGGGAGTTTATTGTCACCCATGTTGTTTGTCTTGTTATTGTACATTAAGTAACTAATCATAGACATGCTCTTAGTGAGGGAAAGGATAACATATATGAGGAGGATAGGAGAGGGTGTACTTCCTTTACTTTTGAGATATAAGTTATAAACTTGCTTTGGAACTACTCTATCTTTCTCCATGATTCTTTAGAGACACAACATCCTCAAACTCCACATCCATACAAGACAGTAGGAGTGACTAAAGTAAAAAAGAGGAGTAATTCCTTATTCAATAGTCAAAATTCCACTGATTTACAAATGTTTTCAAGACCATAATAAGTTTTCAACCCTTTATTTATCCTTTTCTCAATGATGTAGTTCCAGTTGATAATTTGATGAATATTGATTCTAGGATATTTGTATAAGGCCTTTCATCTAAGTTATTATTGTCATATATGAAAGTATAGTAAATTATGTTTTTTAATTTAAGTATCATAACCTTGGTTTTGTTAGCGTTCACAGCCATACCATACTAAAATGGAAGTCCTTGAAGTTTTTTATTTGCTTACTAAAACCATAAAGACTCACGAGTCAACAAAAACTTACAACATTCACATAAAAAAAATACACATAATATATTTATAATGAAAATAAGCCTCCTAAAAATAAGAAATCAAAAAATATTTTCAAAATAAATTTTATTTTACCTCGTTAGGGGTGACTCGAGAAGAGAGCATGACATGAAGGGATGGAAGTCAATTACATCGTCATCACATCTTTGGAAGCAACATCTCATTGGACACCTTTCCCACATTTATTATTTACGGTGAACATTGAATTGGTTTCAAGTGAGATCTTACCTGCCTAGACGAAGACCCTTACAAATTCATTATGCAATGAAGGTGTGAAATGATAGGGAGGTTTTCATTGATAGCCTTTCTAGTACCAAAGCTTATCGCATGGGCTATATTGCCTAAAGGTGAATGTTCCCATTCCTAGCAATTGTTTATGTTGGAGGAAATGGTAAGTATCATAGACACTCTGGGAAATTTTTAGTGTTTAATGGCAATTGTAGGCCTCCTTTTTGTGCTCGACAAAAGGAAGGAATGGGAACTCTTGGCCCAGTTCCTTCTTCTCTTCATATTTTATCTTGAATATTGATCACATTCTTCTCCTTGATCATCAAACATAATATGAACTCGAAGGATGAAAAAAATATTCAAAGTTGGAATTATTGCCTCCCTTCCCCAACCCTAATTGGATTATTCTATTGTAGATATATTATTTCTCGTTGTTGTGGTTCTCACTCGTTTTATGTTGATATGTGTTACGCCCTATTTGGTATATTATTTTCAACTACCTTCTCAATGCATTTTGCTTCTTGATTATCTTTAGGTTTAGACATTGGAGTGCCCTCCTTCACTAGATTCTCCTTAACCTCCCACTCCTTATGATTTTTGTTACGTCACCCTCCCCTCTTTTCTTAGTTGGACCTTCTTCACCTCTAGTCTATATTGAGAGCTTCCTTGGTCATTTTTCATGTCTCGATAGTAAGTGTGTTTGAGGAGGGGAGTTGGGAGCCGAAATACCCTCAACAATGCTCGAGCTCGAGCTCGAGCCCACACCTCTACTAACAAATGTCACAAGCACACTCAAATAGTCATTCAATGTGAAATTAATGATATTGAACAAGAGGTTACAGAAGAAAGGGACAACATTTATGATTAAGAGATTATGGCGTCAGTTTCGAATCGGGTCCCTGATCTAGGTACCGCCAGAGATCGAAAAAAGTTAATGTATTCACACCATCAACCTCTATTGGCATATCAAGAATCCCCTCGACAAAGTTATGTTTGAGAGATATGATAACAATGATGAGATTTTCCTCCGCGTGAAGGAACTGCACTTGATTTATCAGCTTATGGATGAGCGCATGGAGGAAGTCATTCTACTCAAGTTAGTGAACTACCTCCATCAAGCAACCTTGAGTGGATTGCACCTATTAACTAGCCTCGGTGTCTTTTATGGATGTGCTACATATGGTAGCCATATTTTATATTTTTTAGTTGCTTCATTCTATGTGTCTTTTTTGTTTCTTTTGTTTTTGTTACTCACATTGATGCCAAGCTTTTGTACTGAGAACACTAGCCACTCCAAGCATGTAATGGTAGTTTTGTAAGCTCTGTGTCTAATTCTCAATTATTGTCTTTGGTTTGGTTTCCAGACTAGTAGACTAAAGCAAGTTAAAAGGATAATTTGATGTTTATAATGTAAATATTACATTGGTTAATATAATTTTTTGAGTTTTAAAAAAAAAAAAAAAACAAAAACAATAAAAAAAATTAACATACATACCATTTAAAAAAAAAAAAACAAACTATCCTAATTTAAATCAAAACATTTATAATTATAATGTCAAAACATATCCATAAAAAAATATATGTTAACTTCATCCAACAAACAATCATCATCTTTAAACTTTTTTAAAAAACATGATAATAAAATTTGACAATCTTATTAAAGTCAAACAAAAGTTAATAATTATAAAAAAAGAATAACTTTAAAAATTACACAGTCAAATTGTTATTAATTTTTTTCCCTCAGAATCTTTATTTTTCCTTTATAAAGAAAAGATACAAATATCTCTCCACATAGGGGTTATTTGCTTGTCATTGGGATGAGCCATATGAAAAACTACAAAAGAAATTGTAGGAAGGTTTGGTGTGTTTTTCTTTTCTTTTTTTCCTTACAAAATGATTTCCTTCTTGTTTTCAAATAAATCCTTTTGGAGATTTTGGCTTTTCTCCCTGATCTACATTATGTTTTTTGTTCTTAAAAAAACTTTTTACAATGAAATCTTCACAAAAACTATAAAAAGATTACAAAAAAGTTTAGATATATGAAGAAATTAAAGAGAAAAGGCCATGCCCTAGAGCAAATGGTCCTCATAAAATTCATCTACGATGAAAGCTTTTGTATGTAGAGTAAGATCAACTTCTTTTGAAAGTTTATATGTGCAAACATTTATTTCCATATAAACTTTTGAAAAATGAAGACCATTCAAATCTCTAGATTAGGTCTCTTATCTCTCCAAGGATGAGATGCAACCTAAGATTTTGTGTAACAACACCGAGTTAAATTTTCATGTAATAAAAGTTAATAAAGGCAAAATAAGACCACAGGAAATGGACACTTATTTCAAGTTGAATGTTGGACAAGACATCCTAGTGTGCTTATTATTTCAGTTTATTATAACTAAGGAAATTAACAGAGGCAATGGCTAAAGATTTGGAAAGGCAAAAGGTATTTTTGGCACATTGTTTATGAAAATAATGGAAATTATGAGAAAAGGAATGTGAAAGGTCACAGGTTTCATGTGAGGAGGAAATTGAACGAAAATGAAAAAATTAGAGGAATCAATGATAAAAAGGATTCTAAGCATCAGTTGGTAGCATTTTGGCAGTTTAGTGTTAGGATTAGTCTTAGAGAGGAGAAAGCACCAAGAGGAGAAAAAAAGAAGGCAAGGAAAGGAAAAGGAAAAGCAAGAAAAGGAAAGGAAAAGCAAAGAAGGACAAGGAAATGAAAGGAAGGCAAGAATCAAGCAGCTTCAGCGGGAATACTTGTAGGTAACAGATTGCATGTGTGATTTCCTAGCTAGTTTTGACATGCATCGTATGTGCATGTTGGTATATGGTTATTTTGTTGTTATTGGCATGGATTTTGTCGGATTTTGACAGTGGATTTTAGCCAATACTTGCTATTTCCGGATAGTCATGGTGTGATGGTATTGTTCTCAGTTTTTAGCTTTGGATTGCATAATGACTTTCAAATTCGGGGTGAGGTGGTCTCAGGAAAATTCCTAAAGGCCTGGGAATCCATTAATTGGTAATGGCAGGATAAACGGTAAATCCTGAGGGTGGAGACAAAAAATTTCTTTAAGGATGGTTAAGGAATTTTGAGGCATCCACGCTCAGTTTAGTTTCGTGATGTTGACACCAGTTTAGGTGAGATCACGGTATGGTGAGGGTGGAGGTGGTTTAACGTCTAGATTCCCTTGGTTGTTTTTGGATTGGTTTATCACACGAGATACCACATTCATGTTTGGAATATGGCACGAGGAGGATTGGATGAAAGAAAGATTTGGTTCAACGAATCTATGGTTGGGTGGAACGTGGAAGTCCCGAACCTGGTCGACTTTTTCCTATGTTAATAAAATTTAAGTTTCTCTTGCTTTTGATAATGAAATTTACTTGTTATTATGTAGTTTTAATGTATGTTTTATCATTGTTATCTATTTGGTTATATGTTGGTTATAAGCATGGTTATATGATAGATTCAATTATGGATATTAACACATTTTATTGAATGGATGTATGGTTAATGAATGCATGACCTAATTGGTGTTATGACAACTATGGTGAGAAGGTATTGCTCCTTGTTGGTAAACCTCGGATAATTTTTTCAGATCTCTATGTTCAAATATGCATTCATGACCTGTAGATTTCATGTTCATCGTGTGTTTGACGGAATTTTTGTCATGGTTAGGCCTAGTTAGGTCAATTCCTTGATAAAGCTTCATGTTAGAGGCTTTTTCTTGGTGTCAATCATTGTCTTATAAAGTCTCATCAAATTTTGGGCATTAGTTTGGAGACTAGCCCTGAATAAGTGGCTTAAATCTCGTAGTCTCTAGCATAGGTTTGGTTGAAAAAGACTCCAGTCTCTCCCTTGTAGGCATTGTGGGAGCGACTATAGGGTTCCATTCACAGGCATGCCTTGCCATGGAATAAATTGGGAGTTTAATTCATTGAAAGGCTAGGTTAACTCAGGGGTTGGGCACTAGGAGTGGTGGATTAGCTCCTGGGGATCCCGAAGCACCTTAAGGAGGTTTGTAAGGTCTTTTTTTATCAACACCATTTCTTTGAGGTTATCTTGGAGGTTGATTCATGGTATATTAACCTTCAGCTCATGTTTAACCTGGGCCAGCCAGTGAAAGTGGGTAAATGTGAGAGGTGGAGTTACAGGGTGGTATCAGAGCAGGTTTCACTCTCTTTGGGCGGTACCTGATACCATAGGGCGGTATTAGAGAATGGTTCAACACTTGGACTAGATGGGTTAGATACATGTTGTTATGCATGCATTGTCATGGTTAAGGTTTTCATGCATGATTTCATTGCATGTAGTTTTTTCACGTGATGTTATTGATATGATATGATGCTGATGTGTTGGCCGAGATAGAGCAGGAGATGTAGATCATCAGAGCGAGGTCGCAGCACTAGACTTTGGAGTAAGAGCAGATCATCATACATGTATTGTATGTTTCGCATGCAGGTATGTTGGTTAATTATTGTTATAAGCATTAGGGTTGTGTACGTGTTTATCAATCTATGGTTGTTGCAGTTACATGTATTATTGATGTTAGTTAATCAGTGTGATCATATGTACCTGTGTCACTTAGTCACGAAGGATAATAACTTGTTGTTATATGCATTGTGGTCATATGCATGATGGTTGTGGTCATTCTACTTAGGATCTTGATGACATATGTATCATGCTAATTTGGATTGGCCTATGCATATGGTTAGGGTTATGACATTCATGTATGAGTCAATATGCTTGTGATATTGTGTCATAATAATGTAGACTAACTATGCATATGTGATTGTTATGCATGAATGACAATTGTTTATGATTTTATGATGTGAACATGTTAGCTAGTTATTTTGATGGATATCATGACCTTAGTTGTGTTTGTGTTGATATGTTGTGAAGTTATATTGTGCTAATCTAAATTGATTGTGTAGACAAGATAACCTCCCCACGAGATACATTGAGGTATGAGTTTGATTATGTCGTCTATTTGGTGTTTAAGTGTTTGGTGTCTATTAGGTCATTTATTTGTTGTTTGCATGTTTCACTAGTTGCATTATATGAGTTTGTATCTTTAAGATTGCATAAAGGAATGATCTTGTTTGAGATGGTTGCACTAACACATATGTGCTGAGCACAGTTGATATGTACTTGAGTGTAAGTAGGTGATAGTTGTAGCATTATGTATTGTGACTGATGAATGTGAGTTGATTGTTGATTATGACACGGTTGTTAGACTTGGTAAAGGTTGATTTAAAATTAATAGATAGATGTCTTGATCCTTGGAACATGTGGATGACATGTTTGTTCAGTTACAAGATAACGTGCTTGACACAACAAGGTAAGATAGTTGTTATATTGTTATATTTATTTATACACTGATAGTTATGTGTTTATGGCAGTATGATACACAGAATTGTATGGCAAAGAGACTGCCATGAAATCTTGGAGAAGACACAGGTTGAGCTTTCCTTTGGAAGTATTGGGAAGTCATGGGCATTGACTCATGGTGTTTGTTGCTAGTCTTGTGCTTTTGGTATTTTGTGTTTTGTTGTGCTTGATTGTGGTTTTGTTTATGTCTAGTGTATGGCCATACCACTTTGTTTGTGGTGTTGTATTGCTATTGTTTTACATGGGTTTATTCTTTGTTGCTTTTGGTTTTTTTCTTTTATGTTTTTAGGGTCTTGGGATTGGTTGGGGAAAGAGGTAAGTTGATGGAGCTAGGGGAGATTTGTGTGGCATATGATAGGAAATGTAAGACCTGGATGAAGTTGGTGCATGTATAAGGGTAGTTGAATGCAAAAATATGACAATTGGTTATGGGGTCCATTGGGATAAATGGACGGTAGCATGACAGTCATGAGAAAGGTAACATGAAAGGTAAGGTAAATGGGATTAAGGTAACAGATGCCTTGGCTAAGTTTGGAACTATTGTCCTCAATATTGCGCGTGCGTTACACGAATAAAGGGAGTTATCTTAACCTAGACCTTATGATATATGGTAATTATGTGGTGATCATGATTATGCTAATGTGTATATATGTATATATTTATATGTATGTATGTATGCATGTATGTTGTTGTCTCACAGGGTCGTCATAGATCATGATTGTTTTATGCTAATGATTATATGTATGCATGTATATATATGTATGTGTGTCATTGTTTGGTAGGGTCTTCAAGGATCATTCTTGTGGAGGAATGATTGTTTATGTAGGTGAATGGCATGAAGAGGTTCCTAGTTTACAAGGAGTCAAGTGGGAAGAGTAGCCCTCGCAGATCTATGAGGTTAATATCATGTGGATATGATTTGATACTACGTGCTTATACTATGTCTATATTTATGTTATGGACATGTAATGTTGAGTGATACATCAGCATAATGAAAGCAATATGATCTGTGACATGCTGGGACAAGCATGGATAAGACGTTAGAAGTAAGGTTGCTTGGTAAGGATAGTGTGGTCTTAGGATGTGCAGTATCGGTGTTGTGTACATGTAGCATATGCAGTATTGTGTACATATGATGTTGTGTGCATGATTGCATATGCAGTGTTGGGTACCAATGGTGCTAAGTACATGTCGTATAAGCAGTGCTATGTATAGATGCCGGTGCTATGTACTGTTGTGAATGTGGTTCTATGTACATTTGGTGCAGTGTACATGTTGTATATGTGGTGCTATGTACATATGGTGCAGTGTACAGGTTGTATATGCGGTGTTGTGTACATATGGTGCGGTGTGCATGATTGTACATGTGGTGTTATGTACATATGGTGCAATGTAGAGGTTGTACATGCGGTGTTGTGTACATATGGTGCAGAGTGCATGATTGCACATGTGGTGTTGTGTGCATGTGATGCCATGTACATGTGGTACAATTGATGTTGTATGCATGTGCTTCTATGTACATGTTGTGTAGATGGTGTTGTGTACATGCGATGTTGTGTACAAGTCGTACAATCGATACTATGTACATGTGGGATGTGTACACGTTGTATAGGTGGTGGGGTGTACATGTAGTGTTGTGCACACATTGTGTAGGTGGTGTGTACACATGGTGCATGTGGCATTGTGTACATGTTGTACATGTGGTATTGTGTACACGTTGTACATGTTGTGTTGTGTATATTTGGTATGGTGTTACAGGTATTGTGCAGTTGTTGTATCACGACAAGCGTATTTGTGATATTTGTGTTGTACACCGGGTGTAGGTGTACGTGTTGTGTTCTACAAAGGGTGTAGGTGTATGTGCCATGTTGTACATCGGGTGTAGGTGTATGTGTCGTGTTGTACACCGAATGTAGGTGTATCTGTCATGTTGTGCACCGGGTGTAGGTGTATGTGTTGTTTTGAATACCGGGAGTAGGTGTATGTGTTTTGGTGCACTGTGTATGTGTAAGTGTTGTACAGTGTGATGGGACAGGTAGGTATGGGATTCTCTGGGCCCTTATTTTGCTATTAAGGGTTGAGACGGTTTAGTCTCGGGATACCCTTGTTGTTATTAAGGGTTGAGGCGGTTTAGTCTCTGGATGCCCTTGTTGGTATTGAGGGTTGAGGTGGTTTAGTCTCTAGATTCCCTTGTTTCTTGAAGAGAAGGCATCAGGTGCTTGTCGAGTTTGGAATCTGATTCAGTGTGTGTACGGAAAGGATAAAGAACAAAGGCAAAAGCAAAGAATCATGGAAAGATAAGTATCAATTTTTTATTTTAGTTTTAATTATGCATGTTTTAAATGATTATGATTTATGATGGTTGTGGGTTGAGCTAACCGGATGTGATATGTTTAGACATGATGATATGATAAAATAGTTAGTTTGACTTGTTGTGATTGGAAGTAAACAAGATTGCAAGAGTACCTTAATGATGGGCCACTAATGAGGCATGATT
The DNA here is from genome assembly GCA_034641835.2 of Pinus albicaulis. Classification (NCBI taxonomy): domain Eukaryota; kingdom Viridiplantae; phylum Streptophyta; class Pinopsida; order Pinales; family Pinaceae; genus Pinus; species Pinus albicaulis. The sequence goes on from CM076577.1 coordinate 1,439,162,951, forward strand.
TGAATTCATTACAATTCCTTTTTAGTCCAATGGTAGTTATGTGCTTGGTACATGAAAGCACGGTTATGCCCAGTTGGGGTGGTTGAAATTGACTTCAAGAATTAGCAGCAACAATGAAAGGAATTGGAACAGGAACAATACATTGGCAAAGCACTTCAAGAGCAGGGCCATTGTGGGACATTGGTACCCAATAGTGTCCATTGATTTCTATGAGCATGATATGGCCGGTATGATGGTTTTGAGGCAAGTATATGTCTTTGTTGTTTTACCTTCCAATGCGAGGAAGACTTTCCAAGGAATGGATCGTCCAGGATAGGGGATGTCAGGGAACTTCGAAGGTGGGTGACTATATGGAAGGGGGTGACCGGATTGCCCAAGGGACTGTGTAGCAGAGAAGGGAACGTCGGGGATGGATTTGTTTTGGTCATTAGCATTTCCAGATGGAATCAAATGCACATTGGGAGTGCGCCTTGGATCAATGAGTTGGTAACTATTCACTAAGGGAGCATACATCGTAAGAATGTAGTGTTGGACATCGTATGCAAATTTGATCTTAGCGGTGTGTTGTCGACAATTATTGTCACTCCTAGAGACAGCCTAGAGTTGCTATAGACCAGTGCCTAGGACATCTTAACATAGCAAGGAGCTCATAATATAGCTTGGGTTGTCAATCCAAAAGCTCTCTTACTATCTCTTGCAAAACAAGGAAATTAGTTCAAATGGAACCAAACTCTCTCAGAAGCTGATACAAAGATAAGAATAATGTAGGAACAGCATGCAAAACTCCAATACAAAAGCATCAGACAGTTAAGAGACAGCTTACTGCAAAGAGGGCCAGTTCAAATAATATGCCACAGAAATCAAATATCAGAAAGTGGATGCGGTGAAGAAACATGAAGAACATACTAGTTAGCATGAGGTTGATACCCAGATACACAACAAAACCACATATGGGCTTATCCAACTAAGAATCCATACATGACAATGGCGTTTTAAAAGCACCCTCCTCAAGTAACTAATATAGCAGAAAATATGGATGAAATGAACATGGAACAGTATATCATGACTAGTCCTATTTAAAGTGCTTGACTAATCCAAGTATGGGCACCAACTAGGATGAATCCTTACTTAAGACCAGTGAGCCACTCGCATTCTAGAACATGATACAAGAAGATAAATAGTATGAAATGAGATATTATATTAACACATAAGAAAAGATTACATACTGTGGGATACCAAAGACCAGAATCCTCATTACAGTTATAACTCCTCCTCACTGAAACCCTACGGGCTCTGAGCCTTCATACAGAAACTTTACAAGATGTATACAAAATCCTTTCACTGCACAGTTTGCTGATAGAAATCTGGAACCCTTACAATGTCTTTCTTCCTAGTATTTATAGAGGAAATAGAAAATTGTAGAAGAAGAGGTAGGTGATGCACATTTAATGATTTGATTTGAACAAAATGGCGGAAAAACCCTCACGCCCATACTGTGAATGACTGAGTATAATTATTTGTACTTTGTAATCTACCTCTAGAAATAAATGAACTGGAAGAAAATCTCTTCAGGAACAGGGTATGAGGATAATTCTTCGTGAACATTCTGTACGTCCCTGAAGGGAACTCGACTGAAATATCGCCTTGAGAATATTTCTTTCTAAGCACTGTACCTTCCAGCATTTGAATTTAAATCCAAAACCTTCAATGCAGGGCGCTGTATTTCTTGGCTTTTCACTGATATTTTATGCTGCGAAATTAATGTCTTCAGCTGCCAGAACCTACCTTTTGTATTGCTCTGAGGGATTCGATGGATTTTCTTTCTGTTCCCATTAATGAGGTCATATCATAACAACTACCTTCAGCTCCCATCTTAAATTTCTCCCTCAGAGATTGTCGATCTAGGCGCTCTTGGTCTCTGTAAGGAAAGCAGTGCATCATGGCAATTTTCCATTGCGGCAAACCTGCAAAACCACAAACCTGTTAGGGAAAACCAGACGGGGACGGTGAATCGTGGAGGGGTTGACGGAAATGGAGGCGAAGGCATGACCAAGCGAGAGGAATGCGCAGGGTGGCGGAGAAAACATAACGGAATAGCGAAGAATGAATCTGGCGGAGATTTATTAATGTAAGAACGTCAAGATATAACGAATGAATAGGGTTTAAACGAGTGGATGTACAACAGGTTGCATGGAGGGTAATGACAGTGCCACGTGGGCGTATGAAAAGTCAAGTGGAAGAGGTGACGTGGAGACAGGCTTGGTTGGTCAAAGGGGTGTGTCAATAATTCTGAGCTACGCGATTGAAAATGAAATCAACGGTTGAGCATGCATTGTGCAGTGGTGGAATGGTGGACCCGAGCATTATGTGCTTGTGTTAAATCTCGTGCGACTTTGGAGGACGACCACCGTTGGATGAAAGCTGACAGATCCAACGGCGCTGGTGAATTCCGCTGCCCGTATTTTATCTGATCTTTAACTCGCGAAATGAGTGGTTTCAGTCATCGTACACTTGGACACTTGTCATGCGAGCTATGGAATCGCTGGCTCCAAGGGAAATACCGCTCGCCCAGCAATGGCGGTGCGGAATTAACCGTCGGTTTTCGGGTGCGGGGGCCACCACGTATGATTTGATTGCGGGCCGTTGATTTTTATTGGATTGGACGGCTATGGCTTTACCCGAAAAACATAAGGCGATAAGCTCCCGCCTGTCTGGCATACGGTCTTGCGCCTGAGTCTCATGGGAATCAAAACAGAGGGGGGAGCTAAGATTTCGGGGGCCAGGCCTGATATAATTTAAATTTTGAATTTTAAACCTTTGTCTAATGTGATTTTTAGGCTGAAAGGTAACGAGAGGCAGAGTATGGAGGTTTTTGGCCACGAGAGGGGGTTTTAACAGATTCAGGACGGAGTCAATGGCCAAAGATTTTTAATGGGGGCTGACATGAACAACATCGGCTCCATCTAGGGATGGCATGTTCATCCTTGGACATGTCGAGAACCTGCAGACCATCTGATCATTTTGTGCGAATTCTGCTCTTCGACACCTCTAGTTTTCATTTTATAATTCATCAGCACACACACATTATTAAAAGAATGATGAAACAAAAAGAAAACTAATGTACAATATAATACACCAGGTTGTCTTTGCCTCCTGGGTCCCATACTTTTCTTTGCTAGTATCCATTAGTTGCATTATTCTTCAACTTTACCCTTCTATCTTTCCATATTTTGTTCTGCAACTTGCCTCCAGCTATGCTTTCACTTTCTATTCTTGTTATTCCATTGCCAAATTTTCTCTGCTTTCTTGCTGCTATCTGCTGTTTCTGAGACACCTTCATTATCAGTCTTCTGATGCTTTCAATTTCCATGTCCAACTTTTCTTTTGTTTGGAACTTACTCTTCCCACTGCTGTCTTCAATATGGCTCTTGAAAGCCTAATCGCCTTCTTCTTGTATTTCGAAAGGCAGTGGGATCTCTTCTTTTTGTTCCACAATAGCAGCTTTGAAAATTTTTCTCTCTGCTAGCAACATGCTGCTAGAAAGGCCCCTTGATCCTTCTTCAAATGTTTGCAGGAAATGCACATAAGGATCATGAAATGATACCTGGTTAAGAGTATCTGGCAGGCAGGCTTCAACCAGGATTTTATCTCCTTTCACTGGATCGAGAAGAAGACTCTCTTGAGAGAGAGAATCTCCTTCATTCTCTAAACTAGAGGACTCATCGTATATTGGAGCTGAGTCCTTTTGGAGCTCTGGTATATTCTGCTCTGCTGTGCTGAGCTCTGTGAAAAGATCCATGAATTCTTGAGCAGGGGCTTGCTCCATTATTTCCTCTTTTTCAAGAGAAAGCTCGATGTTTTCATCTTGCTCAAGAATCTCTTCTTTGCCCTCCTCCTCTTCTTCCTGTATTGAATCATATTTATTCAACATAATCTCCAGCAACCTGATTTCTTCATTTCGATCTTGAGTTCTGGTCCGCTTCCTTGAAGATCTCAGATCGTATCTTCTATTGAAATGTGCTTGCATGAAATCATTAAATTGTTTACAATAATGGTCAATTTCTGCTTCTTCTTCTTCTTCTTGCACTGGGCATTCCATTTCATCATTGTTTGAGAAAGCAAGATTTGAATATTCTAGTTCATAAGCAGCATCCTCAGTGGAGTCATCTGCTGGACCTTCCAGGTACAATGGGTGTGGTACCTGATCTGGTTGCTCTTTTTCTTCCCTTGGCAATATCTGCAGGGGTGGTCTCTTATACTGAGGATTGTACCCTCTGTTTGGAGCATTATAAAAATTCTTAGGAGTTGGGTTCTTTGCCTCTAATTCAAGCTTGACCATCTTCTTTATCATTTTGCTTATTTCCTCCATTTTATCTTAGTCCTTATCCTGGTTGGAAGTGGATAATTCTTCTTTTCCCCTCCTTCTAACATCCTGTTCAGCCTTCCCTTTTAATTTTCCAGTGGAAGCAAAGTTCGCTTCCAATTCAAGAGCGTCTGACTGAGCATCATCTAGGGTGGCAGGCTTTCTCTCCCTGAGGGAGAAACCGAAATCCGAGTCAAAAGCTGCAATGAAAACAACTTTTGCAGCGTTCTGATGAGGCTTCATATCTGCAGGGAGATTTAGATATAACTTATTAAATCTCTTAATAAACTCTGACACTCCTTCATTATGTTTCTTCTTAAGAGTATTGAATTCAGTGAGACACTGTCCATGGTCTTTCTTTTCTCCCCATTTCCTGAGAAAAGTATTCTCCATGTCATCCCAGGTGGTCACTGAACGGTTTCCCAAGGTCTTGAACCATTTTCTGGCTTCACCATCCAAAGATTGCACAAACAATCTCAAGACCACATCCAAATGTTCTACATTTAAGTTTTCTGCAAAAGAGCAGAAAGCCTCAAGATGTTTCTGAGCGTCAATATCATTTTCTCCATTAAATCTAGGCAAAATCTTCAAATAACCCTGTGGCATATCATTTAGCACTTGGGGTAAGGCCAGTGGAGCGTATTTGTTCAATAGGAAAGCAGGGACATTAGCCATTGGAGGAGGTGGGGGCTGTGCAACAATTTGATGTACAAATGAAGGAAGGGGAGGAGGAGGAAGTAGAGTATGTATAACAATGGGAATAAATTGCACAGAAGCTTGAGGTGTAGATGGGAATAGTTCACGGTTAACAACAGCTACTTCTGTGACTTCTTTAACTTCTTCAGCCTCAGGGGTAGGATGAGGGTTATCTTTGGTTCTAGCACTTCCCCTGGGTGGGCTATCTGAGTAATATTTGGGATTTTCCTCAGTGGAGTCGGGATTTTCCACTGGGATTTCCTGAGAAGAAGAGGATGGATGATCTTCTACAGAATATTCAGGGACTTCAGCACGGGCCGATTGTCTTTCTTTCCAACTTCTTCTATGAATAATCTTCTCTAGGTCAGATACAGAGGATGTCTTTAACTTAGAGGAATATGACCTCAAATGTGGCTTACGAGGAGCCAGGACTACCAATAGATTTATCAAATAAAGAACAGTGGAGTCGCAAAGATGAGAGATACGCAACTCTTCAACTCTCTGTGCTCACCTGATTAGAGAGTGAATATTATTTTTCGAGGCCCAGGGAAACTGATATTCTCAAATTCGTCCCCGGAAACGGTGCCAGAAAGATGTTGTCGACAATTTTTTTCACCCCTAGAGACAGCCTAGAGTTGCCATAGACTAGTGCCTAGGACATCTTAACATAGCAAGGAGCTCATAATATAGCTTGGGTTGTCAATCCAAAAGCTCTCTTACTATCTCTTGCAAAACAAGGAAGTTAGTTTAAATGGAACCAAACTCTCTCAGAAGCTGATACAAGGATAAGAATAATTGTAGAAACAGCATGCAAAACTCCAATACAAAAGCATCAGACAGTTAAGAGACAACTTACTGCAAAGAGGGCCAGTTCAAATAATATGCCACAGAAATCAAATATCAGAAAGTGGATGCAGTGAAGAAACATGAAGAAGATACTAGTTAGCATGAGGTTGATACCCAGATACACAACAAAACCACATATGGGCTTATCCAACTAAGAATCCATACATGACAATGGCGTTTTAAAAGCACCCTCCTCAAGTAACTAATATAACAGAAAATATGGATGAAATGAACATGGAACAGTATATCATGACTAGGCCTATTTAAAGCGCTTGACTAATCCAAGTATGGGCACCAACTAGGATGAATCCTTACTTAAGACCAGTGAGGCACTTGCATTCTAGAACATGATACAAGAAGATAAATAGCATGAAATGAGATATTATATTAACACATAAGAAGAGATTACATACTGTGGGATACCAAAGACCAGAATCCTCATTACAGTTATAACTCCTCCTCACTGAAACCCTACGGGCTCTGAGCCTTCATACAGAAATTTTACAAGATGTATATAAAAGCCTTTCACTGCACAGTTTGCTGATAGAAATCTGGAACCCTTACAATTTCTTTCTTCCTAGTATTTATAGAGGAAATATAAAATTGTAGAAGAAGAGGTAGGTGATGCACATTTAATGATTTGATTTGAACAAAATGGCGGAAAAACCCTCGCGCCCATACTGTGAATGACTGAGTATAATTATTTATACTTTGTAATCTACCTCTAGAAATAAATGAACTGGAAGAAAATCTCTTCAGGAACAGGGTATGAGGATAATTCTTCGTGAACATTCTGTACGTCCTTGAAGGGAACTCGACTGAAATATCGCCTTGAGAATATTGCTTTCTGAGCACTGTACCTTCCAGCATTTGAATTTAAATCCAAAACCTTCAATGCAGGGCGCTGTATTTCTCGGCTTTTCACTGATATTTTATGCTGCGAAATTAATGTCTTCAGCTGCCAGAACCTACCTTTTGTATTGCTCTGAGGGATTCGATGGATTTTCTTTCTGTTCCCATTAATGAGGTCATATCATAACAACTACCTTCAGCTCCCATCTTAAATTTCTCCCTCAGAGATTGTCGATCTAGGTGCTCTTGGTCTCTGTAAGGAAATCAGTGCATCATGGCAATTTTCCATTGCGGCAAACCTGCAAAACCACAAACTTGTTAGGGAAAACCAGACAGGGACGGTGAATCGTGGAGGGGTTGACGGAAATGGAGGCGGAGGCATGACCAAGCGGGAGGAATGCGCAGGGTGGCGGAGAAAACATAACGGAATAGCGAAGAATGAATCTGGCAGAGATTTATTAATGTAAGAACGTCAAGATATAACGAATGAATAGGGTTTAGACGAGTGGATGTACAACAGGTTGCATGGAGGGTAATGACAGTGCCACGTGGGCGTACGAAAAGTCAAGCGGAAGGGGTGACGTGGAGACAGGCTTGGTTGGTCAAAGGGGTGTGTCAATAATTATGGGCTACGCGATTGAAAATGAAATCAACAGTTGAGCATGCATTGTGCAGCGGTGGAATGGTGGACCCGAGCATTATGTGCTTGTGTTAAATCTCATGTGACTTTGGAGGACGGCCATCGTTGGATGAAGGCTGACAGATCCAACGGCGCTGGTGAATTCCGCTGCCCGTCTTTTATCTGATCTTTAACGCGCGAAATGAGCGGTTTCAGTCATCGTACACTTGGACACTTGTCATGCGATCTATGGAATCGCTGGCTCCAAGGGAAATACCGCTCGCCCAGCAATGGCGATGCGGAATTAACCGCTAGTTTTCGGGCGCGGGGGCCACCACGTATGATTTGATTGCGGGCCGTTTATTTTTATTGGATCGGACGGCTATGGCTTTACCCGAAAAACATAAGGCGATAAGCTCCCGCCTGTCTGGCATACGGTCTTGCGCCTGAGTCTCATGGGAATCAAAACAGAGGGGGGAGCTAAGATTTCGGGGGCCAGGCCTGATATAATTTAAATTGCGAATTTTAAACCTTTGTCTAATGTGCTTTTTAGGCTGAAAGGTAACGAGAGGCAGGGTATGGAGGTTTTTGGCCACGAGAGGGGGTTTTAACAGATTCAGGACGGAGTCAATGGCCAAAGATTTTTAATGGGGGCTGACATGAACAACACGGTGGATTTTGGACTTCCTAGGAAAGAGGTGAATCCTGGTATTACTTTGAGGGTGGATGTGTGAGCCTCTGGACTCCCTTTTTGCAGATGTAGGAATCGTATCCTTTTATTTGTTGGTTGAGAAAATGTGCATATGTATATATCTGTATATTATTGTAAATATTGTATCGAGCTGGATTTATAAAGATCCATAGACAATATGGTTATTTGTTGGTTGAAGCAAATGTGCATAAGTATATTTGTTGTTATTGTAAATCCTATAATGAGCTAAGTTATAAAGCTCCAATAAGCGATATGGTTCTCATGTTTGTCATGATGGTTTTACTTTGAGCAAGATGTCATTGTAAATACTGCAACGAGTTGGTTATAAAGCTCCATAGGCAGTATATATATATATATATATATATATATATATATATATTATTATTATTATTATTATTATTATTATTATTATTATTATTATTATTATTATTATTTTATTTTTTATTTATTTTTTTCCAGCGGTTTTGTTGGGTATAGGTGTGGTTTAACACCGAGGACAGGTGTTCCCCTAAGGGGGAGGGTTCTGTAACAACCCCGGGTTAAAATTTCATGTAATAAAAGTTAATAAATGCAAAATAAGGCCATAGGAAAGGGACACTTATTCCAAGATGAATGTTGGGAAATACATCCTAGTGTGGGTGTTATTTTGGTTTATTATGGCTAAGGAAATTGGCAAAGGAAATGGCTAAGGCTTTGGAAAGGAAAAAGTATTTTTGGCACATTATTTATGAAAATAATGGAAATTAGGAGAAAAGGAAGGTGAAAGGTGAAAGGTTGCATATGAGGAAGAAATTGAAGGAAAATAGAGGGAAATGAAGAAATTAGAGGCATCAATGATAAAAAGGATTATGAGCATCAGTTGGTAGCCTTCTGTCAGTTTAGTGTTAGAATTAGTCTCATAGAGGAGAAAGCACAAAGAGGAGAAAGAAAGTAAGGAAGGAAAGGAAAAAGAAAAGCAAGGAAAGGAAAGGTAAAGAAAATAAGGACAAGGAAAGCAAAGGAAGCCAAGGATCAAGCAACTTCAGTGGGAATACTATCAGGTAACAGATTGCATGTGTTATTTCCTAGCCGATTTTGACATGCATGGTATGTGCATGTTGGTATATGGTTCTTTTGTTGTTAATGGCATGGATTTTGTTGGGTTTTGATAATCGATTTTAGCCTAGCCTTACCATTTATGGATAGCCATGGTGTGATGAGATTGTTCTCGATTTTGAGCTTTGGATTTCCAGATGGTTTCAGAATCCAGGGTGAGGTGGTCTCAAGAAAATTACCAAAGGCCTAGGAATCCCTTGACCGGTAATGGTGGGATACATGGTAAAGCCTGAGGGTGGAGACAGGAAAATTCCTCCAAGGATGGTGAAGGAATTTTTAGGCATCCAAGCTCGGTTTGGCTTCATGATCTCGACACCAGTTTAGGTGAGATCACGATATGGTGAGGGTGGAGGTTGTTTAACCTCTGGATTCCATTGGTTGTTTTAGGTTGGTTTATCCCATGATATCCCACATTCATGCTTGGAATATGGCACAAGGTGATTGGATAAAAGAAATATTTGGTTCAGCCAATCTACGATTGGGTAGAATGTGGAAGTCCCAAACCTGGTCAAATTTTTCCTATGTTAATAAAAGCTAAGTTTTTATTTCTTTTGATAAGGAAATGTACTTGTTATTATGTGGATTTAATGGTTGTTTTATCATTAATATTTATCTGGTTATAATCATGGTTATATGACAAATTTAAGTATGGATCTTATCACATTTTATTGAATGGATGTCTAGTTAATGAATGCATGAACTAATTGGTGTTATGATAGCTATAGTGAGAAGGTATTGGTCCTTCTTGGTAAACCTCATATAATTTTTCAAATCTCTATGTTCATATATGAATTCATGACCTGTAGATTTCATGTTCATCACGTGTTTGATGAAATGTTTGTCATGGTTAGGCTTGGTTAGGTAAAGTCCTTGATATATATTTGTGTTATAGCCTCTGTCTTGGTGTCAATTATTATCTTGGAAAGTATCATCAAGTTCTGGGCATTGGTTTGGAGACTATCCTTGAAAAAGTGGCTTAAATATCGCAATCTCTAGCACGAAACTGGCTGAAAAAGACTGCAGTCTCTCCCTTGCAAGAATTGTGGGAGCGAATATCGGGTTCCAATCACATTCATACCTTATCATGGGATAGAATGGGGATTTAATTCATTGAAAGGCTAGGTTAACTCAGGGGTTGGGAACCGGGAGTGGTGGATTAGCTCCTGGGGGTACTGAAGAACCTAAGGGAGGTTTGTAAGGTCTTGTTTTTTCGACTCCATTTCCTTAAGGTTATATAGGAGGTTGAGTCATGCCAAATTAACCCTCAACTCATGTTTACCTCGGGCAAGTCGGTGAAAGTGGGTAAATGTTAGAGGTGGTGTTATATTTTGAATATGGATCTTGTTGTTTTACTGACTAATGACAAATTTTGAGTCACCTAGAACTTGTAGTTTGACTATCCCATTTTAATGCTCGATGAGATGCAATTTGAGATTTCAAATGGAGTCAAAACCTGCAACATATCTTATCTAATAATTATGGGGGTTGGGAAATTGAAAAATATACCTGACCTCGCAATAAGGAAGGTGAGCTTGGATGGCCCTATCAAATTAGCCCTAAGCGATCCATCTTTCTAGGATTGGCATTAATGGTTGTCTTGGCTTGGATTGCTTCACATCCTTTTTGTACTACATCAATAATGTGCATATTATACAAGCTACAAGACCAACAATGTTATGAACTATAATGCACCCCCCAACCCCTTGAACTTCCCAAGCCTAGTGGGAGGTGTTATTTTCAATTAACATGACCTCCATGGTTTCATTATGAAGATGGGGTTATAAATTCCTTCTCACCCAAAGTATGTGGAACTCACTTTGGATAACACAATTGCGTTCAACTCATTGAGAGATTTCTAGTGATATAAACTTTTCCTCAATCTAACCTCTGGATTCGAACCTATGCACGACAAAATTTTGGGCCCCTTGCCACATTTGTAAGGATTCTCCATGTGCACCCACGTGGCACTAACTCCTCACGTGAAGTCAACTATGGTACTCGCCACATCATAACGCCACTATGCCCCACACTAATTCTTTAGAATGGCACCCCATTCTAACCTTTGCTATGTGCCACACAAATTATTGTTAAATGACGAGGACAATAATTGTCCCATAGCTTTTATCTCCTTCATGCCCCATGGTAGTAATGCACTACCAAATACCTTTGTGAACCTGAGCTCCACGGTGACATGGCTCCTAGCCACGTGCGATACCTTATCAGCACCACATTGCACTCCATGCCATGTGGCACCACAAACCACCTCCATGTGTCATTTAATGCCACGTTATCTTAACCTCCACATCACCTAATTCTATAATGTCTTGTTGATGTCATCCTTCAATGTGTCATGTTAACAATGTGCCTCATCGAAAACCTTGCCACGTCACAAGCACACATCATTTGTATCGTATGTGGCATCTCCCATCTTGACTTAAGCCACGGGTCCCATTGAGTCCTTGACCTCCATGCGAATTAATGTTTTCACATTAAATGAAGGGGAGAACATTATTTCCCGCCCTCTATTAATAGTGCCAACACACCCATAAAGGGGTGAACCATTGTCTTTCCTCTACGGTGCAACGAAAAGTTTTGATGGTAAGTGATGGGCATTTTCCCGTCTCGCACCTCCTGTCAACCGCGCTCACTTCTCCCTGAAGTATCTTAGCATCCTTGGCGCAGTGTGACATGAATTTCCATAACATATTATGGGAACTTTTCCCGTTGCACTCCCATTAATTTCAGGACACTATCCGTGATGTCAAAATTCTTGTCTTAAGGAGGAAAATCTTCATTCCTCGAGATGTAGGTATATCTAGTAACAAACGTGCATTTCTCAACCTCCATGGCTTCAAATATATCACAATTATTAATAGGATTAATCCATCCCAAGTGCAAGTCTGTTGTTCAGAGACAATCAAGATTAGAGTCTTAAGGACTCCAATAGATTACGAAGCCATTCCATGTGACAAGAAATGCTTTGTACCATTAATATAATAGGGATAAATCTTGCATTTTCTTGCCAACATCCTAGGAAAAACACATAATGAAAGAAAGGGAGTAAAACCATTAACATGCCTAACAACAAGCATTATTAGATTCACTGATATAGAGTGCCACATACACATTAGCCACAAAATTCCACCAGTGAGTGAGTGTGTGTGTGCCCATAATATCCATGGAATAACAAAAATAGAAAGTGTGTATCCATAATATTCATGGCATAACAACAATAAATTATGTGTGTATCCATAATATTCATTGCATAACAACAATATAAATCACACACAATGATAATTAGCTAAACTCAACAACTAACCATACATACTAGGCAAGTAACCTTGCATTCATGAGATTATGAATAATTAGAGGGACATGAATATCCCTCTCAAAGTATGAGAACAATCACACATGAATCTCATTAAAGGAAAACAAGAATAACACCATTCCTCAATATGCAATATAGTTAAATTAATCGCTATAACCCATAACAATATCATTCAAAATTCATAATGCAACTAAATAATTATTTGTATAGCTTAATGATTGGAAATTGAGGGAGGGACTTCAACTCTCCACCCAACCGTAAGCTAGCTACACTGCAATATTTATTGCAGTTGACCACCCCCGAGCCAGATTCAAAGTTTAAGGAGGTAATTGCTTAGAAGCACTCTCACCAATAACCAGTCAATAAACGGTAAGCAACAAAGTCAATTTCTATGGTGGTTTCTCAACAACCCTTAATGGTAACACCACAATGACTCTATATTCAACATAACAATCAACCATAAGGGTTCATCCAAGGTTCAATGAGTTTCAACTCAGCTATAGGAAAAAGAATATGTGTGTTATTAGGAATGCTGATCAGCTGGCTTAGTATTATAGGAATAAAGAGTCCACTACTAGGATATTTATCATCTTATTAAGCAAGTCACTAAGTGGTTTATCAACCTAAATACTAAACACTTATTGGTGTATTAGACCTTTCAACTAATCCTTGGGTGTCTTGGCCTATCAAGTAGTTTATCAACCCCAACTAGTATCCCAATGGTTTATCAACCTCAAGGTTAGCCACTACCCAAGTGTTTATCAACTCTTTGAGCAAGCACTTAAACGGTTTATTGATCCGAATGGAAAATTAACTATACCCATGGTAATCATCCACCCATGGTATTTATCCACCCATTGTATTATAAGTGACATCTATCCATGGTATTCATTCACCCGTGGTATTCATCCACACATGGAATTTACCCATGGTATTCATCGACCATGGTATTTATCCACCCATGGTATTGTAAGTGACATCTTCCCATGGTTTTCATTCACCCATGGTATTTACCCACCCATGGAATTTACCTGTGGTATTGTAACTAAAAAATGTTATACGTAACAAGTCGCATCTTGTAAAAGGACAGATTGTCCACCACAATGTAGCTTCTACATTTATTCTCTATTTTAATAAAAACATTTATTTGTGGTTTTATTTACTATGTGTTCTCTCATTTTCCTTGCATTCTAATTTTGCATATCTTTCCAGATCCATTTCAGTTTTTAAGATCTTGGGGGCCTCCCCCCAAGATCCAGATCAGTGGTATCATATTAGGTTACAAATCCATGAGAATGAGGGTTTGAAGCATATTTCAGTTTCAACATTTTGCATTCATATTTAGCAAACTTCATGCAAGTTCCATGACCTCCATAGAGCACTTTCTTGGGCAAAGTGGGAAGAATTTTTGCTTTCTTCATTTTTTTTGCAGGAATTTGTTGGGAAGCGAGTTTGTAGAGAATATATGAAAATATTGGTGCTAATGTTTTAGAAACAAATAGCATATCTGGATTCCTTGCAAAAAAATAGTCAATTTCAAAAAAAAAATCAATTGAATCGGAGTCCAGATGAGGGAGATATTGTTGATTTAACATCAACAATGTTGCATAGATGTTTTTTACGACAATTCATGGATGACGGCTCTCCTATCATTGTTTGCAGTTTTTAGTGAAAATTTTTAGACAAACTATTATAGATTTGAGCTCCCCTTGAGAAATCACCCGATTAAAAATAATAATAATAAAATAAAAAATAAAATAAAATAAAATAAAAAAATAAAATCGTTCGAATTGAAGTCTGGACGAGGGAGTTATTATTGATTTAAAATCAGCTATTTTTTCAGAAATTTTGTGACAGCAAGATAGTTGCAACGTGACTCTGAGTTTCTAGAATCTCCAGATAGCAATTTCAAACACATGGGAATATGCATAATGATCATTTTGTTTCCAAAAATAGGTTATAATAAATATTTTGAGTTATATTGACCGAGTTATGCCCATTTTAAATCTGGAGCAGCATTCAAAGCGGTTTCCCTTTGGAGACGTGCCCTCCCACCCCGCTTTAGTAGGCACCTACTTCACATTCATCATTTTCAACATAGCAGTGTTCGACTTGGTTTCTTTGGAGACGTGCCCTCCCACCCTAGGCTATGTAGGCACCTGCTACTTCATCGACAGTCAACATCACAGTTATGGGTCAACCGTACAAAATCCTTCTTATCGAAGTCCATTTGCTAGGCTGCACACTGTTAGTATCGTAGTTGGTCACAAGCATTACATGGTATCTCTATCCTTGGATCTTTATTTGTCATGGTTCTGGGTCATCCAAAAACCCACACTTTATCGATGTCCATTTGCTAAGCTGTACACTATAGCATCACAGTTGGTCACAAGCATTACAGGGTATATTTATCCTCGAATCTTTGTTCATCACGGTTATGGGTTAACCACACAAAACCCTTATCTCCAGTGGCTCTTCATATTCAACAAAGGATTCTCAAGAGGGAACTTCACGCAATGGGATCCATTTCTTCTTAAGGAGGGAGGAATTATCTGAATGGAAAATGGCCTACACCCATGGTATTATAAGTGACATCTATCCATGGTATGTATCCACCCATGGTATTCATCCACACATGGAATTTACCCATGGTATTGTAAATGGCATCCACCCATGGTATTCATCGCCCATGGTATTTATCCACCCATGGTATTGTAAGTGACATCTTCCCATGGTATTCATTAACCCATAGTATTCATTCACCCATGGTATTTGCCCACCCATGGAATTTACCTGTGGTATTGTAACTAAAAAATGTTATAAGTAACAAGTCACATCTTGTAAAAGGACAGATTGTCCACCATAATGTAGCTTCTACAATTATTCTATGTTTTAATAAAAATATTTCTTTGTGGTTTTATTTACTGTGTTCTCTCATTTTCCCAGCATTCTAATATTGCAGATCTTGCCAGATCCATTTCAATTTTTTAGATCTTGGGGGCCTACCCCCAAGATCCAAATCGCATCCACCCATGGTATTCATCGCCCATGTTATTTATCCAGCTATGGTATTGTAAGTGACATATTCCCATGGTATTTACCCACCCATGGAATTTACCTGTGGTATTGTAACTAAAAAAATGTTATAACTAACAAGTCACATCTTGTATAAGAACAGATTGTTCACCACAATGTAGCTTCTACAGTTATTCTTTGTTTTAATACAAATATTTCTTTGTGGTTTTATTTACTGTGTGTTCTCTCATTTTCCTGGCATTCTCATTTTGTAGATCTTGCCAGATCCATTTCAATTTTTCAGATCTTGGGGGCCTACCCCCAAGATCTAGATCACATCCACCCATGGTATTCATCGCCCATGGTATTTATCTTCCCATGGTATTCATTCACCCATGGTATTTACCCACCCATGTAATTTACCTGTGTGGATGAATACCATGGGTGGACAGATACCATGGGTGAATGAATACCATGGATATATGTCACTTATAATACCATGGGTGTTGGCCATTTTCCATTTGGATCATTTATTAGCCCCAACTAGCATCTGAGTGTATCAACTCCATTGAACTCTCTTTGGCCAACCAAATCATAGGCACAAACATAGGGGATACCATCCCAAAACATAACACAAGCTATAACAAGTTATATTTTCCTAGTAGATTCACATCCACTACCAATTCATACTTTGTGTTCTCTTCCTTTTTATGCATTTTCTTGTTCCCTATTTTCTTAGCGAGCTCTCTCTTCCTCAACTCACTTTGTAATTTGCCTGTCTACTTGTCTGTCTGAATCCATGTCTCTCCTCTCCACACCTTGTCCCTCATAGGGCTTTCCTTATCATACTTTCCATGCATGATGACCACGTCCATGCTTCCATGAGAATCAAGACTACATGTTCATCCTTCTCTCAGGGAGCCCATTCCCTCAATTCAATGTTGCACCAACAGTGCCATAAATCCATTAAAGAGATATGTGGTGATATAAATACAATTTCTTGCATTTTGCAAGCAACTCCTCCTCCTTAGTCCTCAAAATTTGTGTCCACTTCCCTTAGCTAGTCAATGTGTTACATTTCCACATTTTTTGTTCGTTTGTCAAGTTTCCGATGATCCTTTAGACTTGACCTGTGGCTTGAGGACCCGCAACCCAAGGGAATCTAATCCGTCAAAGTCACCCAGGGATTGCACCCAACTTGGGCCACACCAACCCTAAGGTGATTAGATTTTTTAGCATGTTTCCTCCCCATAGGATAGAGCACAACCACCCCCCTCAACCGGTTCTTCTAGTGGGACTTGACAATGTTACATTTCCACATTATTTACATGAATTACAATTCATAGCAGTATTTACAAGATGGATTAGCAAAAAGGGATATCACATGAACCTTGCACCTGAAAAATCATAAGAAACTATAATTACAATTCACCTTGAAGGGGATACCTCCTTTTACAATGAATGCAATGTATAAGACAAAATTTGATGATCATAAGACTAGGTCTCCTTTGTAAATGAGACAAAATGTACAAATATAATTGAATGTCATCGTGAAATATTCTAGCCTACATAAAAATATAACAAGAGAAGTGCAATCACTCAATATTTAGGGCTTAATAAGGGGTTTTAGGGTTAACATGGATCTATATAGAGCTTAACATGCCCCTCTCCTCCAAACAAGTGTTGTCCTCAACACTTGACTATCTATGAGTGTTTTTTCTTGAACGGCTCATCTTGCCAAATTACCTCCTCTACTAGTAGGTTTTTCCATTTGATGAGGTACTCAGTAATTGATCGATTTCTCAATTGCTTAGTCATTGTCTTCGAGGCTATTTCTACTTCTAGTATGATTTTCCCTTCATCATTAATCTCTCGTAAAATTGTTTGGATGGGATCTTGTCACCAATTACCTTCTTTAAGTAAGAAACATGGAAGGTTGGATGTGCATGTGATGATGGAGGCAACTTTAATTTATAAGCCATAATTCCAATTCCTTGCAACACCTTATAGGTGTTGTAATACCTTGGTGCTAATTTATTGTTATTCTTTTTTTGGTTGAGGGACATCTATTTATATGGTTTGAGTCTCACAAATGTTGAATCCCCCACTTCATATTCCCGTTCATTGTGATGTTGATCTACGTGTTGCTTCATCTTATTTTTTGTTGAGTCTCCTATAGTTTTTGAATGATCTTGCATGCCTTCTCATCTTGTTTCCATCCTATCCTTGTTTGTTTCACCTACTCGGATTGTGGAATGAAAATAGTACAAAGTAAACCCTTAATGTCTTCCTCTTTCCTTGAGAGTGCATCTCCTACAATATTTTGTTTTCCTTTTTGTAAATAATTTTAAATTCATAACCCAACATCTTTGTAACCCATTTTTGTTGTTATTATGAAGATAGTTTTTTTTCTTCCAAGAAGTACTTCGAACTATCATGATATGTTTTTACTTTGAAGTGTCTTCATATTAGATATGGATGCCATTTCTTAACTACATGTAGTATGCCCAACTTTTTTTTTTTCATAGAGGGGTTTGAGTAAGTTATTTCCTTTAATTTCACAACTTTCAAATGCAAGTTTCTTCCATCTTGCATCAAAAATACACCAATGCCATGGCCTGAGGCATCACACTCTATAAAGAAGGATTTTGTGAAGTCAGGTGTTGCCACGATGTGAGTTGTACACAAAGTATTTTTAAGTTTTTCAAAAGCCTCAGTTGATTCTTTAGTCCAAGAAAATGATTCATTCTTCAATGATTTTGTTAGATGTATTGTTATTTTACCATAATTATCTACAGAGTTACAATAATATCTTATTAGTACTAAGAATCCTCTAAGTTTCTTTGAGCTCTTAGTGATTGGCCATTCCCTCGTAGCTTTGATTTTGTTAAGGTCCAGTTTGACACCTTTGTGGGATACAATATGACACAAATATTACATTTTTTGAACATCAAATGCACACTTGGAAGGCTTTGCATATATTTGTTGCTCTTATAATAGCATTATGACCTTGTTAACATGTTGTACATACTCTTCCCAATATTTGTTGTAAATTAACATGTCATCAAAAAATGCTAACATAACTTTTCTAAGGAAGGGATTGAAAATATAATTCATCGAGCTTTGAAATGTTGAAGTTGAATTTGTAATTACAAATGGCATAAGTGAAAACTCACAATGAGATTCATGTGTTCTAAAGATTGTTTTGGGAATATCTTCTTGTCTCATTTTGATTTGATGATATCCAAAATGATTATCCAACTTAGTAAAGAAAATTGCTTCATGCAATTTGTCTAATAATTCATCAATGATAGGGATGGAAAAACTTATCTTTGATTGTCATTTTTTTGAGTTGACTGTAACTTGTGCACATATGCCACAAACCACCCCTTTTTATAACCATCATCGTTGGTGAAGATAAATCACTCTAGGTAGGTTGAATGCTGCTAGCCTCTAACATTTCTTGAACCATATGGTCAAGGTCACTCTTTTGTGCATATGGATACCTGTAAGGCTTAATGTCAGGTGGTACACTTCAAGGTTGCAAATGAATAGCCTACTCATGATCTCGAGCGAGTGGAAGACACTTAGGCATCTCTCCAAATACCTTGGAATGATTTTTGATAATTTTTGGAGATGCACTGGAGAAGAAGATATAGATTTATGAACATTTATTATTATTATTTTTCAATGAAAGAAATTGGCATCCCTCTAAGCCCAACTAGATGAAATAACACAACACCAATATTTTTACATGGTTAAAACCCTTTATGCGAGAAATAATCCACTACCCCAACCAATGCAATCACTTCGGGAAATTTTATCAATGCAAAAAAATATTTTACATAAGAGGGTTCTCAATCAATCATCAGCCATGGCCCTCCATGCTCTTTAAATGGATATCATGGACCAATTGGTGCTAAGCCACGAATCAATAGCTGTTATATTGAGGAGAAAATGAGTTGTCAAATCACTCTTTATCTAAAACATATTGTAACCATCGAATTACATTGCAACTAATGCATACTAAAGAAACACACTAAGAAACACCCTTTTACCTAATAGACTCATTAGGCTAAGTTGAACTTAAATAACTCCTAAGTTTCTAAATATCTTAACAATCACTAGCAGGGATTTGAACCTCAGTGGGAAGGATAACGATCATTCTGCTCAACCACTGGAGATAACCCCAATTGATATATGTTTGAACATCTAATGAGCATAATTGTGCAATCACACCTTATGTCACCTTTTTAGAAATTTTGTCATGCTATTGAAGGTTATCACTTCACAAGGTCTCCCTTGGATATCTCTAAGCTCAATTTCCTTTTTTTTATGAGGAAAATATTATGAAAAGATCTTGAAAATTAAGGGCCATTGTTCCTGAGGATTGTAACCATTGGACCACTAACACAACATCAACACCACCCATTTGGATTATAAACACGAGACCATCTAGTAAATGCTCCCCCATATTCAGCTTAATAATATGGCACTTCTCTGAACAATTTATGGTACCTCCATCTGAAATCATTACTTTAATATTTTGTGTTAGATACACAAAGGAGTTACGAAGTTTTTCCAATTTGTAATTGATGAAGTTATGGATATTACCTAAATCAATCAACATTGTTGAATTTTTCTTTTAATATATCCTTCTATCTTGAGGGTTTGTGGAGTATTGATGTCCGACAATGCATGATAAGATATTGTTGGAGAAGTCTCTTATAGCTATAGATTTGTGAAAATTCCAATTCTTGATATTCTTCATCTTCATAGTCCATAGAATAATTTATTTTCATTGCATTTATACCCCTTACATACTTGTTGTCACAGTTTAAGCATAACCCCTTTGCTCTTCTTTGATCCATTTGTTGAGGCGTCAACCATATCAGTTTAGGAGAGGTAGCACGATTTTCTCTATAGTTCGTAGTGACCAATTTTCTAAGTCATATTTCTACTTTCTACTTTCCTTGCTAGACTGAAAGCATGCTCTACAAATTTAGGCTAAAAGAGACACATGTCATGTTGAATGATTTCCTTTAAAGTTCCATAAATAGATCTAACAAATTATCCTCTAAATTGTTCTTACCTCGAGAATAACTTTTGGAACTATTGAATGTGCCCTATAACTAAACCTTTTTGTCAAATTTTTACCAATTGACTAAAAAATGTATTGCTCTTAATATCCCTATATTGTGCTATCAATTCCTTTGTAATAATGGACCAAGATACAATAGATTCCTATTTCCTTTTACAAATCATTGATACCATACATGTTGATCTTCTTAAAAAAACACGGACACAATATTTACCTTTTGTAAGATTGCCACTTGGTGTAGATCAAAGTAACGCTCCATCTAGAATATCCATGTTATAGGATTAGTACCATCAAACTTTCTTATATTGATCTTCAAAATATAGTAGTTCCTTGGTGCTGACTTGAAGCCCTAATAATGTAGATCTTGGATTAAAAAGTCATGATTACAATTTTTTGATTCAATATTTGTGTTCTCCAATCGTGACGAAATACTCCCCATGTGTGATTGAGTCCCAACGCCCTACTTCTCTTTATGTTCACGATTTCCTTGGAATTCCATTAGAGAGATTTTGTAATAAAATATATATGTTTTTTAATTTCTTCCTTGTTTTCAGTCATGAATTTTTGTATTTCTTCCTTGTTTTCTTTCATGGACTTTTGTATTTCTTCCTTGGTTTCCACCATCTTTTGTTCCACATTCTTATTGATCCTTCCATTTGCGACAGCTGATTTTCCAACTTGGTTACTCAAGAACGAATATCTTCTATTTCTTCAAGAGTCATGGATGAGCCTTTAGGAGGTTTAGTTGGAACAATAGCTTTTGGATCTTTCTTTGAAGCTATGTGCGATAATAATAATAATACTCCGCTTTATCACAACTTTCAATCACCCCGATAAAATGTATCTTCTAATTAAATGTTATGTCACTTGTAAGTTATGTACCTTTCAAATGTTAAATCAGAGAATATTTGAATGGTTGAACTTCCTCTTGATATATATTTGAGATGTCAACCCTTTTTAATTTGAAATTTTGGCTTGCAATACCCTGGTATATCTTCTCTGCAATTCCCCTTTTTTAACCGAATTTGATGTTCCAAGTGAAAATTATGGTAACTTTCCAACAACTTGTTGATTTTTGGCATCTTCCCAAGAGAAAACTTGTACAATGTGTCATGTGACCAATTCTTCAAATATAATTATGAAAAATTTCCCATATGTACCTTGAGATTTATTCTATATTTGATTAAAATTACATAGTTTGAAAATTTCTCGAAAAAAATTTCGATTGAAAATTTCGAGGTGATTCGTTTGAAATAGATTTAGGGACCAATCACAAACCCCAACTTCCACAACTTATCTACAAACTTATAACGAACCAAAATATGAAATCTTAACTAAATGTTCCCCAAGAACTCGCTTGAAGCTACTAAATTTTTCATCATCTGAAAAGTTATAGTGAGAATGCCAATATGACATATGTGAAGCAACACAATCCTAGATCTGTATTCCTTGCTACTAGATGTTATGAACCTTGCACCTTAAAATGATAAGAACCAAATAATTATACTCCACTTTAAGGGGAAACCTCATTTTACAATGAATATAATGTATAAGGCAATATTTGATGAGAGAAACTTAGACAACAATATGACAATAAAAGTGTAATTTATCAATATTTTGGACTCAATAAAGGGTTTCAAGGTTAACATGAGGCTTATATAGGGCTTAACAAACATGGATATATTTTTCCCAAAATATCATTTAGTCACGGTACCACCAAATAAAAAATACTAGTAAGAGAGCAAACCAACCAAAGCTTTGAAGTGAAGCCTCACTCATATAAGAGCGAAAGATGACTTATGAATTAGGACTAGGCATGCCACGGTGAAAGAAAATTTGTCCTTTGCCAAGCCCCACGCCCAACTGACATAACTACATCAAATAATCAAGTGATAGGAAGATGATGATTCTATCTGCCATAGTGGGCATCGACAAGGGCTCAACCAACCCCATTTAACTAAGTTTCTCCATAAGAGGAGCTTGTTGTCGAGAGCTAACTAGAAAGTGATTTTTGCTTTAAGGAGAGCATGGGTCTTCCATAAACTATCCCACCACCATGATCATTATTCATTAAATCTTGCTTCAATCCAGACTCTATAGCCAAGTTTTGCAGTGAATGTTCCCATTGCTAGGTTTTGTGTCGAAACCAAAGTGTCTTTTATGTCCTTTAATATGATAAAACATGTCACAAATTTGTTAATAAAATTTTTCCATTCTATTGCAAGCTCGTCTTGTGGGCCAAGCTGTTGGGTTGTGAGACAAATGTTTATGCCTAATCCAATATGGTATAGAGAGTGAACACCTCTAAGAGAAAAAAAACCATCCTCATATAACTTGTCCAAAATCTGTTGTGAAAACCTATATAATTCACTAATCCATAGGTCTTCCCTATTTTTGATGTGTTTTATGTTTCCAACTTTCCAAGCAACCATCTTCCTATCACTGAGAAAGACTAAAAAAATAATTATCATTTAATTTACTTAATATACTTTTTTTTTACTAGAGGAATCAATAAAGTACTTGTGTGACTCAAGGTCGATTCCAACTGCTACGACTCTAACCCCTAAGTACCTACATATGCCCCTTCCATAGGTATAAGTGAATCGGGGTTTGAACCTCGAACCTCCTCACACATAACACTTCATTTCACGGCCATCAATTACATTATACTCCAAAAACTTTAATTTGCTTAATCTATATATCTATTAATTTTAGGCCGATATGCCTTTTCTTATGAATCATATCACCTGCCAGTTTCGTCAACTCTTTTCATCTCTGCTTGACGTCTGTCCCATCATCTCTGCTTGGCATCTGTCCAGTGTATTTGTTTGCGTATTAAATATGAGATATCTTTTTAATTGTTCACGGTTGGTTCCATTATCTTTTCAAGCTTTCAACGACATCTGCATCGCTGGGACACCTAAACCGATGGTGTTGTTGAAGAGGCAGTTGGTGCAGTTGCAACTGACTACCACTACTCACATCACGTTTTCTACATTTTTCTTAGTATATTGATAAGCTCTATTCGTCATTTTTCTGTGTAAAGTCAGGACAACTATGGGAAAACTTGTCAGGAGGAAATGTCAGCTCTTGATCGAACACCATCCCGAAGCAAAGCTAGCAACACTAACATAATATGGCAGTGGAATCATTTTTTCAAGATTTGGAAAAGCCAGTGCAACCTCAGTTGGGAGGTGGCCGCAACAGATTCTGTTTCAGTCGACAATTTTGACCTTATTTTGAATCTTAACTTTTTTTAGTGAACGTGTTTTGAATATTGATACAATTCCCCGGAACCAGGGGGACAAACCTCTTAGAAGTCAATTAACATTCCAATTACGCCAAGCCCAGGGGTTGCAAACCCATTATAAAATGGCATATGGGATTCATATATTTGTGTTATGTTAAAGCTTTGCGATATTTGGAAGTGGAAGAAAATGGAGCTAGGAGCACAAATAGCCTCGAAGGAAGCACAAGACCTGCAGATGGAGGTGATGGTTAATGGAGTGGAGAATGAAGAGGGCGATGTTTTAAAAGGAAACAAACTGCATGGTAACTTTCATGGCAGCAATTTCACGCTGGTTGACTCCTTAGATTTGGAGTCGAGTATAGTTTCTGGAATGGATGCTCATGGCTCAGTCAATATCAATAATAAAATGAACTCATATATATTATATTGTATCCTTGAGGTTTTTTTATATCTCTAGGATTTTTGTATAGTTCAAGTGTGATCGGATCATATCAAATGCATTATTGCTAACTGAGATTGAGGTTCTCAAAATCTATGTTACAAGAAGATATAAACTTGAAGTTCTTACAATCTATGCACAATATATTCACAAGAATAGAGAAGCATATGTTAGTAGTAGCACAATGTCCATGGATTATAAGTTTTTTTGAAACCGTAGTTTTAAATGTAGAATTATCATTGTTTGGCTTCCTCAGTTTGCGAAAATTAAGAACAATGCAATTAAAGGTTTCTACTTAACCTGATGTTAAGGACAAAGCTTGATGGTGGTGTTTAGTCAATCAATTTATAATTAGAGCTTGTTGTTGTTGTTTTTGCAAAATTTGGTCACAGTGGCCTCCATTCTCCAACTGGCCTTTCAGAGTATTGAGATGGTTTATGGGGACATAGGAACTACTCCCCTTTATGTGTTTGCTAGCACTTTCACAGATGGAATCCGTCATCCATATGATGTTCTTGGTGCACTGTCTCTCATAATATTCTTGCTCACTCTTTTTCCACTGCTCAAATACGTTTACATTGTACCTTGGGCCAATGATAACAATGATGTATGTAATATGAACCAAAATACGATTTTCAATGTTAATTTTCTCTCTGTATTATGGATATATGTTGATATAAGCTTATTGTGAAGATTAATGAGATGGCAAGTGGGACTTTTGCACCTTATTCCTTCACATGCCACCATGCAAAAGTGAGTGTCTTTAGGATAGGGAACTTTCATCATATAAGCTTGCAGTGCCCAGTAGACAGTTCAAAAGAGCTTTGAAAATAAAAATAAAATTTTTAGAAAAAAGTAATGTAGCTAAAACAATTTTGCTCATACTGGCCTTTCTTGGCACCTCCATGGTTATTGGAGATGGTGTGCTTACTCCTTGTATCTAAGGTATTATTCATCATATTATCCATTTCATACATACAAATTTCCCTGTGTTTAGATATTCTGATCCAGTTATATTATGATCTAGTTATTAAAATGGTAAATTAGGGAAAAATCTAGCCTTTAATGGCGCTTGCAGGGAGCCGGTAGCCCAATACTTCCTTGTTAATAATATGATAATAAAATCGATTTTATAGCCCTTCGTGTCCTCAGACACGTAATTTTATTGATAATGGAAAAGAAATTATATAACAAATTGCAAGAGTTTACAAACGTAAAATTTCACTAATTTGCAATTAGGAAACTAACCTATTTATAAGCTATATGTCCTAACTTAATTTAGTTATGGACCACTTGAAAAAACAACGAGTGTCCATTTACAATAAATGATCTTCTATCCAATCTAATAACTTTATTCCAATTTCAGAGCCTAAGATACGACTCTATTCTAGAGTCTTATCTTTGCTAATAATATTCTATTTCTAAGTGTCTCTAATATTTATTAAATATTCTAATTTAATTAATATTTTATCCTAACTTCACATTATGATATTTGGATCATCTAACATCCCCCCCATGATCCAAAGATACATTACAACATATACCAAGTTCATCCCTGAACCTAGTAAATTTTATTCTACCAAGAGGTTTGGTGAAGATATCGGAGGTCTGATCTTCTGAAGGACAATAAATCGACTTGATGACATCCTTTGCAATGAGTGATCTGATATGATGATACTTGGTGTCCACATGCTTAGTATTTGAATGAAAAATTGGATTCTTGGCAAGCTTTATTGCTGACTGGTTGTCGATGAATAACGAAGTAGCTTCTGCTGGAGGAATTCCCAAGTCCTGTAAAACTCTACGCAACCAAACAATATCACATGCTGCTTCCCATGTTGATATGTATTATGCTTATGCTGAAAAAGTGGCCATTGTAGCTTGCTTCTTGCAACTCCAGGATATTGCAGCTGACCACATGTTCATTAAATAACCTGGGGTTGATGCCCTATCATCAATATTGCCAGCAAAATCGGCATATGAAAATCCACCAAGTACAAAATTTTTAGTCTTTTTGTAAAGAAAACCAAAATCTTTTGTTCCTTGGATATAATGAAGAACTCTTTTTGCTGCATTCCAGTGGTTGTCTCGTGGTTCCTACATAAAGCGGGAAAGAATACTGACAGCATAAGAAAGATCTGGTAGAGTAGTTTTCAGATAAATCAGGCTACCAACCAACTGTCGATAAGTAGTGCTATCCACCATTTCCCCTCGAAAGTTTTAAGTTTTGTTCCATAGGGGTAAGAACAGGCTTGCAATCCTGCATTCCAAATCATTGAAGAATTTCTGCTACATACTTACTCTGAGAAATGAAGATATGATGTGGACGTTGGAATACTTCAAGTCCAAGATAGTAGTGAAGTAGTCCCAAATCTGTCATCTTAAAACTTGCATGTAACTCCTTTTTCACCTGTGTAATGTGATCATCATTGTTGCCAGTGATAATCAAATCATCTACATACATAACCAGAATCACCATATTTTTACCTTGTTTGCGTACATACAAGGTATCATCAGATTCACTTCGTTGAAAACCAACTTTCCGAAGATATTCATCCATTTTGGCATACCAAGCTTGAGGAGCTTGTTTTAACCCATATAAATCCTTGATCAGTTTGCAAACCTTATGTTCCTGTCCTACAATTTCAAAACCTGGTGGTTGTGTCATGTACACTTCTTCCTATAAATCAACATTGAGGAAAGCATTTTTTACATCCATCTGATGAACTTTCCATCCTTGTTGAGCTGCTAAGGCAAGTGTGAGTTGGATGGTGTTCCATTTAGTTGTAGGAGCAAACGTTTCCTCATAATATATCCCTTCCTGCTGCGCAAAACCCTTAGCAACAAGTCTTGATTTATATTTGTCGATATCACCATTTTTCTTGTACTTAATTCGGTAAACCCATTTGTGTTCGATGGGTTTAACATTCTGAGGAAAATCAACAAGTTTCCGAGTGTTTTTGTCGAGAACTACCTGATATTCATTAACCATAGCCTGTTGCCATTCTTTATGTTTTACTGCCTCTCGATAAGTAGAAGGTTCAGTAAAAACATTTGCTATCAAGGAAAAATTTCCTTCATTTCTTTTTGATCCCCTTGTTCCTGTTTTATTCTGTTCGTTAGGCCTTACATATTTCAAAATTTGAACTGCCCATTTTGGAAATTGATGTTCACTGGTTTGAGATTGTGAAAAATAACCATCATTGTAAAGAGGGTTGATGTAAATTGATGTTTGTTGATCAACTGCAGGTTCTAGGGGCGGAGAGTCATTGTCAGAAGAACTGTTGCTGCTAGGAGAGTTAGATGAATTGCTAGAAGACCCAGATGGCACTGGTGAAGAAGACGAACTGGATGAATCATTTTCATATGAAGGAAACTCAAGTTCATACCAATTTTGTGAATTTGGTTGACTTTGTAGATTTCTATTTCTTTTATCACTTTTTGTTTCTAACTTTTGAAGAAGACTTTCAACTTCTTCAACACTCTTACTCTCATTTTCATAAAAAATCACATCTTTGCTTACAATAAATTTCCCATTCTACAAAATTCGGTACCCTTTCTTCTCATCAGAATACCCAATCATTGTGCACTTCAAGCTTCGTGAGTCAAGCTTAGTTCGTTTTTCCTTCTGAACTAAGGCATAACATACTGATCCAAAAACTCTAAGATGTTTAACCTGAGGTTTGAAGCCAAACCATGCTTCATAAGGTGTGATTCTGTCTAAAGAAGCAGTGGGAGATCTGTTCCTTAACTAGACAATGGTATGAATTGCTTCAGCCCAATATAAAGGACTTAACTTTTTTAAAGTTAACATAGATCTCGCCATTCCGAACAAGGTACGATTCATTCTTTCTACTACTCCATTTTGCTGCGAAGTGTAGACATTGGTAAGATGTCGTTTTATGCCATTATCCATGCAATACATTTTGAATTCATTTGAAGTGAATTCTCCACCATTGTCAGTTCTAAGAGTGCCAATCTTCTCCTTTACTTCATTTTCAATAAGCTGGCGAAAAGTTTTGAACTTTTCAAATGCTTCTGACTTTTTCTTCAAAAAATATACCCAAGTCATCTCGCTAAAATAATCAACAAAGAGTAAGAAATATTTGCATCCTCCTAGAGAAGTGGGTAGGGGTCCACAAATATCACTGTGAACCAACTGCAAATTCTTGTTTTCGCGCCATGAACTTGTATGAAAAGTCTCTCGATGTTGTTTTCCATAAATGCAAGATACACATTTTGCATTTTCCTTTTTGATGGTTGGAAGTCCCTTAACCATTCCCTGTTTTTGTAACTGAGAGAGGCTATCAAAGTTGAGATGGCCATATCTTACATGCCACAATCTAATCAGTGAAATGTTTGTAATTGCTGCTCCTGCAAAGTCAGAATTTATTGGAATAATTGTCCCTTTCATCCTTAACAGTTTTCCATCTTTATAACTTTTCATTACTATTTTCTGACTGAGTTAATTTTAACTAAGCCATCTTCCATAATCACCATATGTCCTGCTTGTCGAATCGTGACTAAAGATAACAAATTTTGCCTAAATGTTGGGACATACCATACATTTGAAATCATTCTTTCTCCAATAACACGTTAAAAACTTTAACTACACCTTTGCCTGAAGGAGTATGTTTTGTTTTATCAACAAGATAAATTGAATTTAGATGGCATTGTTGGAAGCTCCAAAAGAAATCTCATTGAAAAGTCATGTGTTGAGTTTCCCTTGTATCCATAATCCATGCATCTTCATAATCACTTCTAATAAAGGTTGAAACCTATAAAGTTGTTGATTCTGTGTTGGTGAAGACATATTCGGAACCATCAAGATCATCTTCACCATTTGCAAACTATGCAGAGTTTGGTTGAAACTTGGGAATTTTCTCAATATAAGTTCTACAATCTTCTGCATAATGGCCAACTTTGTTACATCTCCTGCAAGCAATTTGACTGAAATCTCTGCCTCTGCCTTGAGACTGTCCTCTACCTTGATATTGTCCTCTGCCTCTGCTTTGGCCTCTGTTCTGAGTTTGTCCTCTGCCTGAACTTTGTCCTTTTTTGAAATTGTTTCCTCTTCTTTAACTGCGACCACGACCTTGGGCTGCTTGACTTTGATTGAAATTTCCTCTTCCTCGGTTTCTTGAACTATCAGCCGAGGAGGTACTTGAGTTGGCTTCGATGAAGAAGACATATTCCCCAATTTGTTTCTTCTTCCCAAATTTCTTATCATGTTGGGCTAACATGTCACTCAATTCATCAAACCTTATCTTCTCTAAATTTCCAGTGACTTGCAAAGTTTCCAAAAAATGTGTGTAAGATGATGGCAATCCAGCAATTAAATTTGTAGTTAAGAAAATTTCATCGACAGCTTGAAAACCAACGTTTATTATTTCTTGCTTGATGTTTTTAAGCCATGAAATATACTCAAGGACATCACCACCTTCAGTTAAAATCTATTGAAGCAATTTTAATTGAAGATCAACCTTCCTTGATTCGGGTTGTGTATCAAAGAGATCTTTGAATGTACGTAAAGCAGTCCATGCATCTGAGGAATTTTCAATATGTATGTACATTTCATTATTACTAAAGCCATTATAAGAGCTAATGCCTTGGCATTTTTTACTTCCCATTTTTCAAATGAAGCTGCATCTGTTGGTTTATTAGGCTTGATGTTGCCATCGCATATTTCATGCCACAATTCATTATATATGAGAGTGATTTCGATTAGACGTTTCCATGTCTTATAAGATTTCACCCCTTCTAGCTTATCAGATTCAGACAACATATTAATTAACTTCGACATTGTAGTGTTGAAGCAGTGCACCAAAAGAATCAGGCACAAGAAAAAAAAGAGCAACTCTTCACATGAAACATGCCACGCAAAGAGAAAACGATCTATCGGGGCTTGGCCTTGACCCTCGTATAGTCGTTGAAAAAGGAGAAAAATGATTAAGCTTTGCACTTGGCTCTAGTCAATTTCTCATTGAGTGTTTACAATGAAAAATTTGCAAAATTTGACTACTTGATAATGCCCTTACAAATTTCTTCTTAAAAAAAAATATACCCCCCTCAAAGTAAAAGGTACATTGAGTTACAAATAATAACTCTTATTTCTCCAAAATAAATAATTCTACTTATTCCTCCAAAAACAATGACAATATTTTCATTTTTTTTTACTTCACCTTATTGCTCCAAAAAAATTCAATTGTCTCCCTTATAACTCCAAATTTTACAAAATATTACATTGCTCATTGTCTCTCAAAAAAAATAAAAAAATAATAAATAACACGAAATATATCCCTTACTCCACTTATATTAAAAATATATATAATTTTTTTTAAAATTCGAAGTTGTTGGGCATAATGCCAAAGATGGGGGATTCTTCTGTACAACAAGGTACTTGGGCTTTGTTTGAATAGCTACTAAGATAGTAATTTCACTGCTCCACAGAATGACCTGCCTTCTCGCAACCTTGGAAGAATTATTTGAACACCCTTCTGAAGATTCCAATGCCCTTATAGATGCATTTTATGAATATTTTTGCTGGCAAACAACAGAGCACATAATGGGTATACACCTTAAACTGAAACAGTTCTCACCCTTTAACTATAAAGAAAACATACAAGAGTGCCTGAAAGAAGATGATGAGGTGGCCGCCACCAAATTCACCTTAAGAATGTGTGCCTCACCTCTTCGACATTTTAAGACAGATCGGTACCAGAGAGTTGAGAGGCCAAGGCCAGAGACTCCAATAAGTGAGAATGAAATCCGTATCACTACACAAGGAAGGATGTGAAATTACATAACCTATGCAATGACATTGCTTCAGGATAACAGATCATCTGAAATAGTTCTGAAGGATATGGGAGAGAAATCAACAAGACTGCGACTATTGTTGAGTTAATCAAGAGAAGGATACCTAATCTTCATCAAAATACTATTAATGGACGTTACCTTGCGGATTCACGTTGCTGTTTTATATGAGACGTGAGAACCAGTTCCCCTCTACGCGCGCCCAGGATTAAGAAGTCGTATCTCTTACTGTGTTGACTTATGTTGCTGACAAGTCTTTGGAGGATTGTTGTGACCTCATTTTCGTGATGTCTGTTAAGGCCATGTCTGAAGAGGAGCAGCAAGACTGTGAGTCCATTCAGCGATAATGACAGTGGCACATCAAGGTTTTATTCCACTGTCACCTGTGATCTAACTCCAGAAAATGTGGAGTTAGTTCTCAATGATGTTCGACCTTATCTTGTAGCAGATGGTGGCAATGTTGAAGTGGCTTCTTGTTATCACTATGCTAAAATAGCCATTACTATCTGTTCCATGGATCTCCATGTCGAGGAGATACATGGCATCCTCTTCAAGCTCTTCGTGTGTGGCTTGCAAATTCTTAAGGAGAAAATGCACAGCAGAGTGTGTATTTGCACCGTATTTCCCACCAGACCAGCCTCAAAAATTTGTGAACGTCCACAAGATATTCAGGGAAAGCAACACTACAAAGCTGTTGAACGAGCTCCCTCGGCACCAGAGAGAATATGCACAACAATTATGTCTAATTCCAATGCTAAGGTGGATTCAAAGGTGAGATCAAGGCAATTGGAATATAGACGGAGGGACCGTGCATTGAAGGCGCTTATCATGCTCGACAATGATGATAGCAGCAATGGCAACGTTGAGATTTCATCTGCAAGTTCAATTTCTTTCTCTCTGGCAAGGAGATCAATGTTTTAGAAGGAAATTCAACCGCTGGTTTTAGAAGGAAATTCAACTTCCAAAACTGAAACCGCAATTCCAATTCAATTGAAGAACAATTTCCTAGAGTTTTCCATAGGCTTGTAGAGCTGGATTCTCCTTCTCTCGTAGGTTGTATTAGTGAAGATCTGATACCACAATAATACAGAAGTGTCCACAGACACGTAATTTTATTGATAATGGAAAAGAAATTACATAAAACATTTTGCAAGAGTTTACAAACATAAACTTCCACTAATTTGCAATTACGAAACTAACCTATTTATAAGCTATATGTCCTAGCTTAATTTAGTTATGGACCACTTGAAAAAACAACAAGTGTCAATTTACAATAAATGATCTTCTATCCAATCTACTAACTTTATTCCTATTTTAGAGCCTAAGATACGACTCTATTCTAGAGTCCTATCTTTTCTAACAATATTCTATTTCTAAGTGTCTCTAATATTTATTAAATATTCTAATTTAATAAATATTTTTATCCTAACTTTACATTATTATATTTGGATAATCTAGCATTTTAAATAGGGTTGACACAAAATACTTCATGTTAATATTGAGATAATAGATCGGTTTTAAATAGGGCTGGTTATTTTTTTTTTAAATGAGCTGTCCTCACGCAGCCATTCTACAATCTTGTGGCTCAGTTTTCCAAACACAGAATACTTCAGGTTAATATTGAGATAATAGATCCATTTTAAATAAGGTTGGTTAAATTGTTTTTTAAATGAGTTTTCCCCATGCAGCCATTTTCCAAAAGTTCAACACCTTACTATTCAAAGAATAGCAACAATAGCAACAAATATTTTATCAATTTGCACATTACTATTCAAAGAATAGCAACAATAGCAACAAATATTTTATCAATTTGCACACATTGTACATTGAGAAAAAATGACAATTTGTAAACACATATATTTGGAAGGTGAAACGTTCTTGCTTTTGGACGAAGATTTTTCATAGGTGTTGACTTGGGTATGGATGGGTGGAAGATAAGGGAGAATGGGAAATAAATTATCGAACCACCCTGACAGTAAGCAGTATAGCAGAGAATTATTATATACAAAAAAATCCACTATCATGTTATTGACATTGCAATTTAACTATAGATATAGTTTGCACACAGTAAGAAAAAAAATCTTAAATTGTCAAATACATTGTCAAAAATATCTTGGACGTTAATAATAATCATCATTGAATCAAGAAAATATGAAAATCATCCTAGAATAATTTTGTTTTAAAATTCCAACCTCAACAAACCTTTTCAAGGCAGCTACATCCCCTCACTTCCCAATATATCTATTACATCACCTCACTTCCCCAACATATCTATTACATTGTATTTAAATTCATATTGATATTACATAAGACTGATTTATGATTGAAACAAATGAAATTTTTTATGATGGTGAAACAAATGAAAATTAAAATGTGAAACGACAGCTCACCTCCCGTATTAACAAATTAAATCAAAACCTTCACACTACTAATTACGCCAGAGGCGTTCTCTTTGTTGGCTCGGGGTGAGCAAACACTGTTCACCCCAGCCAATGAGAAGCCTTTCTCATCGCCCTTCCAACCACTAAAATCTGGACACGTGGCACCTCCTCCAACCAATGAAAATCTTCCATTTAGCCCTTTTACTGACTGTTAGTTTCTGTCTGTCTGTCCAAGCGTTTGCACGTCACGACTTCGACCTAGAACTAGACAACAGAGATAGAACTGGACCGCCCTTGCCTTTCCATGCTCATCTTCATCCTCGCTCATGCCCTACGAGAGCTTGGCCATTGCCTGGACGGCTACGACATTTCCAAAAGAAGATGAACTCACTGCTGATGTCGTTTCTTTCTCTCTCACCCATCCACCGACGGTTTCCTTTCTCACTGCGGTTGGAATTCTACATTGGAGAGCATCCCACATGGAGTGCCCATGATCTGTTGGCCACTTTTTGCGGAACAGAGGATGAACAAGCTTCTGCTGGTTGATGAGTTTAAAGTGGCACAACACTCCTTGAATAGCTCAAACCCTACATTCCTCCCCACACAGTCAACATGCCCCTCCATTCTACCCTTGCAATGGTCCTACACAGGCTCTCACAGGGCTACAGTGCTATAGCAGTGGCCTCAACCATACAAGGCCGATCCATGGATGGTAGCCAAGATAAAAAACATGATCACCAGAGTTATATCCACCAAGTTACACCCATATTACATTGGAATCCCAAGTGGGCAGAGGTTGTTGTAGACCATACAAGGATTCAAGGAGCTCACTGGTCTGCCCAACATGTGTGGGGCTATCGATGGAAGCCATATAAGCCTCCACAAGAAACCCAACGATGAAGTCATCTACAAATGTAGGCACAATTTCTATGTTGTTGTGCTCCAAGTAGTTTTTGACCATAGAAAAGTCTTTTGGGACGTTTTTGTTAGGGCTCCTGGAGGGAATGATGATTCAACACATTTGAGGGAGAGTTATTTGTTCAAAAAACTCACATCTGCGCAGGTTTTGATGGACTCAATGATCGCTATACGGGGGCATCAACTTCATCCATACCTTGCTGGCAATTGTTGTTATCCTTTACTTTCATTTCTGTTGGTACCTTTCTCGTCCAATGGCTCTGAGACTCTTGCCTAGAACTTGTTTGATGCAACCCTCATTAGGGGGAAATCTGTTGTGGAGCAGGCCATAGGATTGCTTAAAGGGCATTGGAGGATGCTGCAGGATATACACAGTAGTCGAGCTTCTCAGGAGATGGCTCGAAGCCCAAACCCACATTTCCGATCTCGACTTCAAGAAGATATGGAAGGGTCTCTTCTACTGCGTCTGGCACGCCGACAAGCACGAAGTCCAGGCCCATCTCATCGACAAGCTCACTTCTCTGATTCGAACCCTTGACCTCGCCCTCACTCGGCACTACTTCCAGGTATTTCTCTTAACCATGGTACAAGAATGGAGTGGAATTGATCATCTGCGCCTAGACAAATTCTATCTCATGCTCAGCTGATTTCTTCATCATATTTTTCGCCTTTTAGATGACCATGGGTGGGACTCTGAGTTCACAAAAGGGTTCATGGCGGATTTAAGGGACGGAACCCTTTTGGTCGAAGTTAAGTACCCTGCAAAGGGGGTTAATCTTCACTTTGTGGATGTTTATCTTAATGAGCTTACTGATTTTCTACCGCTTGGGATAGAAAATTTTGGCTTGGTATTTGAGCCTCTTTATTCTGTTTTGGCCAAGTCTCCTGTTAAGCTTTTGGTCAGCAGAGTAAGGCATAATGTGTTTGATTGTGTTATGGAAAATGGAAAGAAACTTATTAAGCGCAGACAAGAGCAACGAGAAGTTCATGACGTTGTTGTTGATGATAATGATAAAGTGGAGAAGTTGGGATCCATTGCGGTTACAATGGGCATTGCGAACGGGGTATTTGAGTTGGCTACTGCAGATTCGACTCTGCAGGCCAACAGGAAAGTTATCTATGCTTTGTACGAGGATTTCGGCAAGCTGGAGAAGTATTTCTCGACTTCTGGCATATCAATTTTCCCAAATGGGGTGAAGAAGAGGAAGGTATCTGCAGAGGAGTATTCAGTTGCACTGGATGACGTGAATCAACATGTAGATAATAAAATGGAGATTGTTGAAGAAGTCATAGTGGACCAGTTAAGGAAGAAGATAAAAGATATAGAGAATTTGGACGCTACTGAAGAAGGCAGCCTGGATAAATCAGGTAAGAAGATAAAAGAAGTTAAGAAGAGAAAATTAGAGAAAGTCAAAGGGAAGGGCAAATCCAATAAGGCTAGAAACCTTGCGGCTAGTGAAGATGGGATCTCCGTAATAAAGAAGGGGGCTAAAAAGCTTGTGTCAAGTGAAGATGAGACCTCTGCAAGAAAGAAGAAGATTAAGACGCTTGCATCTAGTGAAGATTAAAGGCCATTTTTCACTTCTAGATTAATTTATGCTTTAGGCTAAAATAAATTAGGAACAAATCCATATATTCTGGTTTTTGGACTGATATCTGTCCAATCGTTGCTTAAAATAAGCTTATACACCGACCAAGGTCTTGCTAACTGTGAACTAGCACACAACCTACAATAAGCAGATTACTATGATTTATTTTAAGTGACTTTGATAGAAAAGTCTTAATTGAAGTTATTGAGGACATATCAAGCAGTGTGAAGCAGTCCTCTGATTATAAATAGATGGTGAGTTACAACAGTGGTTATAATCATTTGGCTGTGTATATTAACATCTGGTACTGTTCTTCTTAGCATTAAAACTAAATTCTCCTTTTGGATATCCTATACATGAGTTAATCTCTTTTTCTTCATTATTTAAACCACATTCTGGATCTCAGATTGTACTTTCAGAAAATAGCAAATTTTAATTTTTTTTAATTTTTATTTTTATTTTTAATTTTTAATTTAATTTAATTTTTATTTTTTGTAATAGAGTTAATATACCATTTCTGAGGTGCAGAGATCTCTTCAAGCCCAGTTCTACTGTCTATTTTTGTATAACATCTTAACTAAAATCCAATGAATATTTCATGCCCGTGAGCATATTTAGAATTTTCTTGAAAAATATGGCTTGGAAGGCTTTGGACTTTCCCTGATACAGACTCTGTAAAGCTCACCTAATGCATTATACCAACATTACTGTTCAAGAGGCAGTCTTAGAAAGTTGTACGACTTTTTCATTTAACATGTTCGTAAGGCATCAACCTAAAGGGTAACCCTGACTGATGTGTTTCTCCCTTTTCTTTCGTTAAACATATCTATAAATGCCTAGGGGATATTTTTTACATTGTTCTACAATTTTTATTTCATGCCCTTGTCTAGCAGACAATGAGAACTTTAACATGTTGAATCTATAATATATTATCCTCAAAGGTCATTGACTACATGTATGCCAGATTCATTACCATTTTGGTTAGACTTTTGTTGTTTAGGTCATTGAGTAAATCACTGTGTTGTGATACTTCACAACCCTCCATTTGTTTTAGGTAATATAACATGTCAAGTCATGGGTTGTAAGTGCTTTTGTTTTGGCAGTTAGTGGCAAGCCAATAGTTTCCAATTTTGATAGAATTCACTCGTGGAGTTTTCGGCGTGGAGATCTCATTATAAATACTCATCTTCGGGATATGCTTTAATAAGCAGAACTTGTATTTGATTTGAGGATGGAAACACATTACTGTTTATATCTACTTAGCTCATGTCATCCTCGTTGAGTTCTTTTGTTCCTATTTCTGCTGTCTCATTTTGGAGGTCCTTTTGCTCATCTCTCTCTCTTATGTAGTGTATCCAAGGTGGGTGATCAGGTTTGATCAACCTAAATCTTTCATTTTCTGTCACATTCTTTTATCTTCTCCTTAATATTTCCTTCCTTGCTCTTATTTTCATAAAATTCAAATCCATTCGTCATTGTTATAA
This sequence comes from Pinus albicaulis, assembly GCA_034641835.2. Classification (NCBI taxonomy): domain Eukaryota; kingdom Viridiplantae; phylum Streptophyta; class Pinopsida; order Pinales; family Pinaceae; genus Pinus; species Pinus albicaulis. The sequence continues at coordinate 1,439,200,452 of CM076577.1, forward strand.
AACAACACAAAAAAAGGTGAAAATGCATTCTTAGTTTTTGTTTTGCCTTTCTTTTTTGTTCTCCTGTTACACATATCTAATGCCTTTCAGGTGTCAACAAGTACTCATGTAACCCTCTTACATCTTTACAGTGATTTCACAGCGAAGCAATGGTGCTATGATATTTGCTGATTTGCCCTCAAACAAGCTATTATCTTAATAATTAATGTGTAAGTTGTGGCACTCTTATGGGTTAGCTAATGACGGTTCATTCCTTGGCAGATATCAGTTTCTTTGTAGGTTTCTGGGGATATACAAGACCGTGGTTGTGCTTTTGATCATCTTAATGTTTTTGAGAGAATGATACAAACCTAAGGAAGGCATCTTTTCAGCATGTTGCTCAGTCAGGCGTGGTTTAAAGAGAATGCCCATTGCTTTTTTGCCTACAAGACCGTGATAGTGGTTTTGACAATATTTACATCTTTGAGACTATGATACAAACCTGTGGAAGGCATCTTTTCAGCATGTTGCTTAATCAAGCATGGTTCAAAGAAAATGGTCTATTGTTTTATTTGCCTTGCACAAAGAAAATATGCCAAGCACTACCGTGATCTTGTAGAATCCTGCATTTGAATTTGGGAGTCACTTGAACCTGTTGTGGAAGAAGTTTAGGTTACAGACCAAGTTTAGAGTTGTTTTAAGTTTCCTACCCGATACATATTTAAATATATTTAAATTTGGATATGCTTCAGATATTTTTTTTTTGTTATATTGGAAGTCGAAAGTTGTAGATGGATTCTATCTGACTTTTCAATTGAGGGCATTCTTTCTAAAATTCCAAATTTGACAGTTTTTGAATGGGTTTCTTGTTATTGCTTTCATAATTTATTTTTTTGAAGTATCTCCTTATTTGAATAGTGTATATGGAAATTTAGAGTTTCCCTTAATATTTCTTTCACATTATTCTATCCTTACCCAATTGTATAGGTGTTGCATAATTTGTGTTGGTTTCTTAAAAGGAAATGGAAAAATTTTGGGTTTATGTTCAGGACACTGTTCCGATTCGTCGTCACTGACCTAACCTTGAACAGTGTCACCTACCTGTCCTTGCATGTGTTGACCTTCTGTTGACTTGCTATTGAAATGTCATTTTCTAATTGTGTAGTGTTCCATATTTTATTTGTCCAATGAACATGGCATGCATTGAATTTTTGCATGATGACATTACTCTACATTGTGTGTTATTTGAAAAAGTTTCCAAGGAATTAAATATTTAAAACATGGCAAACATTTCAAGATTGGAAAAAAAAAGCACCTTCATATAATTAGTTGTTAATAATGTTTTGTTGGTTGGTAAAACACTATCATTATTTGTTTTCTTTCCAAGAGAAGAATAATATTTATATAATATATATTTTCTTTTAAATAATATCAAATATTTGCTCTAGTTTTTTTTGTTCTTTATCAATTTAGGGTGTGGAGCCACAACTCACTTTTCATAATATTTCTTCTTTTGTTCTCGAGAGAATATTAGTAGGCACTTGAATGTTCGTGCAAATGTGCCACCCAATGATTTGAATTTTGAGTACTGGGTAGATAAACAAGAGCAAGCCGATATGTTTTAAAAACACATTACAGAAGCAACAAGATTTAAAAAGACATTACAAAAGCAATAAGAATGAGCACAGACCCAACTCATTCTCACAATCAAGATCAATTGGATGTCTCATCAATACAAAAAACTATGAAGAAGTTTCAAACAATAAAAAAAAAGAAGGTCAAAAGAACTAAAAAAAACGCACAATTTGGAACCCAATAACAACAACAACCAGAGGTTTGTTTGCTTCGAGTCCATGAGCTAATAGTCTCATATATTCCATTATTTTTTTGTCTTCTTCATATCTTACATAGATGTTTATCATATACAAACAATTATTTCCCTAAATAATTGCATTATACCATTTTTGAGTAACTTGATTAGCTGAAAGAGATTATGTTTCAAACTTGGAGCACAATACACATCTAAATTTAGTTTTGTTTTTGTCAACATATTAACCATTATTTTTCCCATAATAGTTAAAATATTTTCTAACATAAAATTAACATTAATCCATAATAATTCATTTAAATATAAATAATTTGACTATTAGAATGAGTGGAGGAAGCCTTTGGAATGCAGGGATTTTACATGCCGGGTTTCATATCCCCTCGAGAGTCCTAAAGGAGCCTTATGTGTAGAGATTAGTGTTGGTTTATCAAAATCGGGCAATTGATTTTCTTTATATTAACAATAATCGCCGATTTGAATTTGTAGCACTAATATTGGGTATCTTGGTTTATCATGCCTCAAACTTTAGTGACATTAATCAACACATGCTTCAGTTTGTGGCAACCAATATCAATTCCATTTCTAGAGGCTTGAGAGGGATTGACAACCATTTCTGTATCCTTCTACTCAAATAGGTCAATGAGCCTCACTAATGCGAGCTCAAGTAATGTTATTGCCTCCTTTCAGCCTTCCCTTGCACCTCCAGGTGCAATTGCTAGTGAAATAGTTCATATATGGTAAAACAAATGGAATGCATGAGACTATGACTTAACAAATCGAAATTAAAATGTGAAATGCACGTGTGGATGTGTTTTAATTAAATATTAAAAAATAGTTTTGTGATTTTTATTTATTTTTTAAACTTTTAATTTTACTAATTAAATTATAAGAATTATAAGAATTGAATTGAAATTGTTTTTTATATGATTAACTAAATTATAAGAATTAGAAAAATTGAATTTAAATTGCATTTTATTTTATTAGCTAATTACAAGAATTAGAAGAATTAAATTAAAATAATTACATTTAAATTGCTTTCTATTTCATTAAATAAATTACAAGGAATAGAAGAAGATAACTTTTAAATATTTGAATGAATTACATATTTCAATAATAATTTTCTTTCTATTTCATTGACTAAATTACAAGAATTAGAAGAATATAACTTTTAAATATTTGAATGAATTACATATTTCAATAATAATTTGAGAACAATTTTTTTTCAATTCATTTTTTTTTAAAGAAATTTAATTGAAATATTTGAGAACTTTTAATTTGCAAAAAAACTCATTTAAAAAAAAAAAAAAACTATGAAAGAATGGAAGATAGTAATCCTTTAGGAAGGGTTATTTGAAATCTATTAATTCACAAAAAGTTTGCGTTAGACCATATTTATAAAGACTAAGTCTCTTCTAATAATTTTATAACATTATGTACTATTTTTATTTTCAATGTGTGCTTCAAAATGCAAAACAATGCAATACATGCATACAAATGCATCCTTCATATAAATTTTCCAATTAAATAAACCTGATAGTCTCTTTTTGCACTTTTTGGAGCAATTACTGTCCTTCCCCTGCCTTTCCCCCCTCCCATCACATTTTGGGGGCAATCACTGTCCTTCCCTTGCCTTTCCCCTCCCATCACCTTTTGGGGGCAATTAGTGTCCTTCCAGTGCCTTTCCCCTCCCATCACGGCCATCACAATCAGAGGATTATAAATTTATTTTATATATTATTAAATTAGTAGAGATTTATTTTCCAAATAGGAAAGATAAAAATATATTTTCTATATTATTAAATTCATTTATATGATTTTAGAGTGAATTTTACTAGTATCTAAAAAAATTAAAAAATATCATTAATTAGAAAAGAATTAGAAAATATAATTAATTAGAGAACATATTTTAAATCAATTAATATTTAAAAAAAAATTAAATTCATATCCATTAAACATCACTAATTCAAATATTAACTTTTACATAATTTCAATCATACATAAACATTGTGTGCATCACAAACATTTACTAATCTTTATATTTTTCTCTCATTTAATACATAAGAATTTTAATTATGAACTATTCTCATAATATTTATTTAATATAAGCGACTGATTCCTGATACATATGAATACAATTTAAAAAAAAAACACCAATATACTAAACAATATAAATTTAATATAATAATTATTATTTCAAAACAAGATATAATTATTTCTATTTCTCACTCCAATCGGCCTTTCTTACCTTTTGGCCTTTCTTTATCATATTCACTCCCGACATAAAGGAGACCAAAAAGCTTTGAATGCACCATACATACCTCACAAGAGCGGAAGAGCTCTATACACTGGTGGCGAAAAGTAGCGTGGCAATATATCGACCTGCGTAGCGGTTTCTTCCCTTCCCTTCCCTTATCCAGTCATTGGTCTGAAACATAAAATATTTGTAAACTTTTGAACAACTCGTAACCTAATGAATTAACTTTCTGGAAAAAAGTGTGTTAATGATCTTTGTTGTTTCTAACCGCAATCCTAGCTAAGTCGCACCTGTCTTTTCAACGCAGATATATCTGTACTCCACATTCGAGCAGAACTCAAAAGGATTTTGAGTTTGAGTTCTGAACATCTGCCCGCTGATAGTGTGCCGAGCTGTGCAGAGACAACGAAAGTAATTTACTACTATGGCCGCAACATTTGCAGCTTCACCAGTATCGAGGCTTTCCGAAAATGGCGGCATTCTTTCAAACCCGTTCAAAGCCCCTGCAAAGTCCTTCAGTAGTTCCGAATCTTTGGTTGCATCCCGCGTTTCGATCCCGCAACGTCGGGGCGAGGTTATCCGGAAATTTTCTGTGCAGTGCCGGCAAGGGGTGTCGTCTAGGACATTCAAGCACTGCTTCAGCAAGAACAGGGACGGGTTCATGTACTGCGAGGGCGTGAGGTTGCAGGATGTCATTGATACGATGGAGAGGAGGCCCTTTTATCTCTACAGCAAACCTCAAATCACCAGAAATTACGAGGCTTATGAAAAAGCCTTGCAGGGTTTGGATTCCATTATCGGCTACGCTGTAAAAGCGAACAATAATCTCAAGATTTTACAGCATTTGAGGAGCCTTGGCTCTGGAGCAGTCCTCGTTAGTGGGAACGAGTTGAGATTGGCTCTCAATGCGGGCTTCGATCCTAGCAGGTTTGTTTTAATTTGGTATTTGGTTTAATATTATTTCATTGGTTCCGAGGCTTTTATTTTTCTGTATATTTTGGCTTTGAGATAGCTAAAAGGAGTTTTTAGTATTATATGGTAACTTCGAGCACAGTCATTTGGGCTGGTGTTGTGAACTTTTGGGGTGGAAGTATGGTTAAGCTCTGGAGCTTATGCTTGATGTTGTCACGTACTTGGGTAATTCCTACATCATTACATGTCCGTTTCAAAAAGTATAGTACTTAGACGTTGTATGTATTTTCCTTGTCGTTGGACTGAAAGACAGTATTCCAAGTTTTAAGCCATATTCACAAACCTTCTGTTTGCAGAAGTCCGCAAGTCTGCCACAAACCAGAACCCTGTTTTGGAAAACCTACAAGCTCCCATTGCAGTGCCTGCAACCCACACGACGACTCGCAACCTGCTTTGCAGTATCTGCAAATGTACCTTGGAAAACTACGAACTCCTACAAATTCACAATACATCTACAACCATTCGTAGGTAGTCTAATGAGGAAAAACACTGGGGGCAAGGAGCTTGTTAGGCCCGTTACTACAAAATCTAGTAGCCCAGTGCAAAGCCTCACTAGGCACTTTACGTCAAGGGAAACAATGAGATCAACCGCCACTGTCACCTTCATGGCTGCTTCCTTGCTATTATGTGGATGGATATTATCCTCATAGGGGATGCTTCCCCAACAGGTCTTGGAGATTAAGTAACCTAAGGATTCCCAGGCTAAATACCCTCTAAGGACCAGACATCCCAGAAATATATTCGATAAGGTAGGGCTGTGAGTGAAGATGAGGTAGTGAGTTCAAAGAACCTATGGCTAAGACTAGAGGGATGAGATATGTTGTGGATTCCAAACACTTGCTACCATTAATTAAGCAATCATTGTTATAAATTAGGGTTTGAGATAAAGACAATTTACAGCATGCAAAATTTATGACAGCAATAACAAAAATAACCTATATGCGATGATAGACAATACAATATAGAAGGCTATAAAATAGGTAAACAAGAAAAGGGTTACGGAAAAATTCTCAATGATTGAAAATGCATAAAATAACAAGGCAACCCTAGACGTCAGACCTAGAATTATCGCGGAAAAATGTATAAAAATGATGTTTTTCCTTTTTCAATTTAATGTATAAGAACCCTAACCCCAGGACTATGATATTTAAAGTATTTATGCTATTTAATGCAGATTTTGTAGTATCCTAACCCTAGTTTACCATGAAAAAGAAGGTATATATATATATATATATATATATATGAAAAAGAAGGTATATATATATATATATATATATATATATATATATATATTTGTTTTTGTTTTGATATATTGGAACTAGTTCCTTTTATCAATTGGGTATATGGAATCAAAAGGGTGAGGACAAAGGTGGAAGACCTTGAATGGAGCGAGAAAGAGAGAGGAAGACCTCTCAATCTAACCCTAGTGGCTTTCACAAATAGGAGATATAAAATTAAGCTAGGTTTTTGTCCTCGCACTTTCTTTTATTCTAGTCCATATTTTGCATTTTATTTTTATGGATCATGCCTTTTATTTTCTTTCTGTTGCATCACTCTCTTAGAGAAAGTTTCCAAGCCCCTACTTAAGAATGAAGAAGTTAGGAAACCAATACTGGTGATATATAATAATTAACCAAAGGATTGGAACGTAAAACTAGGGAAAAATGGAAAGTGATAAGCATGGATTATGATGGGCACACACCATCAATCAATACCTCCTATTTGTGTCCCTCCTTCACAATGGAAAGAAGAGCCTAAAAGAAGGTCACACTAGACTAGTAGTAGAGGATAACCACCAAGGCGAAGCATGGGAACCAAATACAACTGGAAGTGGTCAATCATCCAATTAAACTTGTGATTCATACTAATATGCTCTTAAACATTAAATGAAAGCACTTGATTACAAAAATAGTTGATGAACCTTATAATGTATGGCCTACCTTCATCTAATAAGTAAGCTAGATGCCACAAAGCATTCATTAGAGCATAGATGGAGGGGCTTTGAGGCTAGCTATTTGTAGATAACATAAGGCTACTGGTTTGCAAGATGAATAGAATGGGAGAAAAGTCTTCTCTTGGGGTTCAACCACTTGGGTAGGTAACAAGGTCTGTCATCACAGGATTTGCATCTTACTTACACACATTGCAATCTCTCACTTTAGAAAATGTTTTCCAGTGATAATTGGAATGTATCTCAGTAGTCTTGCGGACAAGATGAAAACGACACCAAAAAGAAAGTTGTTGGCAACACCTTTTGGAAAAAAGCATAAGAGGTTGTAAAAATTGGTGAGCCCCCTGTATGAGATTCAATCATGGAATCCCAGCCCTCATAAACCTCTCCTAGGATGGGTTGGTCTGTATCTGCAAATCGAAGCAAAGAAATGATAGGGTCCATGATCTGAATAAGTAGATCTACCCTCTCCCACCAAGCATTATCTAACACTGTGTCTTTCACTCTTTTTGAGGCTGCTTGATCTGTCTTTCTCCAAAAAGACCAAAACTCCGAAATAACCATGGCCCTAGGGGCGGTCTTGACCTCCCTCAATCTCTTCAACATGATGAATGAAGAGGCAAATTGTGTATCCGCAATATTCAACAATGATAGATTGGTGTACTCCTTGTAGATAGTGAGGGCATTTGTATGATTTCGTACAAAGTTGTAGATATGTCGTGCATCCTCAATAATGCTTCCAATCCAAAGCACATAAGAAGCAATAGATTTAAGTGCTAATTTTAATGAATAGACAACGCAAGGTGTCCAAAATACTTGTGGACATTTAGCTTCCACAATCATGCCAAAAACCTTGCAAACAGGTGCATTATTTGTAATGATTTTCACACAAGAATCAACACCTACATCTTCAATAAATTTAATAAACAACTCACCCATATATTGAGCATCCTTGTATTGTCCAAGTGTATGCACTAATTTCAAGAAAACTGCACCATTCAAGGAAGACACCATGAAGTTGATGAGTGGGTACCGTGCTGGATCTGCCCATCCATCAGAAACAATGCTAACCCTAGATGCTGGTCATGCTGATTTAATAGGCTCAAGCATTTTGTCCACCTCTTTCTGTGCCTTCGTCAACAATGTGGTTCTAAGCTTCTCTAACCCAGGAGGCATATTCCTTGATGGAGCCCCTTGAGTTAGAGCTCAACACATCTCAATAAATAAAGGTGAGTGTGCAACATTAAAGTATATGAAGTTTTGATAGAAAAAAAATGCAATGGTAAGATCAAGCTCTTCCCGTTTCTCTTTCTAAAAAATCTGTTCCATTGGACCAAGTGCCATTGACTTTCTTTTTGCTGCTTGTCCCCCAGAACTCCCAAATGGAAATTTGTTGTTGCTTTTCCTCAAGAATGGAAGGGGATCAACATTCTTGTTTTTTATAGATGTTGCAATCACCTTTTCCATACCAACATTGTCCTCTTTTTTCATTTCTTTCCTCTTTGCTAAAGACACCTGTGTACATGCTGCAATTCCACAACTTGGTAAAGCCAACAAATGAGCTTTCACACAGTAATATGTGCTCATGAAATGATTGTTGCAATAGTTTCATTTCCAAGCAACATTTCCGCCTCCCTTCATCTTGCTGCCTGGACCTTGCTCTCTTGTGACATATTTCCACAAGGGATCTTTGTTACCTTGAGGCTGTTGTCTTCCCTCAACATTTGAAGCTGCTGTTGCAGCCCCACTTCCAATAGAGGGAGCTCTTGCAGACCCTGATGAAATTGGAACAGGAGGGACATCTCCAATGGGGACATTCTTCCCCTTCCTTTGCCCCTTCCCTACTGCCCTTGATTGAGCCATGAATGTTGTAAATAATAAACAAAAAATGCACAAATTTGTAAAAGAAATGCACATGCAAACTGCTATAATAAAAATGCAAAAAAATATAGAGACAAAATGCACTTACCTGTTGCTTGAATCTCCTCCAAAATGCTCCCACACCCTTTGCTCGTCGCTTTCACACACCCACAACAAACCCACAACAAGAGAATAAGATGTTAAAATTATGCAACTGCGGTCAAATTCCACTATGGACAGCTCAGATGGTCGAGATTATAATTGCATTAGATTCCTCTTTTCGAGAGGACCAAAATCGACCTATAGATCGCTCTAATCGGTTAAGCGAAAGTTAAATTATGAATTAATTTATTTATTAAAGTGAAATGAAATGGGTCGGCCTAACCAGATGTGGAGTTAGCTTAAACCCTAAGCGGTCACACACGAAAGCTATATATAGAGGCGACCTCAAGTTCATTTGTACACATTCGCTCATGAGATCTTCTTCATGCTCTCTTGGTTTTGGTTCGTATTTTTCTATCTTGGCACACACAGGTACGTCAGGAGAAGCTCGCGCAAAGGATTGGGGTCACAAATAGAGGCTTGCATTAGATTTGGGTGTTCTGGGCCATAGTCGTAGGTAGGTAGCGGTTGAGCTGGGCCAGAACCGCAGGCATTCCTTGTTAAGGCCGCGATTGAGTTAGCAGAACCACAAGCAGACCTTGCTCAGGGCGCAGTTAGGGTGCCAGGCTGATCATGCCCTTAGCCGCGGACACAGAGCGTCCAGGTCGCGGTTAAGGCTAGTATAACCACGGGATCACAGTGTTAAGGCCTTAGTTGAAGAGTTTTTATGGGTAGATCTGATTTGAATCACAGTTAGTAGGTTGTGTAGTGTCTTCATTCATTCGTCGCTCAATCATAATCGTCTCACAACAGTCATTGACAACATCCTGAACTCAGATCTAGGACTTGGTAGTTGAGATCGCTTGATGATCTTTCAGATTCATGCTTTTGAGGTTATAGATCTTTAGATCTTTAGATCTGCTTTATGTATTTCCGCCTTAAGATGTATCTACAGTCTTCTCTCCGAATCAACAATGTTCATCAGTGTGCTTTAGCCAGTGTCTGTGCATCTGAGTTCTCAGAATCAAGTTTCGTCGACAGAGATATGTGTAAGGTCACATTATGCATGTGTTAGTTGTTTTCTGCATTATGATGATATGGATCTATGGATCATTGTACTATTGTTACTGAATCATTTGATGACGACCTAGAAGAAGAATTTGCAAGGGTTTTCCCCGTAGTAGGTTTTGCCCTGGTCTCGGACCAATCCTGGTGTCTCTATGTGTTAATGCTTCTCTTCCTTTGATCTTTTACATTCCACTGCTTAGATGATGATGATGATGATGGTTTTGTTCTTTTTGCATAGTTTCATATTCTGATGGTTAATAATGTAGATCAGTATAATGATATAATGATTTGGGGTGAACTTAACATATTGTTGAAGAAATGTAACTATCAAAGCAAGGAACAATGTTGCTCTATGGAAAATTAACATGGTATCATAGTTGGGTTGAAGGAAAGCCATGAAGATCACCCCCATGGAGACACTTTTATGGAAGCAAGAAGAGGATGGTAGAGACTTAAAAGAATTCTAGGGCATGAAGAAAACCGTAGGTAGTTAGTGAATAAGGATGTGACCGTGAGGGTTTGAGAGAAACCCTGGTTTATGATAAAATCTTGAGATTTGGTATATGAAACCCTCGCATGGCCTATGTGGAGATGCTTAAGTACTTGGGTTGATTTGACAGATGATCTGGTTATTGATAAAGTTGCTGATTGAAGGAAACATTGTTTTATGGCCTATGGAGGGCTCTTGAAGGTTGGTTCAAGAGGGAGAGGATCATCTCTCATTGAAGATAAGTATTCCTTGACTCATGACCTTACTCTTGTTTATTCTCATGGATCTGATTATTATTTCTAGTCATTACTTCCTGCATGTATATTTGAGCACCTGGATATTTCTAACCTCCGTGATGAGATGCGATGAGTGGATCCCTCATGAGGATCTTTTGAAATGCATGAAAGATGGCCAGATCTGGAAGAGGTAAAGAGGCACTTGAAGCGGCCTATGTGAAGGTGCACATGTAATACCACTAGGTATGCATGGTATATTGTTTTAATGTTATGTTTCAGCTATAACATTGGATGGCTAGGTAAGCCCTATGGTATGGTGAGAATGTCTCTTTTGCAAATGGCTCATGCATGTGAAAGTGATTGGGATCTATGTTCTCTATGATGAAATGGTGCACCTGGTATTGAATGTTTTGATCATGATGATCTTCTTGATTTTGCAAGGCTACCTATTGCTGATTTTAGATATAGTGGCATAGAGTGATGTTTGGCTAACATCTATTGTTTTGAAATCCTGATCCTGACTCTAGTAGATGATACTCTTAACTTTTGCTATGCATAAGATCTGTTGGATCTCTACTGGAAGTTTACCTCACTGATATGGTAATGATAATGCTTGTGATAAGCATGATGAAAGCTCATGGAAAGAGAGATTGCACTTTGTTGGTTTATCAAATAACCTTAGCTTGATCCTATTGATCATGATACACATGGTATTGGCAACCATGATGATAGAGGCATATCTATGAGATTGATGTTTTAGATCTCTGACTTCTTGTGGTTATGGCATATGGTGAAATTAAATGCTTTAACTGGATGTATTGTTCATAAGGTTATATTGTCACATCATCCTGCTGCCTTGATCTTTTCAAGTCCAACCCTTGATGAAAGATTGATGACATGATGTTGATGATCATGATAGCTATGAGTTCATGATCTAACAGATCTATTGTTGCATGACTCCAGTAAAGACAGGTTGATGACATGAATGAAAATGAAATTGCATGCTTTTCTATGATTTATGAGTGTCTGACATTGTTGTTCCACAACAGAGGTTTGAACCTCTCTCGCAAAGGAAGGCCCATAGATGTGACCATACCTGATAGACACAAAATTTAAGTTATGTACGATGAATTCGGTATGTACTCCAAATCAAGGAATCTCTGACATGTTTTGCCATTGTAAATTGATTTTTGGAATTGCTGGAATTGAGCATGAAATCAAATGGTCACTTAGAAGATATCAGTTCTGTAGATGTGTTGCAGATGCTCGTAAAATCTGTCAGTAGGGAAAGTTCGTATGTTTGAACCAAACTTGTGTTTGCAGGTGACTGAGACATGCATATGGATATGCCATTATGTTTGAGGATTGTGCTACATATTTTAGCTGATTGATATTGAAAAATTGTGTTTGGAACTTTTGACATGATGCTTAATGGTTGAGATATGTCTAGAATTATAGATCTTACCACGATTGCACATTTGGATTTGACATGATTTGATCTGCCGATAGTTGATTTTCCCAGATGACAATGCTATGTGGGCATAGTGACCTTCTGTGTTGTATGTGAGTATACAGAAGTGTGATTATGTATTGGCCTCCTTGTTCTTAGCACAATGGTTGTTGTGACTTAGTATGAACATGCATGATTTAACCTTGATGTGTATGCACTAGCATCTAGTGACGAAAATGGCCTATAATGACATGTTAAATGACAGACTTGATGGCTTGACAGTAAATGAAGTCAAGACTTGACATGAGCACTACCTGTCACTTGGTTGAAAGAATTGATACTATGGAATCAGTGCCTTTGATAATAGTTTTGGTTTGGCTTCTAAACTGTGATGAACTGACTTCGTTGACACAACATTGATTTATGTAAGGCTGGTTATGTTGGCATGGTAAGGCATTATGCTTGTAGAGAGCGTTGTGTGATGCAAGCTCCTCGATTCAAATTTGTCTATATTTCATAGTCATATGGTGAAGTCAGGATAATGAGTTCCAAGGTATGGACTTGATTTTGATTTTGGCTTTGGTTATACATTCTGATAGTCTATCCTTGATAGGTGACGAGCCTCTGAAGATCTAAGTAAGAGGGAAATGGCTTTTGAATCTCGTAATGATGTATCATGGCATGATGAATCAACTTCTGGAATTTAGGAAAGAAACCCATATCGCAAGACTGTTGAAATGTCTTTGTATAATGTAAATCCTTGGACACTCTGATTTAAAGTTCAAATGTTGATTGAACGTGACATGGCATCCGTTAGTTGATTGAAGCATTGATGTTCCGTTTTGAACATCCATCTGTATATGATGTGTAGAGAACACGAGTAAATTCATGATTGAGCTGCTTCATTCAAAATTGCCACCAAACATCTTTTGAAGGTTGAGATATTTCTCCCATGATATGTAGCTGCATGAATGAACTGATGATGTTTGGGATTAGTATTGATGAGCACATTTGGATGCTGCCTTAGTATGAGATCTGCCATGATATCTTGGACGAGAGGTTCATAGCACGACCGAGGTCAGATACAATGCTGCTAGTAAGGCTAGCTGTGAGGCATGATGTAGAGGCTCCTTATAGAGCTGTTTCAGAATGATCTGGATAAGACATGGATACACTGTGATGACAGAGAATCCCTTATACATATAGTTGGGACTGTGATTTCTCCATTCATTGAGACAATGCAACTATTTGAGACAAGCTTAGGCTTGTGATTGACACCTCCTTTGGAGGGAGGATGATTATGGTATCCATGTGTGATTAACACATTTGTGAGAGGGAGGATGATTATGGTATTTTGTTGTGATTTACATGATTATGTATGTTCTAACATAACACTTGATTTGATGTCCTTTATGAACAGGAATCAACAGATACCAAATGAGAGCAACGTTGATCGAGGACACTGAGCCAACTCTTCCTCCATGTCTGAACTCCCAAGACGAGGAATTAAGACAGAGGGCTCCTGGGGTTGAGGGAACTCTGGACAATAGGGCATATTCCCTATCTGTTACCCATAGGGTTGAGATGTTGCTCCCCTATCTTCACAGGGCCGGAGAATGTTGCTCCCTTGATTGGTCTTTGCAGAGTATACCCCAGTTGGCATCATACCCACAAGCAAGGCTTGTTGGGAATTCCGCTCCTCGTTTGGCCAACGAGTTGAGAGTGTACTTGGGGTGTACAACCCAAGGTGATTATGATGCATGTGTTCTACCACATGACTATTCAGGGTCATCGATGGGAAGATCAATAGGCAATAGGATGGGTTGAGATAACCTTATGTGGTTCTGGGTTGAGATTGAGCTCCCTGATGTAATCCCAGGGTCGAGATGGGCTCCCCTGCGTGGATGGATGTCCTATTGCTAGATATGGGGTTGTAGAGGTATAAATCCCCCATGAGATTCCGAGTAGAGATGCGCTCCCTGATGCAGTTATAGGTCAAGATGTGCTCCCTGATGATATGCTCTCCGATGTTGATTGATGATGATATTCCGGGTAGTAGCTTGCTGTCAGAGAATCCATGATGATAGCCTGACTGATGAAGGGTGGTAGCTTAAGCTCCCCTCCGGTGACAAATTCTTCTTCTAGATCCTAGAATGTTTAGCATACAAGCAGGAACAATCAAGAGATAAGCATAAATAAGCATTAGAAGTACATTAATGATTTATGATGAAAAAGATCCACAACATGATGACTACACGACAAAGATGATCAGTGACGATACATGATGATGCATGAAGATATCAGAATGGCTAATTGATCGATGAACATATATTAGTAGGTGGAATTCTCCCTGGTTAAGAGGGAGTGTTAAAATTATGCAACTGCGGTCAAATTCCACTATGGACAACTCAGATGGTTGAGATTATAATTGCATTAGATTCCTCTTTTTGTGAGGACCAAAATCGAGCTATAGATCGCTCCAATCGGTTAAGCGAAAGTTAAATTATGAATTAATTTATTTATTAAAGTGAATGAAATGGGTCGGCCTAACCACATGTGGAGTTAGCCTTAACCCCAAGCGGTCACACATGAAAGCTGTAAATAAAGGCGACCTCAAGTTCATTTTCACACATTCGCTCATGAGATCTTCTTCACGCTCTCTTGGTTTTGGTTCGTATTTTTCTGTCTTGGCACACACAGGTACGTCAGGAGAAGCTCCCACAAAGGATTAGGGTCACAGACAAAGGCTCACATTTGATCTTGGTGTTTTGGGCCATAACCGCGGGCAGGTAGCGGTTGAGCTGGGTCAGAACTACGAGTAGGTAGCGGTTAAGCTGGGTCAGAACCGCGAGCAGGCCTTGTTAAGGCCGCGATTGAGATAGCAGAACCGCATACAGACATTGTTCAGGGTGCGGTTAGGGTGCCAAGCTGATCAGGCCCTTAGTCTCGGGCACAAAACGTCCAGGTCGCGGTTAGGGCTAGTATAACCGCGGGCTCACAGTGTTAAGTCCGCAGTGGAAGAGTTTTTATGGGTAGATCTGATTTGAATCACAGTCAGTAGCTTGCGTAGTGTCTTCATTCATCCGTTGGTCAGTCATAGTCGTCTCAGAACAATCATTGACAATGTCCTGGACTCAGGTCTAGGACTTGGTAGTTGAGATCACTTGATGATCTTTCAGATTTGTGCTCTTGAGGTTGTAGATATGCATATCTGTAGATTTGCTCTATGTATTTCTGTTGCAAGATGTATCTACAGTCTTCCCTCTGAATCAACAATATTCATCTGTGTTCTCAGCTAGTGTTAGTGCATCTCAGTTCTCGGAATCAAGTTCCGTCAGTAGAGATATGTGTAAGGTCACATTATGCATGTGTTAGTTGTTTTCTGCATTATGAAGATATGGATCTATGGATCATTGTACTCTTATTACTGAATCATTTGATGACGATCTAGAAGAAAAATTTGTAAGGGTTTTACCTGTAGTGGGTTTTGCCTTGGTCTTAGACCAATCCTAGTGTCTCTACGTGTTCATGCTTCTCTTCCTTTGATATTTTACATTCCGCTGTTTAGCTGATGATGATGATGGTATTGTTCTTTCTGCATAGTTTCATATTTTGATGGTTAATAATGTAGATCAGTATAATGATATAATGATTTGGGGTGAACTTAACATATTGTTGAAGAAATGTAACTATCAAAGCAAATAACAATGCTGCTCTATGAAAAATTAACATAAGATAGATGTGAAATAAGAATGGCCAAATTGGTCTTTTATCGCCGCGCGGAAGTCTAATTTTCGTGTCCCAGAATTGGGACACGATTCAGACACGATTGTGTCTCGATCAGACATGATCGAAAGGACATGAATCCGACCGAATCATGTCTCATTCACCCGATTCGAGACACGAGAGGGCCTAGGCACAAATCCGATTTCTTAGATTATTAATGAGCAATGTAGATATCAAAAGATAGTTTTGATTAAATCAATATGACACCCAACAAGATGTATAAGATGATAGACCAGTGCCTTGTAAACAATTCTCAACTAAAAATATAATATTTGCAAATGAAAATAATGTTTCAAGTTACAAGGATAACGATGTTGCAAGACAAGCGTTAGTAGAAGAAATAGCTCACTATTGAAATTTGAGCAATAAGATAGAACTTGTGCTATTTTTAGTTAACCATGGTATGTTCTATGCTTAGAGCAGTTTACTTCAATCTTTCTTATTAGCTGAATTCAATTTCAGATTTGCAATCACATAACCATTGAAAGTAAAAATGCTAATAGAACATAAAATAAATCGACAGAAGACAAGCCAAGACAAGAGACACAAGAATTTATAATTCTTCTTATTCAGCAGAGAGAGAGAAAATGTATTTTACAACAGTCAACAGGATGCCCTAGCCAACAAAGACTTTGCTGGTCAAACCAACCCTTCAACCTCCAATCAAGCTCGGTCAAACTTGGTCAAATTCGGCCTTCAGTCAAAGTCACACTCAGCCCAAAACAATCCACAAAACTGGTCAACGCAGAAGTCAAAATCTGTGATCAAAACAACAGTCAGCGCTATGATCAAAGTCAATGTTTGACCTCTATTTCTGTGCCTCTAGTTGCGGATTCTCTAGATCGGATTTTCTATCTTCAAAACATAGTCAAACGGTGTATGTTGACCTAAGGTCAATGCTGCCAGAAAAGCCCTAAAAACAATCTGAAAATGCAACTTCCTGATTCACACGTGTGGAGGAGAGAGAGAAGCCTCTAAGGCTGTATGAACCAATCCGATGAGAGAGAGATGCGTGAGATAAGTGAATGATGAAATGAGAATCATGTCTCTCCTTTTTATATCTATCACTGTGGGTGTGTGACACAACTTTTGGGGCTTGTGAGCCTACATTACAATTCTGGCCGACAAATTGCACGTGTGGAAAAATAAATTCAAAATACAACTTCTGCTCATCCAAACAAGACGATCTTTAGATCAATCTTGCACCTCTCCGAAAGAGGAATCCAACAAAAATATCATCTCCATCATATGAGCAGTGCAACATGGAGTTTGGCCCTAGTTGCCAAATTTAACACTCCCTCTCAACTAGGGAGAACTCCACTTGCTCATCCATCTGTCCACCTGTGCAATCCTGTCATCCAGTACCATCATGTACTATCATATATCATCATGCAATCCTGTGTCATCCTGTTGTCTCTGCTTTGCTGGCTCTGCTCTGCTATAGAAGAAATAATAAGAAGATATGATTGAGAGTGAGTCACAAGGACTTTGACACTTTCCACTGACCCGAAGTCAGTTTAGAGGTAAAAACCTCAACCAGAAGTCCCATACTGACCTGAAGTTAGTTAGAGGTAAGAACCTCAATCAGACTTGATCCGAGATCAAGTTGTTGGACACATCCCATCCTAGACATAGAGAGTACGACAATATCCGATGCATCCATCTGTAAAGCTATGGTCTCTATTCTCATTTCCCAACTCATTGGCCATATGAGAGGTACTTCCCATGAGTCTCGGACTACATGGGTAGGATGCATGGGGGGCATAGATCAAAGAGAGGGTGAACCAACTCAATATCATTACGGTGGGGAAAGAGCACACCAACAAGGTAAGGCGAACCTAGCCTTGTGGTTGCTTATAGCTCCAAGTAGCTATCCCCAAGCCCCTTGGAGCTTCCAGAGCTCATAGTCCAACTCAAGCGGGACCCTCATAATAGGGTCTATCCACGATACCAAGCTTCTCACGGAAGGTTAAGAATTTGACCTTCCACAAGGGATTCGTGTATTTGTGACCTGCTCATCAGTCCCGATGTGATGGAGCCTTATGACGCCTCGCTGTACCATGTCCCAGACAAAGTGGTACCTAATATCAATATGCTTGGATCGGTTGTGGAACACGAGATTCTCAGAAAGACGAATCCCACTTTGGTTGTCACAAAGGATCACGGTGGTATCCAACACATGCCCCAACAACTCACTGAAGAGCTTTTTCAACCAAACAACTTCACAACAGGTCATACTTGCTGCAATGTATTCGGCCTCAGTAGTGCTCAAAGCAACCGATTTCTGCTTCCTGCTCATCTAGGAGATCGAAGCAGAACCTAGGGTGAAGCAACATCCAGATGTGATTTTATGATCCACCACTCTGTGTGCCCAATCGACATTGGTATATCCATGTAGCCTCATACTCTCGATAGTGTATCTAAGCCCATGGTTGATTGTGCCCCGGAGATATCTCAAGAGATTCTTGGCACCAATCCAGTGAATGTGATGAGGCTCGACCATGTATTGACTCAATGTGTTCACTGCAAAACATACGTTCGGACGTGAGTTCACTAAGAACATCAAGGCCCTCACGAGTTGACGATACTTGGTGGTATTTCCCAACTCGGGCCCAACAACACTTCCACACAACTTCTTAAAGTTGAGTTCCATCGGAGTAGTCACGGACTCGCAATCCACCATCCCAAATCTCTTCAGCAGCTTCACAACATATTTTCCCTCACCTAGCTTTTGCCAGACGTCCAAGCCTAGGAAATAGTGCATTAGTCTTAGGTCCTTCATATTGAACTCAGAAGCTAGCTCCCTCTTACATTGATGAATGAGAGGGCCAACACCTGTCAAGAAGAGGTCGTCCACATGGAGAACCAGAATGAGAGGTTTGTCATTATCAACCTTAAAATAAAGGTTTGGAACAACATCACTTCGAATCACGCCCAACTTCATCAAGTAGCTATCGATCCTCTTATACCAAGCCTTGGGGGCTTGCTTCAACCCATAGAGGGCTTTCTTCAACCTGCATAAATGTGTGGCTCTATCTCGAAGTTTGAACCCCAGAGGTTGTTCCACATAGACCTCTTCCTTGATTGAGCCATGTAAGAAGGGAGTCTTCACATCCATCTGATGTAGACTCCATCCTTGCTATGCAACAAGGACAATGATCGATTGGATGGTGGTGTAGCGGGCAACAGGTACAAATATTTCATCATAATCTATTCCTTCTTTCTGCGAGAAGCCTCGAGCAACAAATCTTGTCTTGAAATTTTAAGCACTTCCATCGGCTCCATGCTTGATCTTGTAGAGCCATTTCGAGGTGACAACAAATTTGTCCTTCGGTCTAGGGACCATATCCCAGACATCGTTTTTCATGATAGACTCATATTCCTCGTGCATAACATCCTTCCAAACTTGATGCTTCATGGTTCTTCAAACGTTCCAGGCTCATATTGTTCAATGTTCCCCTTGGAGCAATATGTCTCTTGGCATCTTCGAGAGTGTCTCTAAGCCATGAGGGTCTTCTTTTATTTGAAGAAGGTGGATCTATAGGATCCATTGGCCCTTCAACATCAGGCATCGGTTCATCCTTAGGTTCTTCTTGCCTTCGAACTTCTTCTTCTTCTTTGTCTTCCTTTGAGATAGGAAGATTTCTAACCTTCTTGAGGGCAACATCTTCGTCGAAGGTGACATCATGGCATATCTCCACTTCTCTTTGACTAGACACATGGATTCTATATGCCTTCGAGGTTTCACTGTAGCCCATAAACATTCCCTTCTTTCCAGAAGCATCCAACTTGCTTCTCTTTTCTTTCGGCACATGAAAATAAACGAGACTTCCAAAAACTAAAAAATGAGAGACAACAGGCTTCTTACCAGAGAAGACTTCTTCGCGAGTTTTGGAGTTCAATGCAGAATGTAGGCCTCTATTTTGAACATACACAACGGTGTTAGCAGCTTCTCCCCATAGGAACTTCGAAAGACCTTGGTCATAAAGCATGGCACATACAACTTTCAAAATGGTTCTATTCTTCCTTTCAGCAACACTGTTTTGTTCAGGAGTATACACAGTGGTGGTCTCCCTCTTAATGGGAGCTTCCCTGCAATAGTCATTAATTTCATTCGACTCATACTCGGTTCCATTATCGGTCCTCAAAATTTTGATCCTCTTCCCTGTTTGATTTTCAACCAAGGCCTTGAAAGTACAAAACCACTTGAATGCTTCGTCCTTCTTCTTCAAAAAGTATATCCAAGTTTTGCGGGAGAAGTCATCTATAAAGTGATATAATTTAAGCATCCTCCTAAGGATGTTACAGGCATCATACCAGATAGATCAGAATGTTTCAAGTGCAAATATCAGATGTCTTCGTGACACTTGAGGGGAATGGTCCCCTTGTATGCTTTCCTTCGGCACAACCTTGACATAAACCTTCATGATCATCTCTGAAATCGGGCATCCCTATCACCACCTTCCTTGCTTTGGGAAGGGCTTTGTAATGAAGGTGTGCAAACCTCTGGTGCCATAGTTCGGATTGAAGAGTTGTGTCACATGTCATGGCCCCCAACGGACTTCCTCCAACCCAATAGAGTGTGTCAACCCTAAACCCAAGAGCGAACGCTTCTTTGAAGTTCCTTTTCCAAATGTGTACCTTTCCATCGATGAATGCCACCTTGAATCCTTTGTCTTCCATTGTCGAGATAGACACTAGATTCTTCTTCAAGTTAGGTACGTACAACACATGTTGCAAACAGAGGACTTGACCTTGATTTAGATGAAGGGTCATAGTCCCTGGCCCTTTCACGAGATAGGTGGCATTGTCTCCAAGAATAATCTCCAAATTAGTATGCTTTTCAATCAAATCAGAGAGGGCTTCCTTGTATCCAGTGAAGTGCCTTGAGGCACCACTATCAATCAACCAATTGTCCAGCGAGTTGGGAGGAGATGCAACAAAGAGGGGAAATATAAGATTATATTCATTTCTCATATTATCAACAACATTGGATTCATCATACCTGGAGTTCCTTGACCTTTTGAAACATTGACCATTTCCATTCCCATTTCGATCAGAGGGAGCCTTCCTTTTTCCTTTGAACCTGTTGTTCATTTGATTTCCATCCCCTCCCCCCCTAAAGTTGTTGTTGTTGTTGTTGTCATCATCTCCGAGAGAGTCCCTTTTATTGGGGCACTCTCTTGCATAGTGACCAAATTTGTTACAAGTGTAACATCTTCCTTTCCTTCCTTTCGCACCCGCTCTTCCATGATTTTGATTTCTCGGACCAACATTATTCCTCTTCTTTGCATGAGTGGTGAAGGTAGTAGGGTCACTTCCATTCCCATTAGAGGGATGGTCTCTCTCCATCATCCTCGTCTCCTATTGAGTGCATCTCGTCAACAATTCATCAAAATCAAGAATTATATTATTATTGAGAATAGTAGTATTGAATACATACCATGCCCGGGGAAGTCCTCCAAGAGAAATGAGAGCGAGCTCTCGGTCAGCTATGACCTCTCCAATAGCTAAGAGATCATTCTTGATTTCGGTGAGCCTCATGAAATATGATTGGATGAATTCTCCCTTGTCCATCTTGATGTTCTTCAACTTGTTCTTCAAAAATAGAATTTGATTAGCATTGCTGGCCTTGAACATGCTAACCAACTTATCATACATCTCCTTAGATGTGCCCAGCTCAGAGATATAAGCAACCAAGTGCTTATGAATAGAATCCATGATGATCTTCTTCGCCTTGACTTCCCCTTTCTTGTACTTTGTCTTAGTGGTAGCCGATGCATTCGATGGAGGCTCATTCATCTTTCCCTGCACATAATCCATAACATCTTGTTCTTCCAATGTCAAATCCAAGGACATTTTCCAAGCATGATAATCAGACTTATCAGTCAGCTTGTCATCAGATGAAGTATGATGAGGAAGCCATTTATCCCGGTCCTTGTCTTTTCAACTTTGCTGATTTCTCTTCTCACTCTTGCTTGGGCTTTGTCTTCACCTTAGCTCCAATACCATGTTAATTTTAGTTAACCATGGTATGTTCTATGCTTAGAGCAGTTTACTTCAATCTTTCTTGTTAGCCCAATTCATTTTAGATTTGCAATCACATAACCATTGAAAGTAGATGCCGATAGAACATAAATTAAATCGACAGAAGACAAGCCAGGATAAGAGACACAAGAATTTATAATTCTTCTTATTCAGTAGGGAGAGAGAAAATGTATTTTACAACAGTCAATAGGATGCCCTAGCCAGCAAAGACTTTGTTGGTCAAACCAACCCTTCAACCTCCAATCAAGCTCGGTCAAACTTGGTCAAATTCGGCCTTCAGTCAAAGTCACACTTAGCGCAAAACAGTCCACAAAACTGATCAACGCAGAAGTCAAACTCTGCGGTCAAAACAATAGTGAACGTTGTGGTTAACACTATGGTCAAAGTCAACGTTTGACCTCGGTTTCTGTGCCTCCAGTTGCGGTCTCTCTAGATTGGATTTTCTGTCTTCAAAACACAGTCAAATGGTGTATGTTGACCCAAGGTCAACGTTGCTAGAAAAGCCCTAAAAACAGTCTGAAAATGCAGCTTCCTGATTCACACATGTGGAGGAGAGAGAGAAGCCTATAAGGCTGTACGAACCAATCCGGTGAGAGAGAGATGCGTGAGATGAGTGAATGATGAAATGAGCATCATGTCTCTCCTTTTTATATCCATGACTGTGGGTGTGTGACACAACTTTTGGGGCTTGTGACCCTACATTACGATTCTGGCCGACCTTGACAAATTGCACATGTGTGGAAAAATAAATTCAAGATACAACTTCTGCTCATCCAAACAAAGATGAACTTTAGATCAATCTTGCACCTCTCCGAAAGAGGAATCCATCAAAAATATCATCTCCATCATATGAGCAGTGCAACATGGAGTTTGGCCCTAGTTGCCAAATTTAACAACTTGCAAGATAAATCAAACTTGTACTTTAAAGAGATGCTCAGAAAAGACAGAGCAATATCATAGACCAATGAGCAAGTGATTCAAATGACAAGTACAAGGGAATTATGATGCAATATTGCAAATAAGATGAATTGCTCACAAATCAACAAATGCAAGATGAACCAATGTTAGATGAATGAATGCAAGGCTAGACTATGTGTAATGCAAGAGTCTTGGTTGATTTTAAATTATATGCCTAATCTATGAAGCTTCCCCTCAATTTTTCAAAACTTGGCAAATATTATGGTGCATTGCAAGAAGGATAGGCCGAGGAGGCGCTTAGTCCATCATTGACGATACCTACCTAGCCTCCTTGACAACCCACGTGTCTTCATTCCTATAAGGGCTCAACCACAAGAGAACTGCGAGGTCATGTGTTTTAACCTTTGTTCCAAACTCAAGTTTACCAAATTGAATGAAAGTTAGGGAAGGAAATTTAAGAGATGTAAATCTAGATCTAATATGCAATGAGATGCAAATGTTAACTCAATGCTTCAATGAGATACAATTATAACAAAATCCTTCAAAGGGAGAAATACCAATCCACTTAAGATTATGATAAGCACTTTGAGCACAAGATTATAATGAGATTAGCTTATGACAATGATCTATGAAGCAAGTAAATATTACTGAATGAAACTGTAGAATTTCGACGAAATCTGGATATGCTAGTATGAACAATCTAAAAAATATTTTCTCTTTTCACACATACACAAAATTTCTTTACCAAATAGCAGTAGAATAGAAAAAAAAATAGTTGCTCAAATTTGCACAATAAAACACATAAATTTGCTAGGGAACCCAACAGGGAAAACCGTTGCTTGCTTCAAAATTTTATTGAAGAAGAATAAGCTACAAATATCTTAGAATTAGCTTGTCTCAATCAGAAAAACAATATTCTGTCTGCCTCAAATTAGGCTTGAAACACCTATTAGAATGTTGATATGCTTCTCGAACACTGTGCAAACCTAAGCTCCTAAATCTATGCGCATTCCTTAGGAAATATGCCCCTATTTCTTGGTGCATTCCCAACTCCTAAAAAATAGGAATTTCCTCTTATTTTTCAGCACACTTCTCAAGCATAATTCCCCTCCAATAATTTGCTCAAGAAAAGTTCTCTTGGCTCATTCCTCTCACAAGCTCTCTTGCCCACAAACTTGTGCTCAAAAATTGATGATTAATTGTGTTCCTTTGATCCCCTTACAAGCTTTTCGATTAGGCTATGTTTAGTGAGTTTTTAAAATTAGGAGTTGAACTGGAGCTCTTCTAGTTAACAAAAGTCAACACACTTAGTTAACTGGATCCTCCTAAAATTTAGGAGGCTAACTCCACTTTTTCATTCAGTTCCCATTTGAACTCACCCTAGATGACTCACACTAGTCAATCTTCTTCTTGAAGTTTTCCTCATCATTGGAACTCGTACATGACTAAGAAAATCTCCAATCAATTCCTTGAATCAAGGCACAAATCAAGGAATCCATTCCTTCACAACTTTTCAACATTCCCTCTTAGCGAGGAAGGGATTTTGTACAACTCCCAACTTATCTCTGTCATGAACAAAATCGCCTCTTGCTAATGCTTTGGTGAAGATGTTTGTTGTCTACTCCCTTGTTGGAATGTACGGTAGCTTGACTACCCCCTTTTGCACACAATATCTAAGATGGTGATACCGAATCTCGATATGCTTTGAGTGATCATGAAACACTGGGTTCTCAAAGAGCTTAATGCAAACTTTGATTATCACAATGTATCATAGTAGGCTCCATCCTTTGTCTAAAAAGTCCCACAAATAACTTCCTCATCCAAATAGCCTCGTAAGCTGCTTGACTAGCAGTCATTACTCGACCTTTATTGAACTGAGTGAAATTGATCTCTACTTCCTGCTGTACCAAGAAACTGCGGCTGACCCAATGCTGAAGATGCCACTTGAAGTGCTCTTCCTATCTCTAGAGCTCCTTGTGCAATCTGCATCAGTGAAGCCCTCAAGCCTCATTCCATCAACTTGTTTGTACCACAATCCATAGTCTCCTGTGCCTCTAAGATATCTCAACACATGCTTTGCAACAACCCATTGCACTATGGTCGGTTCAACCATGAACTAACTCAACTGGTTGACTACAAAACAAATATTAAGTCGTGTGTTGACCAACTACATCAATGACCCAATGAGTTGCCTCTGTACTGTAGGATCCACTCGCTCCGCTGTAGTAGCATTCACCTTCTTCTAGTTTGTGACTAGAGGTGTGGCCATGGGCTTGCAATCCTGCATATGAAATCTTATGAGAATCTCTGTTGTGTACTTGCCCTGTCCCATGAAGATCTCACCATCATCCTGCCAAACCTCCAAGCCAAGGAAATAGTGCATTAGCCCCATATCCTTCATCTCAAACTCTTTTGCAAGGTCCTCCTTGCAATCTTGGATCAAGCTCTCATCTCCAGTCAGTATAAGGCCATCGACATAGAGAACTAGAATGAGCGGAAGCCCTGAAATCATGATGTAGTATAGGTTGGCATCCGCCTCACTCTTAGTGAAGCACAATCCTTGAAGGTAGCTATCCATTCAAGTGTACCATGCTCTTGGAGCCTACTTGAGCCCATAAAGAGCTCTCTTCAGCCTGCACACGTGTGTCTCTATTGAACTGCTTGAACCCCTCTGGTTGCTTTATATAGATCTCCTCCTCAACAACTCCATTGAGAAAGGTTGTCTTCACATCCATCTGGTGGATCCTCCACCCCATCAGTGTTGCAAGTGCCTGAATAGTCTTGATGGATGAATACCGTGCTACTGGGGCAAAAATCTCATCATAGTCTATGCCCTCAATCCTCGAGAAGCTTTTGGCCACAAACCTGACATTGAACTTCTCCACACTCCCATTTGCTCCATGCTTCAACTTGTACACCTACCTGGATCCAACTACTGATTTCCCCTCAGGTCGTGAAACAACCTCCCAGGCGTCATTCTTCATGATAGAGGAATACTCCTCCACCATGGCATTATGCCAAACCTATCGAGAAGTTGCCTCCTCATAAGAGGGTCAATGTCCACCAACTCTGTCATAAGTGCCATATAACTTGTGTACCTCTACGACTGTTTATTTTGCCTAAACATGGTGCTAGGATCCTCAACTTGCTCATGAGCCTCCTGGATCAACCCCTTGGCCCACTTGGCCTTCTTCCTCCCCGTGGTGGGTTGATCTTGCTGATCTATCTGCTCTCGGCCTAGCTTGTCCTCCTCATCTTGCTGCAAATCCCGTTGAGCTACCCTCTTGCCACTAGACTGTGGCTGTGGCTGAATCTGAGGTACTGGCTACTCCTATTTGGGAGCAAGTAGCTCCTCCTTAGGTACTACAATTTGCTCACTCATCAAGGAACCTCTTAGAGCCTGATCCTCCTGGAACACATCTTGCCTGTGAACTGTCTTCCCGAGTCCTGGAAGATACACCTTGTATGCCTGAGATGTCTCACTATACCCACAAAGGTATTCTTCTCTGCTGTGGCATCAAAATTCTTCCTCCTATCTGTGAACACATGACAATATACCTTTGTGCCAAAAGATTTGTTAGTGTGAATCATCCAGCTTCTTGCCTGTGAAAGCCTCCTCTGGTGTGACTCGTCCAAGCACCCTGTGTGGACTCTTGTTCTGCAAGAAATATCGCATTGTTGCATGCTTCTGGCCAGATGAACCTAGGCAAATCTTGATCATGCAACATAGCCCTAGTCGCTCCAACAATACACCTGTTCTTCCTCTCAGCCACCCCATTCTATTGAGGGTTTTGAGGTGCTCTAAACTCTCTCCTGATACCTTCCTTTGCACAAAACTCTTTGAAGGCATTGGAGATATATTCTCCACCATTGTCACTTCTCACTGCCTTGATTTTATTCCCAGTCAACTTCTCTACCAAGGCCTTAAACTTTATGAACTTGTCTAAGACCTCATCTTACTTTTTCATAAAATAGATTCAAGTTCCGAGAAAAATCATCAATAAAAGTAACATAATACCTGTGTCTCATCAGTAATGGAGAAGAGAAGGGCCCACACACATTAGAATGCACCAAATCCAAAATCCCTTTGGCTTTGTTGTCCTGACCATGGAAGGAAGACTTGGCATACTTGCCAAGCATGCATCCCTTGCACACTCCACTCTTGTCGAGGCCTCCTGCTGGTAATCCTATGGCAATCTGCTGAAGACTCTTCAACGCCCCATGATGCAACTGTCCCATGTGCCTGTGCCAAAGTTCTCCTACATCTGCACATTCTGCCTTGTTGCTCAAGGCTGCTTCAATCTCTACATGCAACTTGTAGAGATTTTTCACCCTCACACCTATCTTCTTCTTACATCCAGAAGCCAAGTGTTGGACGTAAGCCTTACCTCTGCTGGAGGTTAGCCTTATCTCTGTTGAAGGTAACATCATATCCTTTGTCCTCAAGGATAGCTACTGAAACCAAGTTCTTCTTCAGCCCTGGAACATAAAGAACATCTTTGAGATTGAGAGTATTACCTAACTCCCTCTCAAAGCTGACAATACCAACTCCCTTGGTAGCATGTTTGCCATTATCTCCAAGCTCGATATTCATCTGCATATCTTTCTCATTTAGTTGTATGAAATAGTCTCGATTTATAGTCAAATGGAAAGAGGCTCCTAAATCCATGTACCATGTACTGCTCCCTACTAAGCTTGCCATGCAAGCTATCAATGAGAAGTCCTTCTCAAACTGAGAGACAAACTCATCTACCTTAGCTAATGCAACTGCATGCTCCTTATTCGCCCCTTCTTCTTCCAGTTAGGACACTTGGAAGTACTAGCTCTGTGTCTATGGGCTTCTCTCCAACAACTGCTAGCTCATCACAAACTTCTTGAACTTTGGTGAGATAGGCAATGGCACTCTCACCCTTGTGCATCTTGATTGTCCTTCGCTTTTCTAGGCAGACCATCTTCCGGTTCTCTAAAGAGTTCTGGTAGAGCTTGACTAAGACATCCCACATGTCCTTAGTTGTATCTTTACCTGAAACATGAGGAATTATATGATCCTGAAGTCCATCCAGGATCATTCTCTTGGCCTTGGCCATCTGCCTTTGGAAGAGCCTCAACGTGTCTTGATCTGAAGGTTCTGCAACACCAGTCTCAATAAACTCTTTCAGCCCAAACTCATCCAATAAAAACAATATGCGGGCCTTCCAAACACCAAAATTTGAAGAACCATCCATTCTATCCCGCTCTCGTAATCCCAATCTCGTGTGAGTTGTCATCTTTGAAGACTATGTGCTGATTGATCTCTATTCACAACTATGATACCATGTAGAATTTCCACGAAATTATGATATGCTAGTATGAACAATCTGAAAATTAATTTTTCTTATCACATAGACACAATTTCTCTACCAAATAGCAGCGGAATAGAAACAGGAATAGTTTCACAAATTCACACATAAAACACAACAGGGAAAACCCTCGCTTGCTTTAGAATTTTATTGAAGATGAATAAAGCTACAAATCTCTTACAATTAGGCTATCTCAATCAGAAAAACAATATTCTGTTTGCCTCAAACTAGGCTTGAAACACCTACTAGAATGTTCATTTGCTTCTCGAAAACTGTGCAAACTTGAGCTCCTAAATCTATGTGCATTCCTTAGTAAATATGCCCCTATTTCTTAGCACATTCCCAACTCCTAAAAAATAGGAATTTCCTCCTATTTTTCAACGCACTTCTCAAGAATAATTCCCCTCCAATAATTGGGTCAAGAAAAAATCTCCTGGTTCATTCCTCTCACAAGTTCTCTTGCTCACGAACTCGTGCTATAGAATTGATGATCAATTGTGTGCCTTCGATCTCCTTATAAGCTTTTTGATTAGGCTATGTTTAGTGAGTTTTCTAAATTAGGAGTTGAACTGGAGCTTTTCTAGTTAACAAAAGTCAACACACTTAGTTAACTGGATCATTCTAAAGTTTAGGAGGCTAACTCCACTTGTACACTTAGTTCCCAATTTAACTCACACTATAAGACAATTAACTTAAGTCTTCCACAAACTCACACTAGTCAAACTGCGTCTTGAACTCGTCCTCATCACTAGAACTCATACATGACTAAGAAGATCTCCAAATCAATTCCTTGAATCAAGGCACAGATCAAGGAATGCATTCCTTTGCTACTTTTCAACATAAACAAAGCGAGTGAATTAAATGACAATTAAAGCAAAATGTTAGATCAGTAACCCAAATGCCTATTGTTATCGCTCCTTGTCGCCTACACCTACCTACAAGTCAGTGGAAAAAGCCTTCAACCCCACAAGGTGTGGTTGGTGGCAAGGATCTCAAAGAAGGGGCTGTCACAATGATTCCGACTCTCTCTGTTTTAACTCTCTCCTAGGTCAGCTAAGGGGGGTGGTCCCTAAAGTGAAGAAACTAAGTTAAAAGGATGTGAGGTTCTAGGAGAGTGTTATGGATTACTTTTAAGGATTTATGAGCAAATATGACGTGAGCAACTTGAAATAATAATGACAATCACAAACCAGTGCCTTATACAGAATTTGCTCAACATTTGAAAGATATATATATTTTCTTAAGAAGTAAAATGTAATGCTCTCAAAATGTTGAAAGCAAAGTAGCCCTGAAATGCAAACAAAAGATTGTTAGCACAAGATATTGCAAGATACAGAAAATGCCTCTGAGATAATCAAATTTGGGAATCAAAACAGTGAAACACATCTTGCCAAAACTCCACAATTAGTAATTAGCTCGAAAATGTGAACAAGGAAATGCCAAATGTGAAATTAGACTTGAAACATAAAAATAAAGCACTTGTTAAGAGAATTTCAATACTTGCTTTTGGAATAAACTTTGCATATGAAAATTCAAGACCATCAAGAGACAAGTAAAGTAAATATGACGGATAATGCTCTTGGTTAATTTTATTATTAGTTACCTCTACAACAAGATTGCAAATGAACTCTTCAATCCTCAGACCTCACCTTCGCCCAAAGATATGGATCCCACAATGAGGAGTCAATAGAGGAGTAGAGGGTCCCTAAGATGTCTATTCAACCAACTTATGTTAGAGGTAAAATTTTAGTGAGTGTTGATTGTCGCAATTAAATTGCTACATGCAATGTTTCAAAAGAAATAGAAATGAGATTGTGCTCATTGCAATAACAAATTAAACTTGAGAAACAAGAATGAAAATAAGCTCATATGTGTTGCACCAATAAATGAAAGTAGGCAAGTTAAGTGAAATAGATTTTCTTTATGATGCAATTGTTTCAAGTGAGAGATAATGCTGCAATAGTTACCAAAATATGTAGCATAAATGGACCAAACAATGAAACATGTGCCTAAATAACCATGAAACAATTAAAACTTGCCCATAATATAAGTCGTTCACAAATAAAAGAGATTTGCTCAAGTTTGCAAATTTTGGAACTTATGCATGTTAGATTTTTTAGACACAAGATTTAGTGAATGAAATGTGGAGTGAATATATTGTTAATTTAAGCATGCATGCGGTGGAAATAAGCATAAAAGAAACTAGAAACAAAGTCAGTCCACCCACAAAAGGTCTTTCCTCTTCAACTGAGGAAGGGGGATGCCATGGGAAAATTTCCCAAGCTCCCTCAAGCAAAGAACTTTCTTTTATTAGTGATTACAATGATTAGAAAAGATGCTTCTAAGAAGGCTACCCAAGTAATGAAAAGAGATCTTTACAAAGATAAGAGCTTGGAAAAGCTAGAATCCCCCCCTTGAGTAAGACAACGAAAGTAAATGGAAAAACACTAAATCAGAAAGTTTGCAAGCCTCAAAGGCCCACGACCTAGATAACTTGCTGTTGCCCCTATAGAGCTCACGACCTCCTTAAAAAATTAGTCCTTGAGTTCGTGGAAGGTCCTGCATGCAAGATTATTAGTAGTTTTCCGACACCTCCTCTTCAAACTCTTCGTTGTCCAAAGCTCAAACCTATGGGCTTCCAAAACAAAATCAATTATTAGTGTAAAAGAAAGCAAAATAAAGCAAGATTATATTACAAACTAATGTACACAACACTAGCTCAAGTAATGGGAGCGGACCCCCATACTTGCCCAACTTAGAAATTGCCAGTGAAATAACTTGTATAACTTCGGAAGCTCTAAAAAGAAGTATTTTAAATTTTAAATGAAGTAGATGATCAAGTAGCTAGAGAACAAAAAAACTCCCTCTTGGTCTTCATCTAGGAGTGAGTTGGTCTATGTGAGACTTGGGGTTGCAAATAGCTGAGTCTTGGATCGCTTTGAATCTAGGAGTGAGTTGGTCTATGTGAGACTTCTCCCAGGCCCAGATGGATTTCCTGCACATAATACAAATAGATCTTCCCTACGCACTTGAACAAATATTAGTTTGCAAAAGGATTAGAGCATCATAATGAATAAGATAAACCAAACATTCCTCCGAAAATGACTTGGCAAGCTTTTTTCTAGAATACTACTTTAAATCAATGATACATGCAAGATAGCTTGCATGCATCAATCCAAGCTAGATGACAAATATAAACTAATACTGATCAAACATGTAAATGAATTCAAACACAATAACAATATTATGGAAATAAATCACCTTATAACGGCAAGAGAACATCCGCTAAATAGCCCCAAAGTCTTGATTATATTAACAAATATGCAAGTACAAAATGCCAGAGTTTCCTCAAGCCCAATAGCTCTTTACACGATAAAATACAATAGCCCATGGATTTGTTATATAGAGAGTCGAGAGCGATTCCCACGAAAGAATGCATGTGAGAACTGAACTTGGAGCAAATCCCAAGGAAAGATAAGTCAAGTTTGATGTGGAGAAGACTGAGACACCCAGAGCAAAATTGAATTTCTTTGTGCACACCAAGGGAAATCGAATTCCCCATATGATCCAGTGAACTCATCCATAAGCCAAACGAAGTCTTGTGCTACATCAAGTCCACCACTACAAACTCGAGCAAATTGAAATCTTACCTGTAGATGATCCCAATGAAATTTTGCGTAGGCCTCTGAGAATTGCGTGTTTCCTCTGAGTAACTGCGCAGTCTAAGCTCAAGGAATAACATAAATCCTCTGAGTGAAGTGTTGAGTGTTGTTCAACTCCAGATAGCTCATGAGAAGAGGTCCCCACTTGGTTTTCAGTCAACTGATCCTGTAGAATATTCCTTTTATGCTCAATTGCCTTTAATAAAGTCGATTTTCCTTGTGTGTAACTATCGCTTTATCTCTAGGAAATTCGATTTTGATAAAATAAATGATGAATTAATGATGCAGTGTGCTCAGTGATTCCCCACATGTCCGTTGACTCAACTCTTTGACTCATAATAATTTCCAAGTCATTTCCACGTCATTTTGTCTCATGGAATAATTTATTTCTCTCTATTTTATTTAATTCTAGCCTAATTAAATGCCACAATTTCCACTAAACTTTGGAAATGTGGATTTTGAGGGTCCAAAACTCATTATTAACCCCTCAAAGTGTGTTATAGTATAAAGTGGAGGGTGAGAGGTGTAATTTTGATTACTCATACCCCATACAATTTCTCTAGATAACACTTATTACAATCCAATTACAATTTTTATTGCAATTTTCGACTTGCGGGAAATTTAAAAAATTAAAAAATCACTACCTAGACCTGACCAAATTCCATAGAATTTTTTGTGTTATCTTGTATGGTAATTTACATTGACTCTAGACACTAAGACTCACCCAAGGCCTCACCATTAAGCCGTACTCCGGCTTTGCAGTAAAATTGGAGGAAAAAAACTCAATTAATTATTAAGTCCTAGTAGGGAGATGATAATTAACCGAGCGAAAAAACCTCCCAGAGTAATATTCACTTGTTGGCAAGGTCCCAAGCTACCTAGGCCTGTTACAGACTCAATACTGACTCAAATTCATCATTACCAGCATCACTTATTACAATTCCCCGTAGGGCGTGGAATCTGGGTA
This sequence comes from Pinus albicaulis, assembly GCA_034641835.2. Classification (NCBI taxonomy): domain Eukaryota; kingdom Viridiplantae; phylum Streptophyta; class Pinopsida; order Pinales; family Pinaceae; genus Pinus; species Pinus albicaulis. The sequence continues at coordinate 1,439,233,362 of CM076577.1, forward strand.
TAAGAGAAAGATGATGAGAAATAGAAGTAAAGTTCAAGAACTCTGTTGAACTGATGATATCTGATGGTACAAATGTCTTCTGGTTCATCCTTGGGCATGGAGTCTTCTCATTATCATCAGATGCCACTCCAGTGGTCAGCACCTATTAGAAAGTGCTCTTAAAATAAATGTCTCTTCACTTATAATATGTTATGATAAATAGAGCAAGAGTTATACAATGAAACACAAGTAGATGATGGCAAATGAGATTGCTAATTAAATTTAACTATTATGAAAATCAAAAAATAGGAAAGACTACTTTAATCTAAGATACAAGTGAGATGAAGACAAGAATTAGTCAAATGCAACTAGATCAGATTGCCAATAAGATCACAAGAGAAATTAGATCAAGTAACAAAGCCTAGATCTAAAAATGACAAAGTGATGCAATTCAAGAGATTAGATCGAAGATGCAATGAACATGAAACTAATCTAATCCAATGAGAGCGAGGAAATAAGTTAGAAACTAGATCTAAAGACTAAAAAATGAAAGCTAAGCTAGGAGCACAAGAAATCCCCCCTTTTAAATAAGGAGGTGGGATATCGTGGGAGTAAATCCCAAGTTCCCTCAAGAGATGAGATTCTTTTTATTATTATTACAGAGAGAGAGACCCTTTAGACAATGAGAAGCGCTCTATAACCTTGAGGAGATTTACAAATAATAGATCCTTACAGTAACCAAGAAGATCCTTCCTCAAGTTACAAAGGAACCAAATTGCGACAAATAATCTTCCACAAGAACTCGTTTCAAACCCTCAACTGAATACGACATTCACAAGAAGAAAAGGGAGCCTCCTTTTGCTCATGGCCTTAGAGGAAAATAACCTTTAATAACTCATGCCCAGACAAGGAAAAATGCTCAAAATTTTAATTTTAATTTTGCAATTTTTTATGATTAATTCCTTGAAGTTTAAGGCCTTAATCCATCACAAAAAATTTGTTATCTCTTCAAGATGTCCAAGTCAGATAGGATTTCGCACCAGAGGAATTTCTCGGCCTCTTATGAGCTCTCTGTCAGGGGATAAAAGGCCCAAAGGTTTGCGGCCTTTACCAAAAAAAAAAATAGAATTAAAACCAAGCCCCAAACAATTGATCCTTTGCCAATTTTTGATGAAAATTCCCTTCCAAAAATTTGTTTTTCTCTACAAAATATCCCCTAGGCTTGCAGCTTAGTGAATTGATGCCAAAAAATGTTTGCGGCCTCACCAATTTTTTGTTTGTTTTAGCTCTTCTGCAAAAACGTGAAACCTCAAGTGAGATCGTTCCAAATTAATTTTGAGAAAAATATCTTAGAATTGTTTTTATAAAATTTATTGAATAAAAACCCTTTGAAGATTTTTGATTTAGATGCAAGGGAGGGCCCTCTTTTGCTTGCGGTCTGAAGAGAGAAGCTCTAAAAATGGTAGACGACCTCCAAAAATTTGATGCACTTAGAAACCCTAGCCGTCTAAGAAGGGAGAGGGGTTGGCTTCAAAATAATTTCGATTTTCCTTTGATCTTGAAGCAAATCCACCTGCAAAAATATTTATAAAGAGATCCAAACCAAACCCTTACCCTTGTCTTCAGATTTGAAAGAAAACAACAAAGGAAATAACCCCAAAAATATATACAAGATGAACAAAATTATATATACAAGGGTTAGATCTATATACAAGATTTATTTACAAATCTACAATAGCTAAATCAAAGGAACATGAGTATAACTCCATTCGTTGATTAGCAAATAATAACTCTTTAATAGCAAATTTGTTTGATTAAAGCACAATATAGAGAAAATAGATAAGATAAATACTTTTTCTTACAAGCAATGGCTAAGAAACCCCTGCAAAATCGTTAGATAAGTCTTTGATAGCAACCAAAGTAGGCTCTTCAACTTCTATGTCTTGGGAGTTGGCTGGTCCTACCAAAGACATCCCCTAACGCCCAAGATTTGAATAATAGAATGATCTCTACACACTTAAGATAAAATTGTTAGATCATGAGGAGTTAGATAACAAAATGAAACAAAAGATCTAGGGATACCTGCTAGATCGATTAATTCAAAATGCTTCTCTAAACCCAAATACTAATGCAAGATACTTGTGCAAATAGTAAATTCACAAATTGGCTAGTGAAATAACAATACTTTAGATTAAAACCGGTAGAGCAATAAGAACAAAATTCATAAAGAGTTTACCATAGAAGATAGAAGAGGAATACCACCATGAATTAACCCCCAAAGACTTCCTTATTATTCCTAAAATATTTCCAGTACAAAACTGTATCAGAGCTTTAGTAGCCAAGAGCTTGATTTTCATGTGTTAAAATGAGGAGCTTTGAGCTCAATTTATAGAAAAAATGAGAGGTCTAGATCCCTCTCCAAGTGAAAATGGCTAGGTCCAACAAATTCCACAAATTTGACTTGATCCCATAAGAAAATGACTAGTTGAAAGCTTGATCCATGTCCAATTAATAATGTCCCTTGTTTGTCTACGCTGATCTTTAGGAAGGAGCTCGATCTCCCTTGAAGATGGTGCTGGATTGACCAAAATTTTGATCTCGTACCAAAAAATATTTTTTCCCAATATTCTCCTAGAAAATTTCTCATTCAACTTAACCAACTTGGACCATCTCATTAAAAAATCAATTTTTTGGTTTTGTTTTATTTTGTTTTTGTTTTTGTTTTTGTTTTTTTTTTAATTTTTAATTTAATTTTATTTAATTTATTTTTTTTCTTGTTTTGGTTAATTTCTTTCTTTCTTTCTGGGAAATTAGTTGCTTTTCTGGACCAACGAATTTCTTGCAGGACATTTCCTTGCTTGATTTGTGGAGATTCCTTTCTTGGGAAAGCCCACATCCTTTTTAAAACATTTTTCGCTTGGAGAGAATTTTATTTTCTCTCATTTTAATTTTTTGACCATTTTTTGACTAAATATTTTGCTATGTTTTTGTTGGAAAATAGAAAATATGACTCTAGAGGGGTATAAACATATTTTTCTACCCTCTATGTGTCTCTAAATAGAAAGTTGAGGTGTAATTTTAAGTACTCATACCCCCTACAACTTCTATAGACAACACTTTTTACATTTTACATCAAATATTACATAAAAATCCTGTTCAAAAGGGGAGTTTTGACAAATTAAAACCTGACTTCTAGACATAACCAAATTCTGTGAAACTTTAAACATGATCTAGTATGACATTTTACATCGACTCTATACACTATGACTTACCTAAGATTCACCATCGAGCCTCACTCTAGCTTTGGGGGATAAGTGGGAGAAAAACTTAACCAATTATTTAGTGTTGAAAAATACAAATAATTAGTTAAGGAAAAAAAACTCCCTAGAGTGAAAACTCTCTAGCAAAAATCTTAAGCTACCTAGATGTGTTACATGGCTTTATATTCAACATACTAGAATCATTTTTACATCGTCACCCCAAAACGCTGCAAAATTTGGAATACAATATGATGACCAGAAGCTGCATGATGATGATGAAGTCTGAGAATTCTGACTGCTCTGGATATGATGGAATGTTTTGAAATGTTGCTCATTGGGTAGCTGACACCTGAGTGGTCAACAAGTTGGTGCACATGGAGTCCACCAAATGGTGGGGTCTTTTCCTCCGACGTCCTTCCAGCTCCAACATAGTTGGAGGCATTTTCTGTGATCACCTATACATCATTCTCTACTCCTATTTCCACAACCACTTCATTTAAAAGATGAAATAGTAATTGTGCGTCCCTCACCTGATCAGATGCAACATGCATCCACATATTTGAGAAACATTCCATCCTTTGGGCAAGCAATTAAGAAATTTAGAATGGTGTGAGCTCTGGCATCAATCCATCCATTTAGACATAATTGTGCACCTTGTTTTGGTGCGTGATTGTTTAAAATCTTCAAGGTACTCGTCTATTCTTTGGACCTTATTTTTTAAAAGTTGTCCCTTGATATCATGAAAACTAGGGCCTTTAAAGTGCAAACCACATGAAGCGATAACATCAATCATAGGTTGATAATCTGCAAAATTAGTGGTATTGAAAGGTATGTCTACATCATACCACCATATACCATTGCATTCCCATGCAACCACCTTCTTTATCTTTTTCCATTTGGCATTAATGGTGGGTTGAGCTTCAGGGGTGATGCAGGGCATGACAAAAGAGTTGATCCCTCTACATGCCCTCTTCAAGTTAAAATTGGATGAACTAGGGCTAGAAGCATGCCCATCTCCAATTCTAACAAGAAAACTAGAGGATTCTTCAAACTTAGGCATTTGCCCTTCAAAATCAGGGTCACTAAAAAGTGCATCATGCTTTTGACTTACTTTTATGTCTTTTTAAATTCTACCAGTCTTGCCCTTCTCTACTAGGTAGGTTTCAATCATATATAACATTTTTTCTTTTAGCTCATAAGAGAATTTTTTATAAGGTTCTACTTGGCCTCACCAATGTGCAAAGTGTTGTTTAATCCTATCGATCCCCTTGCATTTAACTTTATTCTCACAATACTTGCGTACTTTTATCCTGCTTTCATCCAAATGGAAAATAACCCATGTTGGATCATTCTTGTTTTTAGGAACTAGGGGAACTTTTATAGCAAGAAATAAAAATCTGCATGCAAACCCTAGGATTTCTTAATTTCTAGGGAAAAAACAACAATCTTTTAGAGAAAAGTAGAAGAGGAATAAATGCCTTCACACCTCAAGAAGCCTTCCAAATGTTTAGAAGAATAGTAGCTCCAAACAATAGAAAAAACAACTTTCTAACATTTGAAATTGGCCCCTTCAATCACCTGCAAAAACAATCGAAAAAAAACACAAGATCTTTCCAAAAAAGCCTTTGAAGCATCTCAAATTCTCCCTATTATTGCAAAATCTATCAGGCGGTAGGCCTAGTGCAAAGCCCCACTAGGCAAGTTGGGTCGTTTGACAACAAGAGATCATCCACCATTTTCACTTCAATGACTTCTCTTCATCTGTTTAGTGGTGAAATTACTCCCACAAGGGAGGCTTCCCTACAAAAGATCACCAAAAAGGTATTCAATTAAAGATGGCTCAATGGTGATGCAAGGTTTAATGATTAAAGGAAAGGTATCGTCAAAGTCTTTGAGAGGTTAAGATGAGAGTTGCCTAAAGTTAAGTACACTTCCCTAAGACTTTTACAATTTAGAAGAGATTTGATATAAGTTACCGTTTGTAAGGTATGCAAATCTAGGGCACATAATGACATTTAGCAACTCTAAAAAATAACCTATGGGAGATAAGATCAAGAAAGAATCAATAGGCTATGGAGGCAAGCTAGGGTTAAGTAAACAATAGTTTTGAATGGATGAAGCTTGAAAATGTTGGGTGTGGAGCCTGATTATCTTCTTTATTTAGATGTATCACAACGTTGGACCCCTGTTCTTTATGGGGCGGCAATGCTGTCCATCGCTTGAACGCTGCCTGGGGGGTCCAGGGTGGGGCGGCTGTGACTTTATGGAGCCTCCCCTGGCGAAGGGTTTTAGGGGCAACGCCCCCGAAGCTAAAAACGTATGTAAAATTGCCTCGTAAAATATTGTAGCTAAAAAAGTATGTAAAATTGTCTTGTAAAATATTGTAATTTCTAGTCAATCTAGGCCGTTCATTAGGCGGATGATCTGACGGTAGAAGTTATGTTTAATTTAGGGATTTTTGCCCTAGAAGGCAACCCCTCTATTTTATGAGGGTATTGTATTGCAACTGTGCATTGTATGAGTATTATGAGCGAGAAACTGAAAGGGGGCCTGTGAGAGAGAACAGAGGATATTACAACGGATTTCTGTAGGTTGTGTCTCTTCATTTTGCTGGATAATAGAAAGGAAGGACTGGCTGTTCGGGGTGGACGTAGCCCAAATTGGGTGAACCACGTATATCTGTGTCGCTCTTGTTTTATATGTTTTCTGTGCTTGTGTTTCCGCATATTTTATGCGTTCCATTGCTTTGTAATATATAATTTTCTAACAACTGGTATTAGAGCCGAAGGTCTATTTGGCTTATAAACTCGCAGGAAAGAAGTGTTCCTGGTTCGAGTGGGAGCAATGGCGGAAGATGGTAAGTTTAGGGTCGAGAAATTTAACGACCAAAACTACCCATTGTGGAAGATGCAGATGGAAGATTATCTATATCAGAAAGATTTGTACTTACCATTGAACGAAAAAACAAAGAAACCGACGAGTATGCCAGACGCAGAATGGGAGATTCTCGATAGAAGGCACTTGGAACAATACGGCTGTGCCTCGCGGCGTCGGTAGCCTTCAATATTTCAAAGGAAACAACAACAAAGGGTTTAATTAAGGCATTGGCGAAACTGTATGAAAAACCATCGGCCTTAAATAAGGTATTTCTTATGGAACTTTTATTTAATATGAAGATGTCGGAAGGTGGATCTGTTGCTGACCATTTAAATGATTTTAATACGGTTACCAGTCAGTTAAGTTCTGTAGGGGTAAACTTTGATGATGAAGTTAGGGCTCTGTTATTTCTGTGCTAATTTCCAGAAAGTTGGAATGGCTTAGTTATGGCTTATTGATGATGTTGTCGGTGCTATCCTTAGCGAGGAAATGCGACAGAAAAGCTCTGGTGAGACATCGGGTAATGCTTTGAGTGTAGAGACTCGGGGAAGAAAAATGGAAAGAGGAAAGAGCTCAGGGTATCGCAGTAAATCAAGGAAAGGCAAATCCAAGTCCAGATTGGGGATAGTGTGCTGGAAATGCGGAAAGAAAGGACACCTGAAGAAAGATTGTAGATCTCGTGTAGAAATTTTTAGACCAACCCCGTTTATCAGTTTCTCCTTATTACTCTGATGTAGTTAAATGCCCATTTCCATAAACATACATTCAACCAGCTGGAAATAATAAATATTTCCGAAAACAAAAATTCTGGGAATTTCAAAGTGTTGGAAAATGTAGAAATAAAACTCAGAAAATATTTTAGCCACACACATAGAAAATGACACGCTGAATTTTGGTCAATATGACCCTGGAAAACCCCCCTACAACTCTTGGGGAAAACCAGTTCGAGAGATCTTCTTTATTTCTGAGAAATTGCTTTTACAGTGAAATAAAAATACACAGAAAATTCCAGCAACCAAACAAGTACAACTTATCTCGTTTTCCATGCTTAACCATTGCCTCAGAAATTGTGTAAACAGTAAAACAGGAACATCAATAAATGTTGTACGGACTCCTTGAATTTTGTGCCCAGAAAACACAACAATAAATGTTGCTGTACGGCCTCCTTTAAAAGCGTGCAGAACAAAAATAAATGTTGTTTTATGTCCTCCTTGAAATGCGTGTAGAGGGACAACAATAAATGCTGTACGACTTTTGCCTCGGTTTTTGTGCATAGGGACAACTCATTGTACGAATTGCCTCAAAAACTGTGCCACAAAAACAACAATAAATGCTCCTTGAAATCTGTGCCAAAATTGCTGTATGACTGCTTAGGAATGCGTGCCAAAGCTGCTGTATGATTTTGCCTTGAAACTTGTGCCCAAAACTGCCTTGAATTGTGTGCCAACCTTGCTGTACGGATTTGCTGAACGCTGCCTCGGTATGCGTACCAAGGTTCTGCTCTCCTTCAACTCATTGCTCAGAAACTCTCCTTGCTCTCTTCTCTTCTCTCAATCTGCTCATGAAAGACTCTATGATCTTTTCTCTTCTTTTCCTCCTTTAACCTAACCCTAAGTGACTTTTGGGGAATCCCTAAATCCAATGGCTGAGATAGCTTTAGATCTAGGGCTGAGATTAAATGCGCATTTAAATCTCACTTTCTATTTTTTAATTCACCGTACTTTAATAAAGACTCTCTTAGTCTTTTATTTCCAAAGTTACTTTTCACTTTCTAATTTCACATTGACTTTATTAAAGTCACTTTAAAATTAGACTTAGTAATTTTATCACTTATAAAGTGACTTTTAAATTAGATTTGACTTTACCACTTATAAAGTCACTTTAGGAGAAAAAGTTAAATACATTTGAACATTTTTCCCTAGGCCAAAGATCAAAGCCTTAGGGAACCACTTGTCCTCTGGTACCCAAATTTTAATACTCCCTCTTACCGAGGAAAGTGCTCCTCACCACACCCATCTTGTCTCTGAAGTAGATATGCTTGCGCCGTGGTAAAGCTTTGGTGAACATGTCGGCTACCTGCTCATATGTGGGAATATACTCAAGCTTCACATCTCCCTTCTGAACATAGTCTCTGATGAAATGATAAACGATCTCGATATGCTTTGACCTGTCATGAAATACTCGATTCTCCGTGAGTTTAATGCAACTTTTATTATCACAGTAAATCACTGAAGGTCTCAACTGTTGACCAAATAAGCCAAACAACATCTTGCAAAGCCATTTGGCCTCACAACTAGCTAGACTAGCTACTCTGCTTCCACTGAACTCAATGCTACTGACTGCTGCTTTCGGTTGAACCATGACACAACTGCCGAACCCAACCCAAAACAACACCCTGAAGTGCTCTTCCTATCAGAAGCACAACCTGCCCAATCAGAATCAATGTACCCTTCCAATCTCACTTCATCTCCCTCTCTATAATCCATACCATAATCCATTGTCCCCTGCAAGTACCGCAAAACATAGTTTTAAAAAACGGAATCGGTCAGCTACCAGGCCGAGGGTCGACTCGGACTCGGACTCTGAATCGGTAATGACTCGGTCTACTCGGTTTCAATGACTCGGTTTTTGTAAAAAATACATTAAATATTATTTTTTTGTACAAAAACATAAATTTAAAGATTTTTATTCATGTTTCCAAACACAAAGCATTACAATATAGAAAAAAGACAACATATGATCAAAGTAGGCTCATGAATATATCCATTATATCAAAATTGCACCCAATGCACTATCCAAGGACCAATACATGATGATGATATAGAGATCAAAACAAAAAACATAACTAAGGAGGCTCTAAATGGCCTCTACAACAAAACATGAATAGTCACTACTAACTAGTAACTACTGCTAGTCATCTGACTGTGACAAGCCAATGTCCTCTGCCTCAAACTCTGAACTAGAGGAGGAAAACTCTTGCTCCGCCTCCTCCTCTTAATCAACATCCTCAACTGGAACTATACCCTTGCCCTTACCACGTTGAGAATCAGATAGACGAGTTATGCGTCTCTGTCGTGGCTGACTAGAGGAAGTGCCTGCACCTGCAACTAGATGGCTTGGGACTAGGTCTGCTACTAGTGGATCTACATTAAGCATAGTCGCCTCCATCTCTAAATCGAAGTCAAGCGGACTCTCCTCGTCTATGTCAAACTCTGGTGGACAAGACTCCACTACCCAATCTGATGTTGGATCAATATCCTCCAACACAATGGGATCTAAATCAGGTCTTTTGTTCAACAATTGTGTAAATTTTAGTAGATGTTCTATGCTTGGAGCAACTTTACTTTTCTCACAGCAATCATACAAATAGTTAAGTAAAATGCAGATAGAACATATAAGTGGATCTTATAGAAGACAAATCAGAAACAGGAAAAATGTGGTGGTGCGTTACGGCGGTCAACAGGATGCTTCAACCAGCAAAGTCTCCTTGGTCAACCAACCCAGAATGTGTCACAACAGTCCTCCAATCAGCAAACGAGTCAACCCAAGTCAACTCCAAAAAAGTCAACGCTGTCCTGAAAAAGTCAACGCAGGGCAGCAAGCTAAAAGTCAACGCAGCAGCAGATTGGTCAACCCTTTGACCTCGATTTCTATGCCAAACAGTACGGCCTTCCAAAATCGAACTTCTCACCAAATTTCAGCCCATTCGGACCATGCGTTGACCAAAGTCAACGCTGGTCAAACTTCCAGCAAAACCCTAGTTGCAGCAACTCGTCCTTCAGCTCAGCCGTACAGAAATTCGTCCTTCTTCTTCACACGTGTGGGCTGGAAATGTCTTCTAAGGAGCTCGTACTACATCAGATGAAAGAAGAAGATGTGTGTTGTGTTGTGTTGTGTTGTGTTGAAATGCTCTCCAACTTTGCCTGTATTTATATCCATCATTGGGGTGTGTGACACATCTGCTGGGGGTGTGAAACCTTAAGGCCGACCTGCACATATAATTTATTATGAATAATAAATTCAAAATAAATGTTCTGCTCATCGGATTAAGATATATTATATATGGATTTTACACCTCTTCGAAAGAGGAATCCAACAAAAATATTAGCCTCTTAATCTGAGCATCATAACATGGAGTTTGGACCTAGTTGTCCAAATTTAACACTCCCTCTCAACTAGGGAGAACTCCATCCATCAGTGCAATCAAACATCGTGCGTCATCCTTCCGTAACTTGCTTTGCTGGCCTCTTTATTTCAGAACAGAAGTGGGTCAGTCACAAAGACATCATCCCCCGACTGACATAATCAGTCCAGAGGTTCAAAACCTCTATCAAACTCATGAAGAGTATCCAACCAACCCAATGTTGGTTCATCTGACCTGAGGTCAGGCAGAGGTCCCAGACCTTCACTAAACTTGATCCCAGATCAAGTGGTTGCACCGTGCCATCCTAGATAGAGAGTACGGCAATCTCTGATGCGTCCATCAGTCTTTGCTAATAGTCTCTAGCTTTTCCCACCTCATTGGCCAAATGAGAGGTACTTCCCATGAGCCCTGAACTCAATGGGTAGGATGCATACGGGGCACAGATAAATGAGAGGCGAACCGGCTCAATAATCACAAGGGTGGGGCAGAAGCATTATGAGTGCTTATAGCTCCGAGAAGCTATCCCCAAAGCCCCCCAGAGCTCCCAGAGCTCATCGTCCAACAGGACCCACATCATAGGGTCTTTCCACGACACCAAGACTCTCACGAAAGGTTAGGAACTTGACCTTCCCCAGGGGCTTAGTGAGAATATCCGCGACCTACTCATCGGTTCCTATATGATCGAGCCTTACGGCGCCTCGCTGTACCATATCCCGGATAAAGTGGTACCTGATATCAATATGCTTGGATCGGTCGTGGAACACAGGATTCTCAGTCATACGAATCACTGCACGATTATCACGGTGGTATCCTAGCACATGTCAGCAGGCCTGCCTTCAGAAACCATGACAACGCCCCCTTCCTGACGGGCCATACTAGCGACGATGTATTCGGCCTCACGCGTATGAAGAGCAGAGCTTACGCTACTGCAACTCGGTTTGATCAAACGAGAACAGATTGACGACATCTGGAGTATTGCTCTTACGATCCACCACACCACTGCCAGCCCAATCGGCATCAGTATATCCACGGAGTATCACACTCCCGGCAGTGTATCTCAGCCCATGGTTTATCGTGCCCCGAAGATATCTCAAAAGATTCTTGGCACCAACCCAGTGAAAGTGATGAGGCTCAACCCTCTGTTGACTCAAAGTGTTCACTGCAAAACATATATCTGGTCGGGTGTTCACTAAGAACATCAAAGCTCCTATGAGTTGACGATACTCAGTAGGATTGGCCAAGATAGGCCCAGCAGCGCTGCCACTCAACTTCTTAAAGTTGAGTTCCATCGGTGTCATCACGGACTTACAGTCCACCATACCAAATCTTTCCAGAAGCTTCACAATGTATTTTTCTTGAGAAAGGAAAATCTCTCCAGGTCTCTGCCAGACCTCCAGGCCTAGGAAGTAGTGCATCAATCCTAGGTCTTTCATCTCGAACTCAGCAGCGAGCTCCCTCTTACATTGATGAATGAGAGGGTCAGCACCTGTCAGGAAGAGGTCGTCCACATACAGCACTAGAATGAGAGGCTTCTCCTGCACAACCTTGAAGTAAAGGTTCGGATCAGCATTACTTCGAGTGAAGCCCAGCTTCATCAAGTACCTATCCATCCTCTCGTACCAAGCTCTGGGTGCTTGTTTTAACCCATAGAGGGCTTTCTTCAACCTGCAGACATGAGTGTCTCGATTCTGAACTTCAAATCCTAGAGGTTGTTCCACATACACCTCTTCCTTTATTGCACCATGCAGAAAAGCGGTCTTGACATCCATCTGATGAAGACTCCATCCTTGCGTAGCAGCAAGGGCTATGATTGATCGAATGGTGGTATATCGTGCCATAGGTGCAAATGTGTCATCATAGTCAATTCCTTCCTTTTGAGAGAAGCCACGGGCAACAAACCTTGCCTTGAACTTTTCAACACTCCCATTAGATCCATGTTTGATCTTGTAGAGCCATTTTGCGGTGACAACAGATTTGTCCTTCGGTGTCGGGACCACATCCCAGACATCATTCTTCATTATGGACTCATATTCTTCGTGCATAGCATCCTTCCAAACTTGATGCTTTACGGCTTCCTCAAAAGATCCAGGTTCAAATTGTACAATAGTACTCATGGCAGCTAGATACCCTTGGTATCTACACGGCTTCTTGCTTTCTCGGAATGTCCCCCTTGGGGCAGCATGACCCTCAGCATCTTCGAGGGTGTCCCTGAGCCATGATGGTCTCTTTCCCAGTGAAGGAGATGGATCAATAGGGTCCATTGGTCCTTCAATATCAGGCATTGTCTCATCCTGCGGTTCTTCTTGATTTCCAGGCCTTTCTTCATGATTTTCTCCAGATCTTGGAAGATCTACTACTTTCTTCAGGGAAGCATCTTCGTCAAAAGTGACATCATGGCATATCTCTACTTCCCTTTGACCAGGTACATAGACTCTATAGGCCTTAGAAGTCTCACTGTAACCCACAAACATTCCTTTCTTCCCAGAAGCATCCAGCTTACTTCTCTTTCTTTCGGCACATGAAAATAAACAGGACATCCAAAAATTCTAAAATGTGAGACATCAGGTTTCTTACCAGAGAAAACCTCTTCGGGAGTTTTGGAGTCCAAAGCAGAATGAGGGCACGGCTTTTGAATGTACAAAGAGATATTTTGTCGTTTTCCCTCCCCCACGTAAACTTCGGTAGACCCCTGTCACATAGCATGCAAAAGGTACTTTCCACAATAGTCCGATTTTTGCGTTCAGCAGCCAAATTCCTGGTCAGAGTATATGCTAATTTGACTCTCTTAATGCCAAACTTTCTCTCGCAAAGATCTTTTGAACTCATTTGACTCATATTCAGTGCCATTGTCAGTCCTCAAAATCTTGATCTTCTTTCCGGTCATATTTTCCACCAAGGCTTTGAAGGTACGGAACCACATGAAAGCCTCATCCTTCTTCTTCAAGAAGTATATCCAGGTTCTGCGAGAGAAGTCATCAGTAAATGTCATGTAGTAAGAACATCCCCCCAGGGATGTCACGGGCAACATACCAGATAGATCAGAATGGACCAGTTGCAATATGTCAGATGTCTTTGTGACACTTGAGGGAAAAGGTCCCCTTGTATGTTTTCCTTCAACACAGCCCTTACATACACCTTCATGATTATTTCCAAAGTCAGGCATCCCTGTCACCACCTTCCTTGCTTCGGGAAGGGCCTTGTAATGAAGGTGTCCAAATCTTCGGTGCCATAGTTCGGTTTGACGGATAGTATCACAAGTCATAGCTCCCAACGGGCTCCCTCCAACCTGTTAGAGTGTACCAACTCTAAAACCAATTGAGATAGCTTCCTTGAAGCTCTCCTTCCACATGAGCACCTTTCCATCAGAGAAAGTTACATTGAATCCTTTGTCTTCCATGGCAGATACAGACACAAGGTTCTTCTTCAATTTAGGTACATAGAGCACATCTTGCAAACGTAGGACTTGTCCTTGAGACAAGTGGAGGGTCACAGTCCCTGTCCCTTTCACGGGATATGTGGCATTATCCCCAAGGATAATTTCTAGATTAGTATCCCTTTCAACCATGTCAGAAAGTGCTTCCTTGAATCCTGTGATGTGTCTTGAGGCACCACTATCGATTAGCCAGACATCCATAGTGTCGGGCGGAGATGCAGCTGAGAGAGCAGATACAAGAATATACTCATTTCTTTTATCAACAACATTAGACTCCTCATACCTGGTATTTCTAGACCTTTTAGAAGGTTGATTGTTTCCTCCAAAGTGAGCCTTCCTCTTTCCTTTGGATTTGTCATTTCTTCGATTCCCATTCCTTCGGTTGTTGTTGTTATCATCACTATCGGGAGAATCCTTCTTGAAGGGGCATTCTCTCGCATAGTGACCAGGCCTATGGCAGGTGAAACATTTACCCTTCTTCTCTTGAGTCCTCGTTCTTCCTTTGTCCTTAGAACCACCAGAGTTCTTCTTTCGGGAATGAGCACCATAGGCAGCATTTCTGTCATTATCGAATTCCTTCATCCTTGTTTCTTCTTGCATACATCTAGACAGAAGCTCATCAAAGTTAGGAATGGTATTGTTGTTGAGAATGGTAGTTGTGAATACTTGCCATTCATATGGGAGTCCTCCAAGTGCGGTGAGAACCATCTCACGATCAGCTATTGTCTCCCCAATAGCTAGCAGATTGTTCCTTGTTTCAGTCAATTTCAGAAAGAAAGTTTGAATAGACTCATCCCGGCTCTTCTTCATATTCTTCAACTTGTTCTTGAGGAATAGCACTTGGTTCACATTGTTTACCTTGAACATGAGGATCAATTTGTCATACATCTCCTTGGATGTGCCTAGTTCAGATATATAGGCAACCAGACTCTTATGTATGGATTCCCTGATCAACAGCTTTGCTCTGATTTCTCCTTTCTTATACTTGTTTCTAACAACAGCGGTAGCATTGGATGGAGGTTCTTGAATCTTCCCCGTCACATGATCCAAGAGATCATGATCTTCCAATTTGAGATCTAATATCATCTTCCAGGCATGGAAGTCATCCCTTCCAGTCAGCTTGTCATTCTCCTTGAATTCAAGACTAGTGGAACCCATTTCTTCCGGTGGTGATTGCTAAAGATAGAGTTTGTCTTCACCTCAGCTTTGATACCATGTAAATTTTAGTAGATGTTCTATGCTTGGAGCAACTTTACTTTTCTCACAGCAATCATACAACTAGTTAAGTAAAATGCAGATAGAACATATAAGTGGATCTTATAGAAGACAAATCAGAAACAGGAAAAATGTGGTGGTGCGTTACGGCGGTCAACAGGATGCTTCAACCAGCAAAGTCTCCTTGGTCAGCGAACCCAGAATGTGTCACAACAGTCCTCCAATCAGCAAACGAGTCAACCCAAGTCAACTCCAAAAAAGTCAACGATGTCCTGAAAAAGTCAACGCAGGGCAGCAAGCTAAAAGTCAACGTAGCAGCAAATTGGTCAACCCTTTGACCTCGATTTCTGTGCCAAACAGTACGGCCTTCCAAAATCGAACTTCTCACCAAATTTCAGCGCAATTGGACCATGTGTTGACCAAAGTCAACGCTGGTCAAACCTTCTGCAAAACCCTAGCTGCAGCAACTCGTCCTTCAGCTCAGCCGTACAAAAATTCGTCCTTCTTCTTCACACGTGTGGGCTGGAAATGTCTTCTAAGGAGCTCGTACTACATCAGATGAAAGAAGAAGATGTGTGTTGTGTTGTGGTGAAATGCTCTCCAACTTTGCCTATATTTATATCCATCATTGGGGTGTGTGACACATCTGCTGGGGGTGTGAAACCTTAAGGCCGACCTGCACATATAATTTATTATGAATAATAAATTCAAAATAAATGTTCTGCTCATCGGATTAAGACACATTATATATGGATTTTACACCTCTCCGAAAGAGGAATCCAACAAAAATATTAGCCTCTTAATCTGAGCATCATAACATGGAGTTTGGACCTAGTTGTCCAAATTTAACAAATTGGTTGCGTCTTAGTCGGAGGTTGTACTGGACATACACTAGATCATTTAACTGTTTTTGCTCCAAACGGTTTCTCTTCTTTGAGTGAATCCTCTCAAAGATAGACTATTTGCGCTCACACCCAGAAGCACTGCAAGTTTGACTCAAAATGTGGATTGCAAACCTCTGCAATTCAGGACAGTGGCTACCAAATGCCTCCCACCATTGTGCTGCAAAAAATGAGTTTCAGTTAGCTCAACAATTTATATCCAACTTTGAAATTGAAATTATAATTTTATAAACAATTATACAAAATAATAAATTATAAAATATAAATTTGAAAATTGAAATTCTTTGTTTACCTGGCTCATTTGATTCCCTTGCAATCCTTGCAAGGTTCTTGCCAAAGGTACCAGTGGCTTGGCTGAACATAGTGATCTGATTGTGTATCTTCAACTGCTCACTCTCTGTGGGGATCATGCAATCAATGCAGTCAATCAATCCATCTCTAACCTCCCCAGTCAAAGCTCTTGTTTCCTAAGCTTTATAATGATACCATGGGTTCAGAAAATACCCAGCTGCATGTATCGGGCGATGGAGTTGATTGTTCCATCTCTGATCAACGATTTGCCAAATGGGCCCATACTTAGCCACTCTATCCTTGTATGCTGCCCTTATTTGCTCCTTTGCTTGATCCATAGCCTCATAAATGAAGCCCATAGCCAATCTTTCCCCATCCACCAAGCGCAACACCTTAACCAGTGGCTCAGCAAGTTTCACAATCTCCGCTGCCTTTTTCCAAAATATCTCTTCATTGACTTTCCTTTTCACATCTTTGCCATCCTGTTTGCGAGCCCACTGACATTCATTCCATTCATCACTAGAAAACATCTTTTGCAAGTTTCTATGTTGGGCAAGCATAGATTGCAATGTCAAAAAATGTGTTGCAAATCTAGTGATGGTAGGCCTAATAAGTTCCATGCCCCCTGTGTATTTCCTAATTAGACTCGGAATCCATGAGTGATTGTAAATATATTTTGTGATGCATTTGGCATGCTCTAAAGTGTTCTTGATCCAGTCTATTTTGCCAATATCCTCAAGCATGAGGTCTATGCAATGTGCAGCACATGGGGTCCAAAAGATGGTCGGGTATTTTTCCTCTAACAATTTACCAGCAAGAACATAGTTAGAGGCATTGTCTGTGATGATTTGAACAACATTTGCCACCCCCACCTCTTAAACAACCTCATCCAAAAGCTGTAACAACAACTGTGCATCTTTCACCCTATTAGATGCATCAACTGATCTTAGAAACATGGTTCCCCGTGGGCAAAAGACAAGAAAGTTTATGATGGTACGGTTCCTCTGATCAGTCCATCCATCTGACATGATGGTACATCCTGTACATGCCCATGAGTTTTTGAACTTCTTTCAAATAATCATCAATGTTTGAAATCTCTCTTTGCAAAAAAGATCCTCTTAACGCATGCATAGTAGGAGGTTTGAAGCCCTTTCCAGCAGCATATATGGCATCAAAAATAAGTTCATAATATGGTGAACGAGTAGCATTGAAGGGAATATCAGCATCATACCACCATCTAGCAATGTACTCACAAGCAACATCTCTCAATTCTTTTTTCCAATGAGCATCTAAAGTGGGTTGCACAGTTGGAGGACTAGGACCATATGCAGTTGCACTATCAGAGGGAGATGAGGGCACAAAAAAACTTTTAATAGTACCCTTATTTCTCATTGCACCCTTACCCTTGTCAGAAATAGACTCCATAGAGGGAGGAACATAGTGAAAGGGGTTTTTTGATGCATCAGTGGAAGGGATAGATGAGGAACCCTCATAATCAAAAGATTCAAAACTTGAGTTGGCAGCCATCATATGTTGTAGATTCCTCTTCCTCCTAATTTCAGCGTGTATTTCTTTTTGCCTATTTTTCTCTTGCTCAAACTTCTCAAATTGTTCTTTCAACTGCTTCCTAATTTCCCCAATGTTTGGTGCTTCACATGCAGTAATTTGACCTTTAACCCCAACCAAATGTAGTTTCAGTCTATGAATGCCCCCTCCACCCTCCTTAATTTTTTTCTTGCAAAATTTGCAAAACATTTGATCACCAACCATTTCAGCATATGCCCAAGCAACATCTTTCGCTCTAGGGCCATTTTGGACTGAGTTTTTGACTTGGAAATAAAATGTTTAAATCTAAACATGAAAAAATAAAAAAACTATTCATTCTATGTTCATTTCTTTCACCAAAAACTATGTTTACCATTTTCAGATTTGCTAAATAAATAAAACAAAGACAGATTTTAGAAGAGAAAAAATAAATACCTCTAGCCTCTAGCTCCCTCTAGCTCAATGCTGCTCCAAAGCTTGCCCAATAAGCTCCTCACTGCTGCTCCAAAGCTTGCCCAAAAGACTCCTCAAAGCTGCTCCAAAACCAACTCCACAACTCTTCAGAGAACTCTCACAAATGCTCAAGCAAATTGAATGAGAAAGATGTGAGGTATTGAGAGGGGTTGGGTTAGTTAAATAGCATGGGGAGGGGTTAGAAAACCTAAAACAAACCTAACAACAGAATTGAATTGGGTTTGAAGTTCGTTAAAATCGTTTTTTTGGGCCCACCGGCCGGCGAAATTGGCTAGGCCGAGTTAACTTGGACCAGGCCTGGTCGGCTGATTTGTTACTGAGCCGGCCGAGCCGGTACAAAAACTGGCCGGCTCGGTAACAAACCGGCCGACTGGCCGTTTCTTCTGCCTGGTCGGACCGGTAAGCCTAATGGCTCGGTCAACCAGGCATGGTCTGATTCGAATTGGACTGGTTTTAAAACTATGCCGCAAAATGTGTTTTGCAGCAACCTAGTGCACTCTCTTGGGCTCACACATGAACTGGCTCATCGTGTTGACTGCAAAACATATATCTGGTCTAGTGTTGACCAAATACATCAAGGAACCAATCTACTGTCTATACAATGTGGGATCCACCAACTCAGAATCTGAAGCATGAAGCTTCTTCCAGTTAGTGATCATAGGTGTCGACACGGGTTTGCAATCCTCCAAGTGAAATCTGCTAAGGATGTCCACAATATGTCTATACAATGTGGGATCCACCAACTCAGAATCTGAAGCGTGAAGCTTCTTCCAGTTAGTGATCATAGGTGTCGACACAGGTTTGCAATCCTCCAAGTGAAATCTGCTAAGGATGTCCACAATATACTTCCCCTGTCCTAGGAAGAAATGCCCCTCCTCCTGCCACACCTCCAAACCCAAAAAGTAATGCATCAAACCAATGTCCTTCATCTTGAACTCCGAAGCAAGATCTCTCTTGCAGCCCTTTATCAGTCTCTGTGCACCTGTAATGACCAAGTCATCTACATACAACACCAGAATGAGAGGCTCCTCACCTAGCACATTAAAGTATAGGTTTAGATCTGCATCACTCTTTGTTAAACTCATCTCCTGCAAGTACGTATCAGTTCTGGAGTACCAAGCTCTAGGAGCTTGCTTTAGACCATAAAGTGCCTTCTTCAGTCTGCATACATGGGACTCCTTCCCATGCACCTCAAAGTCCTGCGACTGCTCAATGTACACCGCCTCCTGTATGAAGCCATTGAGAAATGCGGTCTTCACACCCATTTGGTGGATCTTCCAACCCATCTTTGCTGCTATCGATATAATGGAGGAAATGGAAGTATATCGAACCATGGGAGTGAAGGTCTCCTCATAATCTATTGTCTACCTGGGAGAACCCTCTAGCCACAAACCTTGCCTTGAACTTCTCGATGCTGCCATCTGTAGCGTGCTTTATCTTGTAAATCCATCTGGAAGTAACCATCGATTCGCCCTCAGGGCTCGGCACCACCTCCCAAACATCATTCTTCATGATAGAAGAATACTCCTCCTGCATGGCCTCTCTCCAGACTTGTTGGCTAGCTGCCTCCTCATAGCTAGAAGGCTCGAAGTCAACGATACTGGTAACCATCGCCATATAGCTACAAAACCGCTCAGGTGGTCTGCTCTCTCTGACCGGTCTCTTCGGCCCAACAACAGATGTGGCCTCTCTCAAGGTATCCTGAAGCCACTTGGGCTTCCTCTTCCCTGAGCACACCTCACCCACCGGAGTGGAAAAGTCCTCATCCTCATCAGAAGCTTGAACTCCTGAATGTCTGTCTGCTGTCCTCCTGCCTGAACCTATTCCTGTAGATGCTGAAGTACCGTGTGAACTATCCATCAGTGGACTACCTAGTGAACTGCTCTGCGAACTGCTCTGCATGCTGCCCGAAGCACCACCCCTCTGACTCTGCGAGCCATTGCTCACAGATGGACTTGACTCTGTAATCGATGTACCTCCTGATCCTTGTCCATTGGATCCCTGTGACTGAATCAGTTGATCCTGAGGGTCTGGTGAATCCAGATACTCTAACTCCCATGACCTATTGAAAGCCTTGTCCTCCTCGAACTTCACATCTCGACTGACAACAACTCTCCTCCGTGCAGGAATATAAATCCAAAAGGCTTTCGAGGTCTCACTGTAGCCCACAAAGATGCCCTTCTCTGCAGTGGGCTCTAGCTTGGTCCTCATCTCCTTGGGTACGTAGGAGTATGCAATACACCCAAAGATACGGAAGTGACCAACATTAGGCTTCTTCCTAGAAAAAGTCTCCTCCGGAGTCACATGCCCTAAGGCACGATGTGGACTCCTGTTCTGCAAATACACAACAGTGTTGCAGGCCTCTGCCCACAAAAACAACGGTAACCCTGATCATGTAGCATGGCTTTGGCAGACTCAACGATGGATCCGTTCTTCCTCTCCGCAACCCCGTTCTGCTGGGGGTTGTAAGGAACTATGAACTCCCTCCTGATGCCTGCCTCCGCACAATAATCAACAAACTCACCAAGGGCGTACTCCCCTCCATTGTCCGACCTGAGGGACTTGATCTTCCGACTTGTTTGAGTCTCCACAAGAGCTCTAAACTCTTGAAACTGCTTGAAGACCTCACTCTTGGTCTTCAAGAAATAAATCCAGGTCTTCCTAGAGTGATCATCAATGAATAAAACATAGTACTCATATCCACTCAAGGAAACATGAGACATCCGACTGTTCACATCGGTATGAATCAAATCAAGAATCCCAGTCGATCTGTTGTCACTGCTGGGAAAAGGGGATTTGGCAAACTTCCCCGTAGCACATCCTCTGCATGTATCAATGTGATCAGAATTGAAATCTGGCACACCTGTAGTGATCTCCCACAATGTCCTCAAGGCCCCATGATACATGTGCCCCATCCTGCGGTGCCAAATCTCGCACAACTCTGAACTGCTAGCTTTGCTGCCGGTATTACTGCTCAATGCCAAAAGGGGCTGAAATGAAAACTTGTACACCTTGGCATGGCGTACACCAATCACTCTAGCTGAAGAAGCTGGAGTGCCCTTGGGATATATAAGCACCTATCCTCTCCTGAACAATACCTCGTACCCTCTGTCCTCCAATGCTGAGACGGATATAAGGTTCTTCTTCATCCCTGGCACATATAGAACATCTGACACTTTCAAGGGAGGTTTGGGTTCCCTATCAAATGTCAATGTCCCCACATCGACTGCTCTAACGATGCTGTCATCTCCGACTACTACCTCTATATTAGTGCCACTCTCTGAAAGCTCTGAGAAGTACTCACAGACTCCTGTCATGTGACGTGAAGCCCTACTGACAGCATACCAAATACCTGAAGATGCTCCGCCAGTGGAGGGAAATGCACACTCCCTCTCAACCTCCGTGGCAGATGATCCTGCACTAGTGGACTCACAAGCAATGAACCCAAACTCTCGGTCAAAGCTCTCCGAGAAGTCCTCTATCTCTGCTGATGCTGCCATGGTCTTGTCCTTTCCCTTTTTTTTCTTCTCCGAACACACAACTGCATAGTGTCCCAACTTCTGACAATTCCAACACTTCACCTTGGAATAGTCCTTCTCCTTGTTCACCAGCTGCTTATCTTTACTTTTGCCTTTAGCCCCACCACCACTTGTGGAAGCTTGCTTCTTTCCCTTGCCCTTCTTGCCTCTTGCTAACAATGCTACATTGTCATCCTCCTCAACTGGTTTGGCTGCCCCAAGATGGTTCTTTCTGATTTCATTCTGAATGCAATCATCCCACAACCTCTCCCAAGTGGGAAGGGTCTCACATGCAACAATCCCATCCGCAAAATTTTCCCATGTCTTGGGAAGACCATTCACAGTAATCCGCACCAACTCAATGGGTGGAATGGCCTCTCCAACAATTGCCAACTCATCTTTCACATTAGTGATCTTTGTGTGGTATGTAGTAACACTATTAGTTTTTGCCATCTTAATGGCCTTCAACTTCTCCCTTAGGACCATTTTTCTATTTTCATTGGTACTTTGGTTGAGATTGGTCAAGGCTGTCCACATCTCATGTGCAAATCTCTTTCCTCTCACATGAGGAATGACATGGTCTTTAATACCATCCAGAATCAGTCTCTTTCCCTTGGCATTCTTCTTTTTAAAATTTGCAAGTTGAACATTGTCAATAGGCACTGTTACTGGGTGCTGTGTGGTATGTACCATTATGCCCCTGACTTTTGCCTCCTCAAAGATGCTTTGGATTCTTTCCCTCCATGTACTATAGTTGCTATGCCCATCCAACCTATCCTCCACCCTCAAGCCCAAAGACATGCTTGCAGTCCTAACAAATTGAAAATTTCAATGCTGTGGTAAAGGTTTAGTTTTCTGTGTGAAATATAAGCTTGCTGTAATTTTTCACTTCTTGTCCCAAACTGCACTTTTCAGCCACCCAAGCTCTGATACCATGTAGAAATTTTTAGCCCAACCCTAGTTATCAGTTTCTCCTTATTACTCCCATGTAGTTAAATGCCCATTCCCATAAACATACATTCAACAAGCTGGAAATAATAAATATTTATGAAAACACAAATTCTGGAAATTTCACAGTGCTGGAAAATGCGGAAATAAATCTCAGAAAATATTTCAGCCACACACACGGAAAATGACATGCTGATTTTTGGTCAATATGACCCTGGGAAAACCCCCTACAACTCTTGGGGAAAACTAGTTCGAGAGCTCTTCTTTATTTATGAGAAATTGCTTTTACAGTGAAATAGAAATACACAGAAAATTCCAGCAACCAAACAAATACAACTTATCTCGTTTGCCGTGCTTAACCACCGCCTCAGAAATTGTGCAAACAGTAAAGCAGGAACAACAATAAATGTTGTACGGACTCCTTGAATTTTGCGCCCAGAAAACACAACAATAAATGTTGCTGTACGGCCTCCTCGAAAAGCATGCAGAACAACAATACATGTTGCTGTACGACCTCCTCGAAATGCGTGTAGGGGGACATCAATAATTATTGTACGATTTCTGCCTCGGTTTTTGCACATAGGGACAATAGCTCACTGTACGGACTGCCTCGAAATTTGTGCCACAAAACAACTATAAATGCTGCTTGAAATTTGTGCCAAAACGATTGTACGACTGCTTAGGAATGCATGCCAAAGCTGCTGTACGGTTCTGCCTTGAAACTCGTGCCCAAAACTGCCTTGAACTGTGTGGCAACCTTGCTATATGAATTTGCTGAATGTTGCCTCGGTATGCGTGCCAAGGTTCTGCTCTCCTTCAACTCACTGCTCAAAAACTCTCCTTGCTCTCTTCTCCTCTTCTCTCAATCTGCGCATGAAATATTCTATGATTTTTTCTCTTCTTTTCCTCCTTTAACCTAACCCTAAGTGACTTTTGGGGAATCCCTAAATCCAATGGCTGAGATAGCTTTAGATCTAGGGCTGAGATTAAATACGCATTTAAGTTTCACTTTCTATTTTTTAATTCACCCTACTTCAATAAAAACCCTCTTAGTTTTTTTATTTCCAAAGTCACTTTTCACTTTCTAATTTCACATTGGCTTTATTAAAGTTACTTTAAAATTAGACTTAGTAACTTTATCACTTATAAAGTCACTTTTAAATTAGATTTGACTTTACCACTTATAAAGTCACTTTAGGAGAAAAAGTTAAATACATTTAGACACTTTTCCCTAGGCCAAAGATCAAAGCCTTAGGGACCACTTGTCCTTTGGTACCTAAATTTTAACATCTCGGAAGGGAAAAGGAGACACACAACAAGAAAACAATCATGAAGCAAATGTGATGGGTGATGCGTTACAAGATGCTTTGATTCTTTCTTTAGAAAATGTTACTGATTCCTGGGTGGTAGATTCAGGGGCCTCACTCCATGTCCACCTGATAAGAAACATTTTCATGACTATGTTCAAAGAGATTTTGGACAAGTTCGTTTGGGTGATGATAAACCCTGTAAAATTGTTGGAATGGGTAAAGTTCTTGTAAAACAGCGGAATGGAAACCAATGGTTATTAAACGAGTTAAGGCATGTTCCAGATCTGAAGAAAAATTTGATTTCAACAGGGCAGTTAGGTGGTGATTGTGTGATGAATTTCACAGATAAAACTTGGAAGGTCACTAAAGGAGCCCTGGTAATAGCAAAAGGCGAAAAGGTTGGTACATTGTATATATGCAATGGTATTTCTAACTCTGTTAATGCTTTAACTTCCAAAGGAGCAGATGCAACATAATGGCATCATAGGCTCGGACACGTGAGTGAGAAGGGGATGAAGATTATTCACTCAAGAAATTTGTTGCTGGGTTTGAAGAATATTGATTTGGATTTCTGTGAGAATTGTATTTATGGAAAACATAAGAGTCAAATTTCTTAGAGTTGGGAAAGAAAAAAAGAGCGAAAAATTAGAGCTTGCGCATACAGATGTATGGGGACCTGCTCATGTATCATCTCTCGGTGGCTCTCGTTATTATGTTACTTTTATTGATGATGCAACTAGAAAAACTTGGATTTATTGTATTCAGAATAAATCTGATGTATTTGATACTTTCAAGAAATGGTAAGTTTTAGTTGAGATTGAAACAGGAAAGAAGTTGAAGTGTCTGAGATCAGACAATGGAGGTGAATATTGCAACAAAGAGTTTGATAGGTACTGTTCAGAGCATGGAATTCGTAGAGAGAAGACAGTTCCATGATCACCACAAGAAAATGGCGTGCCAGAAAGGATGAACAGAACAATCATGGAGCGTGCAAGGTGCATGAGATTGCATGCAGGATTGCCTTTACAATTTTGGGTAGATGTTGTAGATACTGCTGTTTATCTAATAAACAAAGGGCCTTCAAGTTCTTTGGATGGTGGTATTCCAGAGGAGGCATGGACAGGTAAAATGGTAAACTACTCTTTTTTAAAGCCTTTTGGTTGTGAGGCCTTTGTCCATATTAATAAAGAAAATATAACAAAGCTTGAGGCAAAATCAAATAAATGTACCTTTATTGGATATGGTGTCAATTATTTTGGTTATCGCTTATATGATTATGAAAATCACAAAATCATTAGGAGTAGAGATGTAATATTCAATGAAAAGGTCTTGTATAAGAATCAGTTGCAGGAAAAGAAATAGGAAAAAAAAAACAAAGAATACACAGTTCTTGATGAGATCACAAAAAAAATAAAGGTGACTGAAAATAATAATAATCAACAACTACAACAACAACCACCACAACAACAACAGGCGCACCTCAAACACCTGAAAGTGGTGTTAGAAGATCTACCAAGATAAGTAGACCCCCTGAACGATACTCTCCTTCATTATATTATTTATTGTTGACTGATTCTGGTGAACCCGAATGTTATGAAGAAGCAATGCAGGTCAAAACCAGGAAGAAGTGGGAGCTAGCCATGAAAGAAGAGATGGAATTCTTAATACATAACAAACTTGGGACTTAGTCAGGGTGCTTGCATGTAAAACAACATTGCAGAATAAATGGGTTTACAGGCTGAAGGAAGAAGATGGAGGAAAACAAAGGTACAAGGCTAGACTTGTGGTGAAGGGGTTTGCACAAAAGAAAGGTATTGATTTTGATGAAATATTTTCTCCTGTTGTTAAAATGACTTCAATCAGAACTGTTTTAAGTCTTGTAGCAGCGAAAGATTTGCATCTTGAACAGTTAGATGTAAAGACATCATTTCTCTATTGAGATTTGGAGGAAGAGATCTATATGCAGCGACCACAAGGATATGAGGTCAAAGGGAAAGAAAAATTAGTGTGCAGGTTAAAGAAGAGCTTGTATGGCTTCAAACAGGCTCCAAGGCAAAATTTAACAGGTTTATGTCTGAACAAGGTTATACTAGATGTCACTCTGATCATTGTGTTTATCTGAAAAAACAAAATGATGGCAGCTATATTATATTGTTATTGTATATAGATGACATGCTTGTTGTAGGGTCTAATATGCAGAAAATAAATGTGCTCAAAAGAAAATTGGCAAATTCATTTGCAGTGAAGGATTTGGGAGCTGCAAAACAAATCCTTGCTATGAGAATAACTAGAGATAAGAAAAATCGTAAATTAACATTGTCTCAGAATGAGTACATACAAAAGGTGTTGAAAAGATTTAATATGCAGAATGCAAAACCAGTTAGTACACCTTTGGCAAGCCATTTTAAACTTAGTAAGGAGATGTGCCCCAAGAGCCAAGAAGAAATGGCTTATATGTCTAAAATTCCATATGCATCAGCAGTTGGAAGTTTAATGTATACAATGGTCTACACAAGGCCTAATATTGCACATGCAGTGGGAGTTGTAAGCAGGTATATGAACAATCCAGGAAAAGAACATTGGATGGCAGTGAAATGGATTCTCAGATATTTGAGAGGTACCACAAATCAAGCATTGTGCTTTGGTGGTTCAAACATTGCTCTACAAGGATATGTTGATGCAGATATGGCAGGTGATAGAGATAACATGAGGAGCACTACAGGGTATGTATTCACTGTAGGTGGAACAACTGTCAGTTGGGTTTCAAAAATCCAAAGTGTTGTTGCACTTTCAATAACAGAAGCAGAGAATGTTGCTGCTACAAAGGCTAGTAAAGAAATGATTTGGTTACAAAGGTTTATGGATGAATTGGGTAAGAAGTATGAAATGGGCATGTTATACAGTGACAGCCAAAGTGCCATTCATCTTGCAAAGAACTCAACATTTCATTCCAAGAGTAAATACATACAACTCAAGTACCATTTCATACGGTCAGTGTTGGAAGATGGACAGTTGAAGCTGGAAAAGATACACACTAGCTAGAATCCCGTAGATATGCTAACAAAAGTTGTAACCAGGGAGAAACTGAGATTATGCTCAGTTTCAATTGGTCTTCCAGTATGATGATGAAGATGAGAAACAACTAGGTGCAAAGTGGAGTAATTGTCCCAACAAATGAAGCAACAGAGGAGTTGCTACAATCAGTGTCCAAGTGGGAGATTGTTGGGCATGGAGCCTGATTATCTTCTTTATTTAGATGTATCACAGCGTTGGACCTCTGTTCTTAACGGGGCGGCAACGCAGCTCGTTGTTTGAACGCTGCCTGGGGGGGCGGTTGCGACTTTATGGAGGCCCCCCTAGTGGGGGTTTCGGGGGCAGCGCCCCCAAAGCTAAAAAAAGATGTAAAATTGCCTTGTAAAATATTGTAATTTCTATTCAATCTGGGCCGTTCATTAGGTGGATGATCTGACAATAGAAGTTATGTTTAATTTAGGGTTTTTTCGCCCTAGAAGGCAACCCCTCTGTTTTATGAGGGTATTGTATTGCGGTTGTGCATTGTATGAGTATTATGAGCGAGAAACTGAAAGGGGGACTGTGAAAAAGAACAAAGGATATTACAACGGATTTGCTGTAGGTTGTGTCTCTTCATTTTAGTGAATAATAGAAAGGAAGGACTAGCTGTTCAGGGTGGACGTAGCCCAAATTGGGTGAACCACGTATATCTGTGTCTCTCTTGTTTTATATGTTTTATGTGCTTGTGTTTCCGCATATTTTATGTGTTCCATTGCTTTGTAATATATAATTTCTAACAGAAAATGCATATGACAATAATAATATCAAGACGTCAACCCTAATTTTAATGTTAAAATATGCAATTAAAACTATATTTTGCCTTTTATTATTTATTAAATGTAATCTCTTCCAATAGAACATTAACACATGGACACAAAATTGCTATAAAATGTAGATTTGAAGCTAACCCTAGCTCTAGTTAACATAAAATTAAAGAAGAAAGGAAATTTATGATGATCAACACCTATTAGACTAGCATCTTTATCTTGTTGGGCTATGGAGTCAATTAAGGCGAGGTCAATGATAGAGGGCCTTGGACGAAGAGGGCAGATGATTTACTTTCTTCTCTTAGAAACCCTAGTGACTTCTCTATGTGGGATATTTTATGGTTAAAGGATGTTTGAATCAAGTTCCTTTAATAGATTCTTGCAAGACAAATTTTACACACCATAAAGAATCAAGTTTTCAAGGAAAGATATTGCACTTTTTAATATGGCACACAGAGAAACCCAAATTTCACAACTATAACATGAAAAATTGAAGAAAATGACATTAAATTTACACAATTCCGACAAGAATCACTTCAATCAATCCTGGAGTGTCTTTTCATGCAAAAATCTCCCTCCCAAGACGATTTGCTCCACAAATTACCACATTGTGTCCAAGAACAAATACAAGTGCTACAATGCACTTCTTAGAGGAGAAGTGTGATGAATGATGATGATGATGAATAATGAAAAGTGACTCCCCTCTATTTCTATGAGGGTGACCAAGTCACTTTTTCATATTCTTACAAAAAAAACCCTAAAAGGTTTGCTTGAAGCATTCAACTACGTCAAATGTCGCAAGCCAACCTTGAGATAGCTCAAAAAACATAATAAAAGTGCAAAAATAACCTACACGTGTGGGAATAAAGACTCTTCACCATGATGTCATCCTACAAGGTCAATCTCCATTAAGCAAGTGATGAAATGGTCCATGAGTGCTCCTCACTCCAAGAAATCATCAAAGTGCATGGGTACATCTTCAAAAGGCACCTCATCCACCATGATATCGTCCACAAAAAGGATTATGTCACTCTCGTAGGGTGCGTAGGGATGACATGGCATTATCTAAGGTAAGTGTTGGCATCAAGGAATGGTGTGCTAGCCCTCCCAAGTCATCTCTCTGACACCCATCCTGTTAAAATTGGAAACTAGGGCCAAATTCCACTTTGGGCAACGCATTTGATGAATTTGATTATTGCATTGAATTCCTCTTTTCGAGAGGACCAAAATCGACCTAAAGATCATCAATTTGTATAAGCAGAAATGTGTTTTTGAATTTATGCCCCCACATGTGAAAATTGTCAAGGTCAGCTACATCATCATGCAGGCTCATGAAGCCCAAGAGACATGTCACTTCACCCTTAATGATTTGTATAAATAAGAGAGACCTCCAACCTCATTTGACACTTCACACACATAATCATTTCTCTCCTTCTCTAATTGGTTTGGACAACTTATTGGGCATATCTTTTCCTCACACGTGTGGGAGCAGAACGAAAAATTGCAAGACAAATTACAGGGCCGAAATTTCATAGATTGTTGTAGGTTTGACTAGCGTTGACTAGGGGTGGTTTGACCTCCTTTGACTGCAGTTTTTGTGCCTGAATTTTGTTTTTGGAAATCCGCATCTATTGGCACAAGAATCAAGGCTTTTTGTGGATTTTGACTGCAAACCAATCGCAAGGTTGACTGCAGAATTTGACCAAGTTTGATCACTGTTTTCATGACTGTTTTTGGTTGTCTTTGACCATATTTGAAGGTCAAGTTTGATTGGGTATGACCGAGCTGCATTGAGGATAGTTTGCTGCTACTTTAACCTACTACTGACTTTTTGGTTAGGGGAGATTTTCACTGCAAATTTGACAGGGTTGTTTTGACGTCGATTTGGCAAGTCAATTTTGACTTTTGTACTCTCTCTGTGTGCTGAACATTTGATATAATAATAAGAAGAATTGATCAAATGGTTTTCCCCATCTTCGGGTTTTTCCCTAGCATTCACCAAATCTGGTGTACTCTTGTCTGGGCTTGTCTTCTGCATTTATCATTTATGTTCTTTCTTTAATTATTGTCAATATGATGATGATTTATCTGATTGCTAATGAACCAAAATGGATTGATAAATCGGCTATATGGAATGCTGTGTTGAGGAATGTAACTAGGTTCAGTCTTCATAAATTGTACTCGAGTCAAAATGAAATATATTTGTCAAAAATAACTTATTGTTATTTTAATTGACTTATTAAAGCATGGGTTTCATGCTTGGGTCAATTTTCATAGGTCAAGCCTCCATTGTAGGCTTTAGGATTGAATCAAAGTCTATTTTGTCATGTTGAACTCCTCCTCCATCAAAGTCACCTTGATGTCGGCCTCAAAAGAAGAATCATCAGTTGACTTCCATAGGAAAATACATGTCGGCCCAACCATATGGAGACACAACTATTCAGATAACTCATGTCAGCCTATTTACTTATGGCAACAACTATATATACAAGGATGAGGTCCTCGCATTACTTCACCTCAGGATTTCGGTTTAATTGCAGAGCTAATCACAAAGACGTTTTCGGGTAACCTCAGTGCACAAGTGCGGATGTATTACAAAGATGCTCTCGGTATACTTTCTGAGATAAAGTGCGGATTATAGAGGTTTGGTGATATATCACAGTATGGTTCAATGCTATTTCAGGTGAGAAGGTTTGGTGCTATCAATAGAGAAAGAGTTTCGAATCTTCGATGCTATCAACAGTGAAAGAGTTTCGGTGCTACCACAGTGTCATTGCCATCACAGTCATGATGTCAATACGATGCAATGATCTGGGTGCTATTTTAGTCAAGGCCTATCACAATCTCGATGTTACCACAATATCATGATCTCGGTGTGACCTCAGTTCGGTGGTGCTATCTCAGTGTATGAAGGAACTCAGATTGGTTGCAAAGATGATCTCTTCAAAAGGGTACAAGTACTACAGTTTGACATGACAAGGTTGACTTGATGGATGGAGGTAGTATTGAGTCTTAAGTTGTAAGGGTCTTGGTTGTCTCATCTTGAATCTACTGAAGGAAGAATTTTGACTGGGTTTTCCCCAAAGAGTGGGGTTTTTCCCTGGCAACGTGCCTACATCTTGTGTTTTCTTCTATTTGTTGCTTGGCATTTGTCTTGCTGATAAGAACAGTTAAATTGAAAGAACACATAATAATAACAAAAACATCACAACATAATGTCATAATAAGAGAAATTATTTAACTGTCACCTCCTTGGATTTCTCAACATGTTGGAGTAACTGTCCTAAGCAAAGAACGTTTTAACTCAAAAATTAACATGGTATCAAAGCTCAGGTGAGGACAAGTCCAAGCAAGAGTGAAAGAGAAAGCAATCACTAAGAGAAGTTTGTTGTCAAGTCTCCATGATCTTCCTCAAGCAAGATTTCACATTGCTGAATTGATTAGGAGCAAAAGAAAGGATAGATTTATATCTTTGTTTTAAGTATTTAATTTGGCACTGGTGTAGAGAAAAGATTGCTAAGATTTTGTGGAAGGATGCCAAGTTTAGGACCTCTGTTCTAAGGCAGAGAAAGGCCAAGATTTCTATCTGTACCTGTAGGTAACCTTGACTGTTTTAGGGCTCCTTCTCTTAAAAAATTTGCACGTCCTAGCAAGGAAAGAGGATCACTAAGGACCAAGGCTTCATCACATTAAAAGATAGAAGCATACGTAAGACCGAGCTCCTTGTCAAATTCTGGGCGTCAAATGAATTGTATTTGTGACCTTAAGTGCATATCTATGGCTAGAAAGTTTTGGAGTTCCTAGCATCTGTAGCAGTGAATATTTGTCCATGATTTTCGCTAAGCACATCTTTATAATATTATTTTTGGCCGCATTCAGCCAGAGTGATCCAAAGTAATCTCACTAGATTGTAATTGGAATAGGGCATAGCTTGTTACACAGAGAAATGTGTGAGGCTACAAAAGGTGAAGTCAATCCCCAATTTCTTAAATTGTCTTCGGCCTCTTCTCAAAAGGACAACAATATTATTGTGAGGATGGATTACTGTTAAATTTGGACAACTAGGTCCAAACTCCATGTTATGATGCTCAGATTAAGAGGCTAATATTTTTGTTGGAATCCTCTTTCGGAGAGGTGTAAAATCCATATATAATATGTCTTAATCCGATGAGCAGAACATTTATTTTGAATTTATTATTCTTAATAAATTATATGTGTAGGTTGGCCTTAAGGTTGCACGCCCCCAGCAGATGTGTCACACGCCCCAATGATGGATATAAATACAGGAAAAGTTGGAGAGCATTTCATCACAACACAACTCACATCTTCCTTTCTCATCTGAAATAGTACGAGCTACCTGGAGGACGAGTTTCAGCCACATGTGGGAAGGAGAAGGAGGACAAATCGTACGGCTGAGTTGAAGTACGATTTTTCTGCAGCTAGGGTTTCGCAGAAAGTTTGACCAGCGTTGACTTTGGTCAACGCATGGTCCAATCAAGCTGAAAACTTGTGGGAAGTTCGATTTTGGAAGGTCGTACTACTTGGCACAGAAATCGAGGTCAAAGGGTTGACCAATTTGCTGCTGCGTTGACTTTTAGCTTGCTGCCCTGCGTTGACTTTTTCAGGACAACGTTGACTTTTTGGGAGTTGACTTAGGTTGACTCATTTGCTGATTGGAGGTCTGTTGTGACACATGTTGGGCTGGCTGACCAAGGAGACTTTGCTGGTTGAAGCATCCTGTTGACCGCCGTAACGAACACACATTTTTCCTGTTTCTGATTTGTCTTCTGTAAGATCTACTTATATGTTCTATCTGCATTTTGCTTAACTATTTGTATGATTGCTGTGAGAAAAGTAAAATTGCTCCTAGCATAGAACATCTACAAAAATTTACATGGTATCGGAGCCGAGGTGAAGACAAACTCTATCTTTAGCAATCATCACCGGAAGAAATGGGTTCCACTAGTCTTGAATTCAAGGAGAATGACAAGCTGACTGGAAGTGGTGACTTCCATGCCTGGAAGATGATATTAGATCTCAAATTGGAAGATCATGATCTCTTGGATCATGTGACGGGGAAGATTCAAGAACCTCCATCCAATGCCTCTGCAGCTGTTAGAAACAAGTATAAGAAGGGAGAAATCAGAGCAAAGCTGCTGATCAGGGAATCCATAAATAAGAGTCTGGTTGCCTACATATCCGAACTAGGCACATCCAAGGAGATGTATGACAAATTGATACTTATGTTCCAAGTAAACAATGTGAACCAAGTGCTATTCCTCAAGAACAAGTTGAAGAATATGAAGAAGGGCCGAGACGAGTCTATTCAAACTTTCTTTATGAAGTTGACCGACACCAGGAACAATCTGCTAGCTATTGGGGAGACAATAGCTGATCGTGAGATGGTTCTCACCGCACTTGGAGGACTTCCATATGAATGGCAAGTATTCACATCTACCATTCTCAACAATAATACCATTCCTAACTTTGATGAGCTTCTGTCTAGATGTATGCAAGAAGAAACAAGGATGAAGGAATTCGATAATGAAAGAAATGCCGCCTATGGTGCTCATTCCCGAAAGAAGAACTCTGGTAGTTCTAAGGACAAAGGAAGGACAAAGACTCAAGAGAAGAAGGGTAAATGTTTCACCTGCCATAGGCCTGGACACTATGCTAGAGAATGCCCCTTCAAGAAGGATTCTCCCGATGGTGACGATAACAACAACAACCGAAGGAATGGGAATCGAAGAAATGACAAAACCAAAGGAAAGAGGAAGGCTCACTTTGGAGGAAACAATCAACCTTCTAAGAGGTCCAGAAATACCAGGTATGAGGAGTCTAATGTTGTTGATAAAAGAAATGAGTATATTCTAGTATCTGCTCTCTCAGCTGCATCTCTGCCCGACACTATGGATGTCTGGCTAATCGATAGTGGTGCCTCAAGACACATCACCGGATTCAAGGAAGCACTTTCTGACATGGTTGAAAGGGATACTAATCTAGAAATTATCCTTGGGGATAATGCCACTTATCCCGTGAAAGGGACCGAGACTGTGACCCTCCACTTGTCTCAAGGACAAGTCCTCCGTCTACAAGATGTACTCTATGTACCCAAATTGAAGAAGAACCTTGTGTCTGTATCTGCCATGGAAGACAAAGGATTCAATGTAACTTTCTCTGATGGAAAGGTGCTCATGTGGAAGAAGAGCTTCAAGAAAGCTATCTCAATTGGTTTTAGAGTTGGTACACTCTATCAGGTTGGAGGGAGTCCGCTGGGAGCTATGACTTGTGATACTATCCGACAAACCGAACTATGGCACCGAAGATTTGGACACCTTCATTACAAAGCCCTTCCCGAAGCAAGGAAGGTGGTGACAGGGATGCCTGATTTTGAAAATAATCATGAAGGTGTATGTAAGGGCTGTGCTGAAGGAAAACATACAAGGGGACCTTTCCCCTCAAGTGTCACAAAGACATCTGATATATTGCAACTGGTCCATTCTGATCTTTCTGGTATGTTACCCGTAACATCCCTGGGGGGATGTTCTTACTATATGACATTTACTGATGACTTCTCTCGCAAAACCTGGATATACTTCTCGAAGAAGAAGGATGAGGCTTTCATGTGGTTCCGTACCTTCAAAGCCTTGGTGGAAAATATGACCGGAAAGAAGATCAAGATTTTGAGGACTGACAATGGCACGGAATATGAGTCAAATGAGTTCAAAGACTTTTGCAGAGAAGCTGGCATTAAGAGGGAGACTACCACTGCATATACTCCTGAGCATAATGGTGTTGCTGAACGCAAGAATAGGACTATTGTGGAAGCTGCCCGTGCCATGCTATGTGACCAGGGTCTACCAAAGTTTCTGTGGGGAGAAGCTGCAAATACTGCTGTGTACATTCAAAACCGATGCCCTCATTCCGCTTTGGACTCCAAAACTCCCGAAGAGGTTTTCTCCGGTAAGAAACCTGATGTCTCACATTTTAGAATTTTTGGATGTCCTGTCTATTTTCATGTGCCGAAAGAAAAGAGAAGTAAGCTGGATGCTACTGGGAAGAAAGGAATGTTTGTGGGCTACAGTGAGACTTCTAAGGCATATCGAGTCTATGTACCTGGTCAAAGGGAAGTAGAGATAAGCCATGATGTCACTTTTGACGAAGATGCTTCCCTGAAGAAAGTAGTAGATCTTCCTAGATCTGAAGAAAATCATGAAGAAAGGCCTGGAAATCTGGAAGAACCCCAGGATGAGACTATGCCTGATATTGAAGGGCCAATGGACCCTATTGATCCACCCCCTACACTGGGAAAGAGACCATCATGGCTCAGGGACACCCTCGAAGATGCTGAGGGTCATGCTGCCCCAAGGGGGACATTCCGAGAAAGCAAGAAGCCGTGTAGATACCAAGGGTATCTAGCTGCCATGAGTACTATTGTACAATCTGAACCTTGATCTTTTGAGGAAGCCGTAAAGCATCAAGTTTGGAAGGATGCTATGCACGAAGAATATGAGTCCATAATGAAGAATGATGTCTGGGATGTGGTCCCGAGACCGAAGGACAAATCTGTTGTCACCGCAAAATGGCTCTACAAGATCAAACATGGATCTGATGGGAGTGCTGAAAAGTTCAAGGCAAGGTTTGCTGCCCGTGGCTTCTCTCAAAAGGAAGGAATTGACTATGATGACATATTTGCACCTGTGGCACGATATACCACCATTCGATCAATCATAGCCCTTGCTGCTACGCAAGGATGGAGTCTTCATCAGATGGATGTCAAGACCGCTTTTCTGCATGGTGCAATAAAGGAAGAAGTGTATGTGGAACAACCTCTGGGATTTGAAGTTCAAAATCGAGACACTCATGTCTGCAGGTTGAAGAAAGCCCTCTATGGGTTAAAGCAAGCACCCAGAGCTTGGTACGAGAGGATGGATAGTTACTTGATGAAGTTGGGCTTCACTCAAAGTAATGCTGATCCGAACCTTTACTTCAAGGTTGTGCAGGGGAAGCCTCTCATTCTAGTGCTGTATGTGGACGACCTCTTCCTGACAGGTGCTGACCCTCTCATTCATCAATGTAAGAGGGAGCTCGCTGCTAAGTTCGAGATGAAGGACCTAGGACTGATGCACTACTTCCTAGGCCTGGAGGTCTGGCAGAGACCTGGAGAGATTTTCCTTTCTCAAGGAAAATACATTGTGAAACTTCTAGAGAGATTTGGTATGGTGGACTGCAAGTCCGTGTCAACACCGATGGAACTCAACTTCAAGAAGTTGAGTGGCAGCGCTGCTGGGCCTATCTTGGCCAATCCTACCGAGTATCGTCAACTCATAGGAGCTTTGATGTTCTTAGTGAACACCCGACCGGATATATGCTTTGCAGTGAACACTTTGAGTCAACAGATGGTTGAGCCTCATCATTTTCACTGGGTTGGTGCCAAGAATCTTCTGAGATATCTTCGGGGCACGATAAACCATGGGTTGAGATACACTGCCGGGAGTGTGACACTCCGTGGATATACTGATGCCGATTGGGCTGGCAGTGTGGTGGATCGTAAGAGCACATCGGGATGCTGCTTCAATCTTGGTTCTGCTTCGATCTCATGGATGAGCAGGAAGCAAAAGTCGGTGGCTTTGAGCACCGCGGAGGCCGAATACATTGCTGCTAGTATGGCCTGCTGTGAAGCAGTTTGGTTGCGGAAGCTCTTTAGTGAGCTGTTTGGACATGTGCTAGATACCACTGTGATACTCTGTGATAATCAGAGTGGGATTCGTATGACCGAGAATCCTGTGTTCCACGACCGATCCAAGCATATTGATATCAGGTACCACTTTATCCGGGATATGGTACAGCGAGGCGCCGTAAGGCTCGATCATATAGGAACTGATGAGCAGGTCGCGGATATTCTCACTAAGCCCCCGGGGAAGGTCAAGTTCCTAACCTTCCGTGAGAGTCTTGGTATCGTGGAACGACCCTATGATGTGGGTCCCGTTGGACGATGAGCTCTGGGAGCTTTGGGGGGCTTTGGGGATAGCTTCTCGGAGCTATAAGCACTCATAATGCTTCTGCCCCACCGTTGTGATTATTGAGCTGGTTCGCCTCTCATTTATCTGTGCCCCGTATGCATCCTACCCATTGAGTTCAGGGCTCATGGGAAGTACTTCTCATTTGGCCAATGAGGTGGGAAAAGCTAGAGACTATTAGCAAAGACTGATGGACGCATCAGAGATTGCCGTACTCTCTATCTAGGATGGTACAGTCCAACCACTTGATCTGGGATCAATTTTTGTGAGGTCTGGGACCTCTGCCTGACTTCGGGTCAGATGAACCAACTTTGGGTTGGTTGGATACTCTTCATGAGTTTGATAGAAGTTTGGAACCTCTGGACTGATTATGTCAGTCGGGGGATGATGTCTTTGTGACTGACCCACTTCTGTTCTGAAATAAAGAGGCCAGCAAAGCAAGTTACGGCGGGATGACGCACGATGTTTGATTGCACCGTGGATGGAGTTCTCCCTAGTTGAGAGGGAGTGTTAAATTTGGACAACTAGGTCCAAACTCCATGTTATGATGCTCAGATTAAGAGGCTAATATTTTTGTTGGAATCCTCTTTCGGAGAGGTGTAAAATCCATATATAATATGTCTTAATCCGATGAGTAGAACATTTATTTTGAATTTATTATTCATAATAAATTATATGTGCAGGTCGGCCTTAAGGTTTCACACCCCCAGCAGATGTGTCACACACCCCAATGATGGATATAAATACAGGCAAAGTTTGAGAGCATTTCATCACAACACAACTCACATCTTTCCTTTCATCCGAAATAGTACGAGCGCAATTCGGAGGATTTAGTTTCACCACATGTGGGAAGTGAGAAGGAGGACAAATCGGGACTACCGAGTTGAAGTACGATTTTCTTTCCAACAGGTTTCTCGCAGTGAAGTTTGATCAGTCAGCTGACTTCGGTCAACGACGGTCCAACCAATGCTAAAACTTCAGGAAGTTCAGACTTAAAGACATTACTGGCACAGAAATCGAGGTCAAAGGGTTGACCAATTTGCTGTTGCGTTGACTTTTAGCTTGCTGCCCTGCGTTGACTTTTTCAGGACAGCGTTGACTTTTTGGGAGTTGACTTGGGTTGACTCATTTGCTGATTGGAGGTCTGTTGTGACACATGCTGGGCTGGCTGACCAAGGAGACTTTGCTGGTTGAAGCATCCTGTTGAACGCCGTAACGAACACACACATTTTCCTGTTTCTGATTTGTCTTCTGTAAGATCTACTTATATGTTCTATCTGCATTTTGCTTAACTATTTGTATGATTGCTGTGAGAAAAGTAAAACTGCTCTTAGCATAGAACATCTACAAAAATTTACAATTACTGTAAAAGATCAGTCTTACAGGTAGCTTAACACATTCATTTTGTGAAGTTAAAGACTTGCATCTGTAACCAGATCTAAGGCGAATTTAGTTGAGGATCTTCTTAAGTATATTCTCTGAAGCATTAATTAAGTATGGCCTGAAATCGTGACTCACCTAGTTCGTGGACACCTGTAGCTGTTTTTCTAAAGAGGAATCACGATCAAACAGTGAAGTTAAGGCATACTTTTGGACCAGAGCAGAACACTCATCTCATGGATATAATCATAGTTGCTTGAAGCATCAAATATAAGGTTATATAACGTTTCTGAAGATGTTATTATTGTGAAAATTCCTAATCCAGAATCCACTGTTTTTCTAAAGAGGAATCACGATCAAACATTGAAGTTAAGGCATACTTTTGGACCAGAGCAGAACACTCATCTCATGGATATAATCATAGTTGCTTGAAGCATCAAATATAAGGTTATATAACGTTTCTGAAGATGTTATTATTGTGAAAATTCCTAATCCAGAATCAGCTGTTTTTCTAAAGAAGAATTACGATCAAACAGTGAAGTTAAGGCATACTTTTGGACCAGAGCAGAACACTCATCTCATGGATATAATCATAGTTGCTTGAAGCATCAAATATAAGGTTATATAACGTTTCGGAAGATGTTATTATTGTGAAAATTCCTAATCCAGAATCCTCTCGCAATACTGATAATGATTCTTCTAGTGTTAAATTAATTAAACAAATTATTTGATGTTTTCTACGGGAAATATCAAAACATATTCATTGCAGCCATCACAAACTAAATACTGAGGAAGAAAATAAACGCTGAAAACTTGAGAAATTCTATCACACACCCTCATATGCCGAAGAGAATTTAAGAAACTGGGAAAAACTCAATGTCGGAAAACCGGTGCAGCAGATGAGGGTTTCTTTATTAATCTTCAATAGTAATTCATGTACTTAAATTCAGACAACAAAATAGAGGAAAAATACCGAGAGAAATTCAATAACAAGTTTCTCACTCTCCACAACGATCTTTTGACCTTGAAACAGGCCCTCTGCCCTTATGCTGGTCTCACTGCGTCACCCTCTGCGCAGTGCTCTATTGTACTGCGTCCTTCCTCATGCTGGCCCTTCCTGAATTCGTCTTGCACTCCCAGACTACTGTTGATACCCTCTCTCTCCCTCACTTGCACTCACCCACTAGCTCTCTCTCCTTTGCTTAACTTTAACCACTGAGAAAATTGATCTGCTAGGGCAACTGAGTAACTACTCTGGTGCATTCTCCAAGTGCCCATCGAATTCTTATAATTTCTCGTTGAGACTTCAACGACCACGATTAAAACTTAATCGATGGCTAAGATTAACTAAGATTCGATCCACGCCTTTTTCTAGAAGATAACTGCTCTCGTGCATTCTCCAAGTGCCCATTGAGTAGTTCTTATAATCTCTTGTTGAGACTTCAACGACCATGATTAAAACTTAATCGATGGCTAAGATTAACTAAGACTCGATCCACGCCTTTTCTAGAAGATTCACACCTGACTTAATTAATACCTTTTAATTAATCATATTTCCTAAGTTTAGACTTAGGAAATATTAAAAACTGATTAATTATTTTAATTAAGTAATCTCTAGGTGGAATTTCCCCAAACGATTTCTGGGTCTTGGAGAATACATGTGTCTTAGCCTCTCTACAAAATCTGAAGGCTAGAGCTCATCCGATGCTACAAAAATCAACACTCCCTCTTAGCGAGGAATGTGCTCTAGTATTGCTGCTCTCCTGATAGAAATACTCTGATTCTGTACCATCTCCCACTGCATTGCTGATGTCTGGCTACTGCTGCCCACCAACCACTGCGCAACTCTGATTCTGCGTTGCATCTATGCTGCTGCTGACCCTGCATACTGCTGCCAACTATTGCATCTGCACTGCAACTTCCTCTCATTTGCTGCTGCTGCAACTGAGAATCCATCTATTTCTGCTACTGAAACGGATTCTCTACTATACCCATTTGTTCCCTGAACTGGATGAACTTAGCTCTTCCTAGAGCTTTCGTGAGTACATCTACTACCTGATCTCCTCTGGGAACATACTGCAGCTGGACTGCCCCACGCTGAACACAGTCTCTGATGAAATGACATCTGATATCAAGGTGTTTCAACCTATCATGAAATATTTGATTCTGAGAGAGTTTTATGCTACTCTGATTATCACAGTAAACACTGGTCACTCCCATCTTCTTCCTGAACAAACTCACTAGTAATATTTTAAGCTATATAGCTTCGCACGTAGCTGTGGTGGCTGCCATATATTTAGCTTCCGCTGAGCTCAATGCTACTCACTTTTGCTTCTTGCTGCACCAAGAGACCATCCTTGATCCAACGCTGAAGTAGTACCCGAAGGTGTTTTTTTTGAACACTAAAGTACCTCCCCAATCTGCATCTTGAATCCGCTCAATTTGACGTCATCTCCTCGAGCATATTTCAACCCATATCTAACTATTCCACACACATATCTACGAATGTGCCTAGTCGCTGCCCAATGTACCCTTTTCGGTTCCACCATGCACTAACTATAAGGGTATTGACAGTGAAACAAATGTCTAGCCTAGTGTTGACCAGATACATGAGTGACCCAGTGAGTTGTTTGTACAAGGTGGGGTCGACTTCCTTGTCCCTTGATGCATTTATTTTCTTCCAATTGGTGATCATGGGCATTGCCATGGTTCGACAATCCTGCATTCTGAATCTCTTCAGAATATCTATATCATATCTCCCTTTCCCAAGGAAGATCTTCCCATTCTTTTGCCATATTTCCAATCCTAGAAAATAGTGCATCAACCTCGTATCCTTCATGTCGAATTTTGCTTCAAGGTTCCTTTTGCAATCCTTTATGAGCCCTGATGATCCTATCAAAAATAGGTCATCCACATACAAAACCAGAATGAGAGGCTTATTCTCCACCATCAAATCGTAGAGGTTGGGATCTGCATCACACTTGATGAATCCCAACCGCTGCAAGTAACTGTCAATTTGACCATACCATGCTCTGGGTGCCTGCTTGAGCTCGTATAGGGCTTTCTTCAACCTGCATACATTAGTGCGCTTCTCTTGAGTCTCGAAGCCTTCAGGCTGCTCTATATACAACTCTTCTTCTATCACCCTGTTCAAGAATGTTGTCTTGATGTCTATCTAGTGAATCTCCCATCCCATTTGTGCTGCTAGGGATATGACCAGATCTGATAGAGGTATATATAGCAACTGGGACGAAGGTCTCCTCATAGTCTATCCCTTATTTCTGTGCATGCCCCTTTGCCACAAATTTAGCCTTTTACATCTCTACACTTCCATCTGCAACGTACTTGATCTTGTAGATCCATCTGGAACCTACAAATGATCTATCCTCTGGTTTAGGCACTACCTCCCAAACATCATTAGTCATGGTAGAATTGTATTCTTCTACCATGGCATCCACTCACACCTGATGCTATGCGGCTTCTTGAAAGCTAGAGGGCTTTGCAACTTGAGCTACCAAAGCTTGGTATCTGTTAGGCTGCCTGTGCTGCCTCGTCGGTTCTAGGAGCTTCAACAAACTCCTTTGTGTCCCTCAAAGTATGACACACTTCCATATTGGTTCTACCACTGGTGGTGAGAGGTTCAATCGGTTCCTCCTCCTACTCTGTCTGCTGAGAACTCCCTGGATCTCCTACTCCTGAGGAGATACTGGTACTAGTCACTGTACTCGATCCTTGTGACTGTCTTCCTACTTGTCCTACTTGTTGTCCCTGCTGCTGCTGGACTAATGGAACATCTGCTGACTATTCACCTGCAAGCATCTCTCGAGATCTTCTGAAAGCTCTGTCTTCCATGAACTTTACATCTCGCCTTACTACAATCTTCCTGCTGCTAGGAATGTAGATCTTGTATGCCTTTGAGGTCTCACTATATCCTACGAGGTACCCCTTATCTGGAGTCTG
This sequence comes from Pinus albicaulis, assembly GCA_034641835.2. Classification (NCBI taxonomy): domain Eukaryota; kingdom Viridiplantae; phylum Streptophyta; class Pinopsida; order Pinales; family Pinaceae; genus Pinus; species Pinus albicaulis. The sequence goes on from CM076577.1 coordinate 1,439,275,457, forward strand.
ATCCAACTTACTTCTCTTCCCATCTGGAATGTGGCAATAAGCCACACTCCCTAATGTCCTCAAATGACTTACTTCAGGGTTCTTCCCTGTGAAGACCCCCTTCGGCGTTTTCTTCCCCAATGCTCTGTGAGGAGTTCTGTTTTGAATGTACACCGCTGTGTTGCATGCCTCTGCCCATAAAAATATAGGCAAATCCTGATATGTTAATTTTAGTTAACCATGGTATGTTCTATGCATAGAGCAGTTTACTTCAATCTTTCTTATTAGCCCAATTCAATTTGCAATCACATAACCATTGACAATAAATGCTGATAGAACATAAAATAAATCGATAGAAGACAAGACAAGACAAGAGACACAAGAATTCTTATAATTCTTCTTATTCACTAGAGAAAATGTATTTTAGAACGGTCAACAGGATGCCCTAGCCAACAAAGTCTTCGCTAGTCAGAGCAACACTTCAACCTCCAATCAAGCTTGGTCAAGCTTGGTCAAATTTGGCCTTCAGTAAAAGTCAAACACACCTCAAAACAATCCACAAAAATAGTCAATGCAGAAGTCAAACTCTGCTGTCAAAACAACAGTCAATGCTGCAGTGAGCTGCAGTTAAAGTCAATGTCTTGCCTCAGTTTTTGTGCCTCCAGTTGTGGCCTCTTCAGATCAGATTTCTGCCCTAAAAAATGCAGTCAAAAGGTGAGAGTTGACCCAAAGTCAACGCTGTCCAGGAAAGCCCTAAACCAGTGCGAAAATTGCAGCTTCCTGTTTACATGTGTGGAGGAGAGAGAAGCCTCTAAGGCTGTACAAACCAATTAGATGAGAGAGAGATGTGTGAGATGAGTGAATGATGAAATGAGCATCATGTCTCTCCTTTTTATATCCATGATTGCAGGTGTGTGACACATCTTTTGGGGCTTGTGAGCCTACATTACAATTATGACCGACCTTGACAAATTACACATTTGGAAAATAAATTCAAAATCCAACTTCCGTTCATCCAAACAAGATGCTCTTTAGATCAATGTTGCACCTCTCCGAAAGAGGAATCCATCAAAAATATCATATCCAACATATGAGCAGTGCAACATGGAGTTTGGCCCTAGTTGCCAAATTCAACATGATCATACAACATAGCTTTTGTAGCCCCAACTATTGTTCTGTTCTTCTGCTCCGCTACCCCATTCTGCTGTGGATTATATGGAGCTATCCACTCTCTTTTGATAGCCTCCCTCGCGCATAAATCTGTGAAGTTTTATGCGTGTATTCTCTACCATTATCTGAACGTAGTACCTTGATTTTTTTCCCTGTCGTGCTTTCTATGAGAGAGCCTTGACCTCTTTGAACCGATCAAAGACCTCATCCTTGGTCTTTAAGAAATAGATCCAGGTTTTTCTAGAATGATCATCAATAAAAGTGATGAAATACTCGCCACTGTAAGAGCTCTGGTGGACATAAGGCCTCAAATATCTGAGTGTATCAATCCCAACACGCCATTTGCTTTGATGTCACTTCTGGGAAATGCTGCCTTTTCAGACTTCCCAAGTACGCAACCTCTACACACATCATCGTTCTCTGTGCTGAGAACTGGAACTCTTGTTATAGACTAGTTTCTTTGAGCATCCTTAGTGCTCCATGGCGTAAATGTCCCATCCTCCTGTGCCATACTTTGTTCAATTCCTTCCTCCTGTGCCATACTTTGTTCAATTCCTTCCCACTGCCATTGTCAGTTCCTATCAGTGCCATTGGAGAATCGATCTGCAACCTGTATAGCCTGTTGCTCTGAGCTCCAATCTGTCTTACCTTCTTCCAGCTAGGGTGCTTGACATACACTTTCTTTCCTACGAAGTATACATCGTACCCCTTGTCCTGTAACTGAGACACTGAAATTAAGTTCATACCCAATCTTGGCACATGTAGTACGTTAGTAGCGCTGGTGCTGGTTCCTACTTTCGTGTTAAAATGTATGGTGCCTCTCCCTATTGGAGTACACTTTGTTTTGTTTCCCATACTGATCTGGAAGTCCATCTGCTCTTCTTGATAGCTAGATTAGTATTCTTTAACCCTTGTCATATGAGCTGATGCTCCACTATCAATGTACCAAACACCAGATGATGCCGAACATGACAAACACACGAACTCATCCTCCAACCTGGAAGATAATTCTGAGGCTTCCTGACTGTCAATTCTATCCATGATTTCTTGTGATATTTCTCCTTTCTTCCCCAACGCTGATTTGGCTGCTGCAAAATACTGCGTTCTAGCTGAAGATCTACTTTGCAAAGAAAAAAATGCTGTTGCTCCCTCTGCCTCTGACATTATTTGTTCTGGAAATTTTATTTTCTGTCGACTCACTTAGAGAAATGAACTTTCCTCAAAAATTTGTCCTCCTGGCTATTGGACTGCACAGCTTCTTGGGGTTTCGAGTAGCTGCCTACGCAGTGCTTCGACTCTCCCTCTTCCTTTCTGCACTGAGCTCTTCTTCTTCAACCTTACTCTGATACCATGTGAAAATTTCTAATCCAGATTCCTGCTGCAATACTGATAATGTTTCTTCTAGTGTTTAAATTAATTAAACAAATTATTTGCAGTTTTCTACGGCAAATATTGAAACATATTCATTGCAGCCTTCACAAAATAAATATTGAGGAAGAAAATAATTGCTGAAAACTTGAGAAATTCTATCACACACACAAAGATATTGACACACTTGAGGATTATAGGGAGACACACAAAGATATGGACACAGTAGTAACTATAGGGCAATTGAGTAACTGCTCTAGTGCATTCTCCAAGTGCCCATCGAGTGCTTATAATCTCTCGTTGAAACTTCAATGACCACGATTAAAACTTAATTGATGACTCAGATTAACTAAGACTCTATCCATGCTTTTTTCTAGAAGATTCACATCTAACTTAATTAATACCTTTTAATTAATCATATTTCTTAAGTTTAGAAATATGAAATATTAAAAACTGATTAATTATTTTAATTAAGTCATCTCTAGGTGGAATTTCCTTAAACGATTTCTGGGTCTTGGAGAATACATGTGCCTTAATCTCCCTGTAAAATCTCAAGGCTAGAACACATCCGATGCTACAAAAATCAACAATTATAATCTTCATTATTGTAGCCCTGTACAACTGTGCAAATGAGATCTAAATTGGGATTTGGCTGATCTATTTGGATGCCCTCTGAAACTTGTTGAAATCTTATATCCAAGGCAGTGAAGTAATATTGGCCTATATAACCAATACAGTCCTAAGGCAATTGGGCAATTTCCTTGATGCAAATCTGTAGGATACATTACACAGATCTCCGTGTGTGCTTCACCTGTGCCCTATGTCTAGTCACACCTGTAGCTTTTGACACTGTTATGTCTGTAGGTCTTGAGACAACAAATAATCTGTTGAAGAGCGAGCAGTGGTTTATCCAGGGATACGATAACTTCAAGACAGAGTTCTATAATATCATATAAACAAAATAAACTTGTTTGCTACAGTATCGAGGAGAGAGATATGATAGAGTTACAATAACCTTGACCCTGCTGCATAACCTTCAATAACAGTGGTGATAGTGAAATCAAATGCGGATGTGACAATGGCCCTAGCACAATTTCATTTTAAAAGGAACTTAATTCAAACCTCTGTCATAAAGGAAGAGGAGCCGATGCATGAAGGAAACCTAAGACAATGGATCATTACCCTGCTCACGGACTTGGACAACAACATAAAAGGATTGAAGTATCTATTCATCCTACAGTGAAAACAATATATGCTGACCTGTGAAGACAGTATGAGAATATGTGATATGAGTTCCATGGTTTGTAGCTTCTACAGTGACGTGTGTATATATATATATATATATATATATTCACATCAGTAAATATTTGGTCACAAGGAAAGCTTCAGGCATCAAGCAATGGAAACATTGATAACAATGTAATTCTCTTTCTGGTGTGAGAGAGAAAAAAAATCGTCTCCCTATAATCCTCAAGTGTCTTATCTTGAAGACCTATAGTAAAGCAGGGATATTGTTGAAAAGTAATCTTGACAAAGATTCTGGATCTCTATCTATAAGAATCTTCAAACTTACATTCAGAGATAAAAGGGACATCGAGTTCTCTAAAAGAAGAGCCTTGATTGAATAGTCCCCTTGATTGAAAAATCTCTCTGGGTATCCTAAAACTGTCAGCAATAAAAGGAGCATAGCATATTGTTTAAAGCAAGGAAAGCAACAACCATTCTTTGTTTAAAGGAATGCATGGAGAAGCAGACTACATCATCTTATTGAAAGGAAGTCTTGGAAATGGTAGAAGATCAACAAAGAATGTGACATCTTATGAACAAACATTGGCTTTGAGGCCTTCACTCTTAAAGAAGAAGAAAGGATATGCTGATAAAATGAGCAATTTCGAGAAGTCTCCTCTTTTGAGAGCAAGTACATGGCATCTTCAAGCAACCTCTTGCAGCAACTCTTATGATCAGGAAGGACCTGGTGCCTCCTGAAGAAAGCATTGGAAGAAGAGAACTAAGAGGACCTTGATTTTAGTTGGTTCGTTGGGCACTTTGATATGTAAAGCATGAGAAGAACATCCTTATAATGGATTGGGTAGTTTATTGCAATTGGCAACAGTCATCTAGCAATGAAGGAATAAAGCAGCTGGTTTTGGATAATCTCATGGGAGGATTTCTTCACCCACTGAAGAAGGACCATAATGACTTTTCAGAGTCTCTCTGATTTGAACAACAAGCTTCCCAGAAGCTTGTTGATACAGTTGCTGCATTGCACATTGTTGAAAACTAGATGACCAACTGAAGTAAGTCTTCAGAGGGAGCTATAGAATCCCTGGCAGAATGGCTTGTCGTCTCTTCTTGTCCGATGATTTTTACAAAAGAAATACCATGTCAAAGGATGTTGATGAAGGCAAGACATGACAACTGATTATGAGGATGCCTTGATATATCCCTGTTACTTGAGAGGCTGCATGGAAGTTGCATGATTATGGTTGATGACTTTGGCACATGGACCTAAGGGTGTATAGCAGGAAAAGGGACAAGTTACAGGTGGCTCGATGATTATGTTTTGGCAAGGTGACTTTCTCTATATTTAGAGGGAGTTATGGACAAGCCATGTTGGTTGGATTGTAAAGATGCAGCTATTGATGATGTTTGATGGATGACCCTCTCGTTTATCAATGTAAGAGGGAGTTGACTTTTAAAGTCAAGATAAAAGACCTAGCCCTGATGCACTGTTTCTTGCACTTAAAGGTCTGATGAGATGGAAAAGTTGCTGGTCTGTATATTTATATCTTGTGGATCCCTGGTGTTCTTGATAAACACCCTATCAGTCATATGCCTCGCTATGAAGACTTTGAGTCGATCTATGGATGAGCCTCATATATTGGATAACTGCTTATTTAGATATCTTTGTGATTCTATTATCTATAATATGAGGTACACTGCTAGAATCTAAGATTCCATGAATATTTTGATGCTAGCTCGGTTGGCAGTGTGATGGATGGAAAGAGCACATCCAGTGCTATATCTCTTGATTCAGTTGCTCTGGAAGCACTATTGAGGCTGAATGTATATAGTAGCAAGTATGGCTTATTATGAAGCCAGTTGGTTGAGGAAGCTCTTCAGTGAGCCATTTGAGCACATGTTGGTAACCACTGTTGTATATTGCGCTATTCTTGAGTGGGATTCATTTTTCAGAGAATCCATGTTCCACGACAACTCCAAGTATTTGGTACTACTTTATTTTGATATGGTACATTGGAGAGATACCAACAACATCATTGTTGTTTGGGTGAGCAGATTACTGTCATCCTTACATAGCCTCTTGGTAAGGTCAAGATATGTTTCTGCAGAGAGAGGCTGGGAGTCGTGGATAGACACTACTATGAGGGTCCCAATTGAACATTGAGCTCTGGGAGATCCTAGGGGCCTGGGGTACTTCTTGGAGCTATATGCGACCATAGGGTGAGTGGTTCACCTTCCCCTATAGGTACGTTGTGTACAGGGTGAGTGGTTCACCTTCCCCTGTGATACTCCATGATGATATATGAGTGCATACGGTGAGTGGTTTGCCTTCCCCTATAACTGATGATATATGCATAGGATGAGTAGTTCACCTTCTCCTATGGCATATGAGTAGGATGAGTGGTTCACCTTCCCCTGTGGATACCCCAGTGAGAGATGCATATAGACATCTGTCGGTTGTCACATGTGGACATGTTGGTGGGACGTGGTTCATCCTTTCCCCACATGTAGGCTGCTCATTCCTTACGATCGATGGTTGACATGTCGGTGGGACGTGGTTCTTCCTTTCTCCACGTGTAGGATCCTTACTACGATAGTTGGTTGGCATGCATGTAGGACGTGGTTCATCCTTTCCCTACTCTCGTTGGTTTGCATGCACAAAGGATGTGGTTTATCCTTTCCCTACGATGGTTGTGACATGTGACTGTAGGATGTGGTTTTATCCTTTCCCTATGTGTGGTTGTGAGCACGATGTGATTTATTCTTTCCCTGCTGTTGTCCCAACATCATCCTACCCATGTAGTCCGGGACACATGGGAAGTACCTCTCATCTGGCAAGTGAGTTGGGAAAAGTGGATAGGGACCATAACACTACAAATGGACGCATTGTGTACTGTCGTACTCCCTATGTCTAGGATGCATGGTGTTCAACAACTTGATCTGGGACTAAGTCTGATTGGGGTTCTATCCCTGGACTGACTTTTGTTAGTTGAGAGTGGCAAGGTCTTGTGACTCACTCTCGATCAATTCTTCTTCATTATTACATCATTGTTCAACAAAGTTGAGATGAGATGCAGAGATGGCTCATGATGACAGGATGATATGATGGATTCTCAGGTGGAATTCTCCCTAGTTGAGAGGGAGTGTTAAAATTGGAAACTAGGGCCAAATTCCACTTTGGACAACTCGTTTGATGGAGATGATTATTTCATTGAATTCCTCTTTCCGAGAGGACCAAAATTGACCTAAAGATCATCAAATTTGGATAAGCAGAACGTGTTTCAAATTTTCAAGGTCAGCCACATCATCATGTAGGCTCTTGAAGCCCAAGAGACATGTCACTTCACCCTCTACGATTTGTATAAATAAGAGAGACCTCCAACCTCATTTGGCACTTCAAAGTTCACACACACAATCATCTCTCTCCTCTTATTGGTTCGTACAACTTATTGGGCATATCTTTTCCTCACACGTGTGGTAGTAGACGGACAAATTGCAAGACAAATTACAAGACCGAAATTTCAGAGACTGTTGCAAGTTTGACCAACGTTGACCAGGGGTGGTTTGACCTCCTTTGACTGCAGTTTTTGTGCCTGGATTTCATTTTTGCCAGGGAGCATCTATTGGCACAAAACTGAGGCATTTTATGGACTTTGACTACAGACCCAAGTTGCACGAAACGCCAAAACTTTGGAAGTTTCTGAAACAAGTACGATTGAAAATGCGATCCCCCAAAAATGGAAACATCAGGCAAAATGTCATATATATGTATGTATATGTATATGTATATTTATGAATGTATGTACACAATATTTTTTTATAAATAAGTTAATAATGCATCTTGCAAGAAAAAAAGAATGAGACACATAAATGGCATTTAGAAGGAAAACCCAGTCTGTGTTAACTCTCATAGATGTTTAAATGATTCAACATCCAAAATTATCATTTATAAATGAGGCTGTACATCCAAGATTCGAAAATCAACCTTTATACATGAGGATTTACATCCAAAATCAGCCTTTATACGTGGCTATATGTGTTGAAAATGAAACATAACATACGCTAATGACAAGTACAATTACATATCTTATAATCCTAATCCTCATCTTCATTAACAAAAATAAACAAGTTTTTTTAACAGAACTAGAGTGTGGATTGATTAGAGATAAATTAGTTTGTGGAGTGATTAGACATAAATTTAGTGTTATATTAAATCTATTTTGGCCATAGAAGGGCCCCAAAACCTTCTTGGATGCTTGAGTGAGCCCGTAGAAGCAAAAAGGTCATGGAAATGGGTCAAAATTGTCGGAAATAGGGCAAAATTGTGCCGAAACGCCATACAAACGTTTCAATGGCATTTCGAAATCCGGAAACGCCACCCAGAGTTTTCAACTCTATTTTGGTCGCGTTTGGGCGACATTTTGGTGTTTTGCGTAGTTTTGGATACAGGGACGCCACCTTGGGGGCTGTTTGCTGCAACATAGCCGCAAACCAATTGCAGGGTTGACCGCAGACTGGACCGTAGAGTTGACAACAAAATTTGACCAATTTTGTTCACTGTTTTTGACTGTTTTGGGCTGTCTTTGACCATCTTTGAAGGCCGAGTTTGACTGGGTATGACCAAGCTGCATTGATGATAGTTTGTTGCTACTTTAACCTATTGTTGACTTTCTGGTTAGGGTAGATTTTGACTGTTGTTGGCTATAGATTTGACAGGGTTGTTTTTATTTTGATTTGGCAAGTCAATTTTGACTTTTGTACTCTCTCTCTGTTGAACATTTTGATATAATAATAAGAAGAATTGATCAAAGTGTTTTCACAATCTTGGGTTTTTTCCTTGGCATTTGCCAAATTTGGTGTCCTATTGTCTTGGCTTATCTTCTGCATTTATTGTTTATGTTCTTTCTTCAGTTACTGTCGATATGATGATGATTTATATGATTGCTAATGAAATGAAATGGATTGATAAATGGGCTATATGAAATGCTGAAGTAACTGTCCTAAGTAAAGAACATGTTAACTCAAAAATTAACACATCCTCGTTTGGGCTTTGAAACAAGGTAACACCCATCAAATAGGGTCAAGGCCAACCTAGGTCCATTTGGGCATATTATTGAGTAAGCCAATGTCCAAGCTTTTTGGCTTTCGTTTCAATGTCTAGAGGTGCATCAACAGGTGTGGAACCATGTGCAGTATTCTCAAGGCCCAACACTCATCTCTCAAGGGGTAATGTTGGGTCTACAATGTCACATATACTCTCAGAACGAGGAAAAATGCCCTTTGGAGTGTGGTGGAGAGGAGTCATGCCATCCCTCAAGGGATCTTTGCTGTATGCATGATACCACTTGAAACAAACCTCTCAAAATCATGTGAGATCAACATCATTAGGGACACAAAGCCATTAAAGCATCATGTGGACCATATCTAATGCTAGGGACACATAAATACTTCACACAAGACTTACCTTCAAATGTCTTACTAGCTCAAGGTTTGTAAAAAAGTTACCTCATTTATGTTAGGGATGATAGTTCAACAATTCTATTAGTTGTCTCCATCCATCAAGGGGAGTGACATGTCCTAGGTAGACCCATCAATCCATAGGTGTATGTGATAATGTGGCCATGGAGTTAGAAAGACTTCAAGAAAGATGCCACAACATGAGACGAGCTAATGGAGGTCTAGCACCCTAAATCTAATTATGTAAGGAGGGAGCAATTGTGGAGGCATGAGTTACCCCTTTCCTCTACTTGCTTTTTCCACCCTTTGGTGTGTCTTTTACTTTGTTGATTTATTTTTCTTTGGTGTGTTTTTTTACTTCGATGATTTATCTTTCTTTGGTGCATAGCTCAAGAGACCAAGCTTACTTTGTGCTTTTCCAATACCCCTTAATGATGTAGCAGTTTCTTTCTCATCGGGGTTGGGACATTCAAGAGTTCCTTTATTTTAGATAAAGCATCACATTTTTGAGGCACTAGGTGAGGGCTAGTGAAGGGGGTTAGAACATATGCTAGGATTTTGTCCACGTGCTAAAATAAGTCCCAACCATCTTTTGCATTTTACATTTTCTTTCCATTGTGGCTTTATATGCTTTTATCATTCTTTCAGCTACATCAACCTTTGAGGCCAAGTTTTTGGGCTCTGACTCATATAGGGTTCCAATTCCAGTGACCGATGACAATCAACACAAAGAATGGAGATGAATAATGAGGGATGAAAAGTGGTAAGTATGAATTACCATGGACACGTTATATCAATCGTTGCCCCCTGTTAGTGCTCTTCTTAAACCAGAAGGCCTTAGAAGAGGACCCATTGGACTAGAGTCAAAGGCCAACCTCTCAGATGAGGTGTGGGAACAAGGATACAATCAAGAGTAGTCAATCATCCAATTTGCCTCATGATTCATATTAATATGCCCTTAACATTAAATGAAAGCACATGATTGTTGTTAATATGGTTAAATTACTTGTTGATAGATGACTCGTCTTCCTTCAAGAGGAATGCTAAATGGGGGAGGGCATTGATCGGAGCAATCGGTGGAGGGATCTGACATAAAGCTACCTGAAGACCGTCATCATAGGGTTGCTGGTTGGTTGGCTGTCAAATGAGGAGAAAAAATTCCTCCCATGGGTCACCCACTTTTCGTGGGTAACACTCCCAAAGCAACTCAGCCCAAAAGCTCTCCAACTGAACCCTTCAACCAACTCTCCAAATTTGCCCAAGAACTCCCTCAAAACAGCCCTGCAAATATCTCTTTATATTGACTAAAGAAACTCAGCTCAAGAATTTCAAGAAGCTCAAATGAATAGTGTGAATGAAATAGAGGTGGGGTGTGTTTCTTTTAGTGGGGCTTAGGGTTGCCTTGGCGGTGGGCATCTCTTGGAAATTCATTTAATTTAAAAAAAAATTAAATCTGTGGGGTCCATGTTCGTGCTGTACAGTGTGGTATGAAATTGACTGGTTTGGTGAAAATGGTCAGTTTGGTAGTGAACCAACCATTTTTCCGGTCTTGGTTTGTCAGTCAGACTAGCTGAGGGGGTAAAACAGCTAGATTGGCTGGTTCAACTGGTTCCAGTCGGGTTATGTTAACATTGGTTCACACGATTTCCAATGTCATTATGTTAGTTGAAGCACCTGAATCCAGCATGCAATTATGTAAAATTAAATCATTAATGAACAAGGAGATATAGAAAGTAGGATCACGATTTGCCTTACCCCATACCAATGTATACCTATGGTTGATCCTCAAGAGGATCTATTACATCACACGTGGCAACAAATCGATTCATTGCTTCTCTCCGTCCTAGCATACAGATCAGCTTTTTGACAGGAATGAAAATCTTGATCTTGGCAAGTTCTCCCTTGAATGAGAAGTTCAAAGGCTCATTATGTAAAGGAATAGTTCCTGGTTGTGTTGTATTTTTGGGAGATGGTTCATTTAGCGCCTTACCTTTTCATGCATAAGTCTTAGTAATATTTGCCACCATGCCTGCAGCCTTAGAATTAGCTTTCTCAATAATTGCCGGAGCCATTTGACTTCCAAGAATCATGTTACTAGTTGGTTGCATAGAAGCCATGCATGCATTATAATTATCAGAATATAAATGCACAAGAATTTTGGAACTTACCTCTTTACTGTAGCCATACTCTACTCCTGAAATCATGTTCAAAGTATCCTCTTTGACATTCATCTCTCTACTCAGGTTGCTTTGGGGAAAAGATATACGATGTCCTGGCAAAAACTGCACACACCTCCTCACTATGTGGAAGCTCACAAGCTCTGCAATAATGGCCAGAAGAGGAATGGTCTACATAATTGTTAGTGGGCATGGGTATAGGAGGCTTTGGACTCTGCGGTTTCTTTCCCTTGAAAAGTCTTCTTGTTTTGGAAAGATTGTTGATTGCCTGCATATTATGTTGACCCTGGATGTTCTTCTCAGTCTTGACAACCTTGTTGTTCAAGTCATCAACAGTCCATCAATCGTAGAATGGAGCTCTTCACTCTCAGGCTCTGATTCTTCCTTAGGCTCTCGTAATCGTTTAGCAGGTGGATCTTGGGTTCTTCTTTCCCGTGGATTGAAAAGCTTCTTAAGAGTAACTTGGGTTTTCCTAGATGCTATGATATTCTTTTCAAGTTTGACAGGGGTAGCACATGCAGCTTCCAAAGTTTGTGGATCCTTCTCCCTGAGAAAAAAACCAGAAGATTCATCAAAAGATTGGAAATAGTATAATAAAGCCATGATAAGATTAGGAGCAATTGAAAATTTCGAAAAGCAAGTATTCAATTTAGGAATAGTTTCATTTTCATCCTTTCAAATCGAAGCAAAAGCATCCAGCATAAGAGTGTTGTCTTGCTTATCGACCCATCTTTCAGTTAACATGTTTTGAAAAGAATCCCACCCATCAATTGCATTGGCAGGAAGAGCTTTGCACCATGCTTGAGCATCCCCTAAAAGGGTTTGCACGGACATCTTCATCATGACATCTTCATGCTATACCTTCAGATAATTTACAAAGTATAAGAGTGCATCAAGGTGATCATACATTGTCTCAGGCAAGCGTTCATGGTAGTCTCTCATAGGTAACTAATGTGGCTGCCCCTGTATCTAGGAAAAGTCAAGAGGAGCATAGGCATTGGAAGTAAAACGAACAGGTGGAGCAGCCATTATATGAGCAAAACTAGTAATCAAAAGAATAGCAGAAGAAGTGACAAGGGGAGGATTTGAAATTGATGGTTCAGCTGAAAGTGTATTTACCACAGTCCCAATAGAGACAGGAAATGAAAAAGTAACCTGAGAAGTAGTTTTTTTGTTTTGGTAAGTTGAGCTATTCTATTAATTTCGAAAACATAAAATTACATATAGTACAGGCTAGGTTGGTAAGCTGCGCTTAACCATTCCCAGCCTTTGTTACTCTGTTTCTGGGCTGCCTCGGGGGAGGAAACCAGCCCAGACAAAACTTGGAAACGAACAGTTCATTATGCACAGTAGCGCCGACGCATCTAAAAACCAGAAAGTAAGTGATAACAGGAAAAGCCCTGAGGGCACACATGAAAAAAAACAGAGGAAAACTGTACAGCTGCACAGTCATTATGCATCATCTTCATCACTGCTGTTGGGGGTCTCCTCTTCTATGGGACAAGTAGGAGCCTGCGCAGCAGCAGCTTCCACATCGGCCACAGTGCGCTTGGGGTTGCTTGCAGGAGCGCAGAGGATGGGGGAGTTCGGGTCTACGCCATCTGGAACCCTCGTCCAAATTCCCTCGGAGTCCATGATCCAGATGTCCGTGTCCTCATAATCCTTCGTCGGAGTGGTCAGGGGGACAAGAGTGCGATGCAGAGAGTGCGTTCTGGGAGAGGAGGTGGACCCCCTCGAGCCACGACCACCTCTCTGCGCAACTTGCCTGGAGGATTTTGCGCGCTGCTCGAGATTAGGGTTGTGGCTCGCAAAAGTGTTGGACGAGGAGCCATCAATCGACTCGAGGTGATTATCCTCTCCGTGATGATAACGCCTCAGGAGAGCCCTTCTCTGACCATCGCGGATAGTGTGTTGGTGCAGTCTGGGAGCCATTGCGCGCTTAGGATGGGGTGAGTGGGTGAGGAGAAATAGAGTCACACAGGGCCAAGTTAGGGAGGCAGGAGTAATACTGGGCCTGAAGGGCCTGCTCTGAGTTGGGGATGGGTTCGCAAGATGGAGAGCGGCGATCAGGAGTCTGCGAAGCTCTGCTCTGGGACAGAGGCTTTGCAGCTGATTGAAATCGGAGTGAAGCCTAAGCAGAGTGAGGAGAGCGAAAGGCAAAGGTGACAGGATGAGTGAGGAAAGGGGCAGTTGTCTAGGAGCTAAATAGGGGCGAGGATGAGATATATGAGGATGGCAATGAGTGGTCTTCGCACGGTTCAGTGTGTTAAACTTGAGCATCTTATCAGGTGCAAGGGAGGAGGTATGGTTGCGACGTTGGTTAGTCATGATGAACATTAATGGTGATAGGAGCGTGGTGATGTTTAGGGCTAGGTGACACAGTACTCGTCCTCCTGTCATCATCTCTGGTTCTGCAAGGAGCGTGCGAGGAGCTAACGGTAATTGGATCCACCGCAGGTGAAGTTCTGCGCTGGAGATCTCTGTTGTCCTGGTGGGGAGAGATGTGATTTCCACTCGTGTCAAGACTGTCACCCGCATCCGGGGGTTGCTAATCTTTCTGTATGAGAATGAGACAGTTCTGTCCGAGTGCATCCTCCTCAACTTGCTCAAGTGTGGAGTGATGCAAGGCACAGTTGCTTTCCACCCCTTTGTTTGCAAGAAGATCCGCAACAAAGTTTGCTTTTCTACGCACATGACCAAAAGTGATAGCTCTGTGATTGTGAAGCAGTAGTTCCAACGTCTTAAGCTTGTGGGCTAGTCTCCGGCTGTTGGAAACTTTTGAGGATGCCGTGCCTTGAAGGATTCAGGTGGGAGCCATTGTAATGATTTGCGAGTCTCCCTCCACTTCCAGAGGGAAGTAGTGGAGTTATATGGCGATTTGAATACCCTGTATCATTCCTTCCAGTTCAGATGAATTATTACTATCCCATCTGATGTTCCCATGGTAGATTCTGAGAGGATCTCCTTGAGTGTTCCCGATGATGCCTCTGAAACCTGCATTACCTGGGTTGCCTTTAGATGCCCCATCAAAATTGCATTTGAAGAAGCCGATGGAGGGAGGAGACCAAGTTTTTGGAGTAGGAGTTCTACCCACGCTTCTTGGAGTGATATCCATGGGAGTGTTTACTCATTTGCCAATTGTTCCAAATGTGACATTCAGCTGCCACGGTGGGTAAGTCCTCCTTACTCCATGCATCTAAGGCAAGAGTTTTCGTGAGATTGCTGTGAATCCTATCCCAACGCTGATTAGGAGTGGAGGCCTTGTCCTTGAAGATGCGACTGTTTCGTTCCTTCCAGATGTTCCAAATGAGGGTACCCAGAATGAGCTGCCATAGTCTATTCAACAAGGTACTGGTGTAAGGATTGTCCTGCTAGCTGCTGATGGTGTTAATAATGTGACCTCTTGTGCGGTTAGAACGACGACATAAGACAACAATTCTATCCCAAAGGAAGTTGGCAGTTGGACATTGGTCCAACAGGTGGTCGATAGTTTCCGAGTTGTCCTGACATAAAGGACATCTAGAGGGCCCTACGAACCCTCTCTTCAAGAGATTCTCCCATGTGAGGATGCGTTGTTTACTGAGCAACCACAAGAAGGTGGCTATTTTGGGCCACAGATTGGCTTTCCATATCTTTTTCCAGATGTTGTTGGCGGGACCAGGATCTTGCTGATGTAGGATGTTGTAGGCTTCCTTAGTTGAGTAGGTTCTGCTGGGCATGTGCCCCCAACGGAGGATATCAGGACCAATTTTGACCTTGATTTTTCTTTTTATGCTGAGCTCCTCCCAAATTTCAGTGTGGCTTACATTGTTCCAGTTTTCTTGTCATCTGCTTGTGTGGAGCCATTCCCTGTAGCCTTGAGAGATATCGTCCGTCCAGAAGTCTTGAGCCTTCTGCCTTTGCCTTCCTTGGAGCTCGGTCTTCCATAGAGGTCTACAGAAGATGGAGGAGAGGCTTGGCATCTGTTGCCAGGAATCCTCCCAAAATCTGGCTTGATTGCCACTTCGCAGCTCCCAGAAGCTGTGATTTTGGATTATATTTTTTTGATTGTTGGCTGCTTTCCAGATTTGGGAGCCAACCAGATCTAAGTTGTACCTAATGAGATCCTCCTTTGGCCAGTACTGCGTGTACTTAGCTGCCCATAGGTTGGCCCAGGGGGTGTTGGGGTTGGAGACCCATTTCCACCAGATGCTGGCTCCCATTATGGTGTTGTTGTGCTCAGGATCTTGGAGTCCCAAACCTCCCTGACTTTTAGGGGTACAAACATCCTTCCAGTTGACTAAGGCCCATTTGTTCTTTCCTTTTGTGCCTCCCCAGAGAAACTTCCATCGCAGATTGCGCATGGATTTTAAGACCCATTTGGGAGCAGCAAGGACGAAGAAGAGGTAGATGGGGAGAGATTACAGGACAAACTTAATGAGTACAAGGCGGCTGGCAATGTTGAGGTTGTGGTGAGTCCAGTTGGAGAGGCGGGTTTCCATTTTGTCTAGTAGAGCTCTCCAGGAGGAGTGATTGATGGCTGAGTTAGTTAACGGAGCTCCCAGGTATTTAGAGGGGAAAGAAGCAATGGAGAAGCCAAGGATGCGGGCTATGTTGCATTGGGTTTGAGGGGGGGTATGGAAGAAAAGTATCCGAGATTTGTCTGGGTTAACCTCTGTACCGGAGGCTTCAGAGAAGGAGTCAAGAACGACTTTGAGGATGCGGGCTTCCTGGACTGAGGGGTAGCCCATGATCAAGTTATCATCCACAAATTGTTGGTGCGAGGAGGGAGGTAGGTTGTGGAGAGGTAAACCAAGCAAGGCGCCTATTTGGATAGTGCTCTTGATGAGGCGTCCCAAGCCTTCTACCATGATGATGAAGATGAAGGAGGATAGAGGATCCCCTTGTCTTATGCCTCTAGAGGGATTGAAGGTGGCAGAGGGAATGCCATTGACCATGATGGAGTGAAAGGGAGAAGTAATGAGACTCATGATCCATCTGACTCAGGTGTGACTGTAGCCAAAGGCTAAGAGGACATTTTTGATGTAGTTCCAGTTGAGTTTGTCAAAGCTTTGGATAGGTCTATTTTGAGAAGCATGTCTGGTTTTTTGGTGGTTTTGAGGGAGTGAATGACTTCATGGGTTAAGATGATGCCATCAAGGATCTGTCTCCCTTCCACATATCCAGTTTGCTCCGGGGAGATGATGAGGGGCAGGAGCTTCTTCAACCTGTTAGCTATGACTTTGGAGATAATTTTATAAATGACATTGCAAAGAGCTATAGGTCTGTACTTACTTGGTGATGCAACTCTATCTTCTTTTGGGACCAGAGTGATGAAGGTGGCATTTAGCGCAGGTAGCAGCAAGTGAGTAGTCCGAGATTCCTCTACAACGTCCCAGACTTCGGTTTGGATGATGTCCCAGAAGAAGTGGAAGAAGTTGGTGGTGAATCCATCAGGACCTGGAGCTTTCCTTGCTTTCAATTGGAAGACTGCCTATTCCACCTTAGCTAGAGTGGTAGCGGCAAGTAGCATCCTATTATGATCTTCCGTTATCAGCTTGGGGATGTGTTGGGTAATATCCCCAATGGCTTCCTGTCGTTGGTGATTGGGTTCTTGAAGGATGTCCCTGAAATGATTGCGCAGCTCCTCTGTGATGGCTTCTTGCGTTTCCAACCTTTCCCCCGTTTGGTTCTTGGGGACTGTGATTCTGTTGTGCATCTTGTGCTGAATAATGGAGCGGTGGAAGAATTTGGTGTTTCTTTCTCCCTCTTTGAGCCAGTTGATTCTTGATTTTTGTCTCCAGAGGGCTTCTTCTTGGTTCCTTCTTTCTTCCAGCTGAGTTGTTAGGAGTTGCTCCTGGTGAGTTGTCTCAGCTGTGCGTCCCTCTTGGATAATATTCTATTGCAACTTCTTCATTTTCTCCTCCAGATCTTTCTGCTCTGTGAATATGTTGCCAAAGGTTGTTTTGTTCCAGACTTTCAATTGACCTTTGATGAGTTTCAGTTTTGTCTGGAACTGGAGCATTTTGGTGCCTTAAGGGGGTGCCAAGGAAGAGCACCAGTTGGAAACCATTTCCTAGAATCCCGGGTGCCTGAACCAACAATGTTCAAAGTGGAAAGGTTTAGGAGCATGCTTATCTGGTTGGAGCCATTGGAGTTGTATTGGCCAATGATTAGATCCTGCTGCGGGGATGATGGTGGTATCCAAGTTACCTTCGAGACGAATAAGATCATCGGTGATGAGGAATCTGTCCAGCTGAGAGGCTATCTGATGGGCTCCCCCTCTTTTGTTGTTCCAAGTAAAGATGCCATTGGAGGTGTGTAGATCAATGAGGTTGTTGCTTTGTATGATTTTTTTGAATCCATTACTGTCTGATTCCAAATGCAACCTTCTGCCTTTCTTTTCCTAGAGGTTGGTAGTCATGTTGAAATCTCATCCCAGTAGCCAGAGGGGGAGGGATCGGTGTTTATTGATCTCCTCTAGATTGTTCAAGAGCGTCAGTTTTTGTTGCGCATTTTGCGGAGAGTAGACATTTGTGAGCAGCCCATGGATGTCTGTTCCATTCAGGTGAAAGTTGGCCTGAATGAAGTTTCTGTTGGCATGAAGGTTCTCTAAGGTGACGATTTGAGGGTTCCAGATGATGGCCAGTCCTCCAGACGCCTCGTTTGCATCAACCGCTATTGTATTACTATCTTCCCAAATCTTTTTGAAGACGGTTTCCAGAGTAGAGTTGGAACATTTGGTCTCTTGCATGTAGAATAGTGCTGGATGTTCCTTAGAAATCATTTTGTTTATGATCCTGTGCTTAGTGGGGCTGTTGAGCCCTCTGATGTTCCATGAGATGAGCTTCATGGGATATAATTGGAGGTCAGGGCGTAGAATCTAGTCAACTTGGGGAATCGCCCAAAATCCACCATTTCTTGTCTAATTTCTATGGTTCTCTGCAGGGATGTTTTCCTGCCTCTTTTGCGGGACTCTTTCATGAAGTACTTGGTGTTTATGAGCGTGCCTCCCTGTATACCCAGGGAGGAGAGCTACTGTGCTCTGGCTAGGATTTCCTCCATCTTTTGGATTTGTTGCTCTGGGATCGATGTGTAGTCCTGTTAAATTTGGACAACTAGGTCCAAACTCCATATTAAGATGCTCAGATTAAGAGGCTAATATTTTTGTTGGATTCCTCTTTCTGAGAGGTGTAAAATCCATATAAAATATGTCTTAATCCGATGAGCAGAACTTATATTTTGAATTTATTATTTTTAATAAATTATATGTGCAAGGTCGGCTAGTTTTGTAATGTAGGCTCGCATGCCCAACAGATGTGTCACACACCCTCATGATTGATATAAATACAGGAAAAGTTGAAGAGCATTTCATCATCAACACAACTCATCATCTTCTCTTCTCATCAAATAGTACGAGCTACCTAAAGACAAGTTTCAGCCACACATGTGAAGGACGAAGAGGACAAATTGTACGGCTGAGCTGAAGTACGGATTTTCTGTTGCTAGGGTTTCGCAGAAACTTTGACCAGCGTTGAATTTGGTCAACGCTTGGTCCAAACAAGCTGAAAACTTGTGGAAGGTTCGATTTATGAAGGCCGTACTACCTAGCACAAAAATCGAGGTCAAAGGGTTGACCATTTTGCTGCTGCGTTGACTTTTAGCTTGCTGCCCCTGCGTTGACTTTTCAGGACATCGTTGAATTTTGCAGAGTTGACTTGGGTAGACTCATCTACTGATTGAAGGGTTGTTGTGACACATGCTGGGCTGGCTGACCAAAGGAGACTTTGCTGGTTGAAGCATCCTGTTGACCGCCGAAACGAATACACACATTTTTCCTGTTTCTGATTTGTCTTTTGTAAGATCTACTTATATGTTCTATCTGCATTTTGCTTACCTACTTGTATGATTGCTGAAAGAAAAGTGAAATTGCTACTAGCATAGAACATCTACAAATCTTTACATGGTATCGGAGCTGAGGTGAAGACAAACTCAATCTATAGCAATCATCATCGGAGGAAATGGGTTCCACTAGTCTTGAATTCAAGGAGAATGACACGCTGACTGGAAGTGATGACTTCCATCCCTGGAAGATGATATTAGATCTCAAATTGGAAGATCATGATCTCCTGGATCATGTGACAGGGAAGATTCAAGAACCTCCATCCAATGCCTCTGCTGTTGTTAGAAACAAGTATAAGAAGGGAGAAATCAGAGCAAAGCTGCTGATCAGGGAATCCATTAATAAGAGTCTGGTTGCCTACATATCTGAACTAGGCACATCCAAGGAGATGTATGACAAATTGATACTTATGTTTCAAGTAAACAATGTGAACCAAGTGCTATTCCTCAAGAACGAGTTGAAGAATATGAAGAAGGGCCGAGATGAGTCTGTTCAAACTTTCTTTCTGAAGTTGACCGAAACCAGGAACAATCTGCTAGCTATTGGGGAGATAATAGTTGATCGTGAGATGGTTCTCACCGCACTTGGAGGACTTCCATATGAATGGCAAGTATTCACAACTACTATTCTCAACAATAATACCATTCCTAACTTTGATGAGCTTCTGTCAAGATGTGTGCAAGAAGAAACAAGGATGAAGGAATTTGATAATGAAAGAAATGCTGCCTATGGTGCTCATTCCCGAAAGAAGAACTCTGGTGGTTCTAAGGACAAAAGAAGGACAAAGACTCAAGAGAAGAAGGGTAAATGTTTCACCTGCCATAGGCCTGGACACTATGCTAGAGAATGCCCCTTCAAGAAGGATTCTCCCGATAGTGACGATAACAACAACAACCGAAGAAATGGGAATCGAAGAAATGACAAATCCAAAGGAAAGAGGAAGGCACACTTTGGAGAAAACCATCAACCTTCTAAGAGGTCCAGAAATACCAGGTATGAGGAGTCTAATGTTGTTGATAAAAGAAATGAGTATATTCTGGTATCTGCTCTCTCAGCTGCATCTCTGCCCGACACTATGGATGTCTGGCTAATTGATAGTGGTGCCTCAAGACACATCATCGGATTCAAGGAAGCACTTTCTGACATGGTTGAAAGGGATACTAATCTAGAAATTATCCTTGGGGATAATGCCACTTATCCTGTGAAAGGGACCGGGACTGTGACCCTCCACTTGTCCCAAGGACAAGTCCTCCGTTTGCAAGATGTACTCTATGTACCCAAATTGAAGAAGAACCTTGTGTATGTATCTGCCATGGAAGACAAAGGATTCAATGTCACTTTCTCTGATGGAAAGGTGCTCATGTGGAAGAAGAGCTTCAAGGAAGCTATCTCAATTGGTTTTAGGGTTGGTACACTCTATCAGGTTGGAGGGAGTCCGTTGGGAGCTATGACTTGTGATACTATTCGACAAACCGAACTATGGCACCGAAGATTTGGACACCTTCATTACAAAGCCCTTCCCGAAGCAAGGAAGGTGGTGACAGGGATGCCTGATTTTTGAAATAATCATGAAGGTGTATGTAAGGGCTGTGCTGAAGGAAAACATACAAGGGGACCTTTCCCCTCAAGTGTCACAAAGACATCTGAGATATTGCAACTGGTTCATTCTGATCTTTCTGGTATGTTGCCTGTAACATCCCTAGGGGGATGTTCTTACTATATGACATTTACTGATGACTTCTCTCGCAAAACCTGGATATACTTCTTGAAGAAGAAGGATGAGGCTTTCATGTGGTTTCGTACATTCAAAGCCTTGGTGGAAAATATGACCGGAAAGAAGATCAAGATTTTGAGGACTGACAATGGCACTGAATATGAGTCAAATGAGTTCAAAGACTTTTGCAGAGAAGCTGGCATTAAGAGGGAGACTACCACTTCATATACTCCTGAGCAGAATGGTGTTGCTGAATGCAAGAATAGGACTATTGTGGAAGCTGCCCGTGCCATGCTATGTGACCAGGGTCTACCAAAGTTTCTGTGGGGAGAAGCTGCAAATACTGCTGTGTACATTCAAAACCGATGCCCTCATTCCGCTTTGGACTCCAAAACTCCCGAAGAGGTTTTCTCTGGTAAGAAACCTGATGTCTCTCATTTTAGAATTTTTGGATGTCCTGTCTATTTTCATGTGCCGAAAGAAAAGAGAAGTAAGCTGGATGCTACTGGGAAGAAAGGAATGTTTGTGGGCTACAGTGAGACTTCTAAGGCATATAGAGTCTATGTACCTGGTCAAAGGGAAGTGGAGATAAGCCATGATGTCACTTTTGACGAAGATGCTTCCCTGAAGAAAGTAGTAGATCTTCCAAGATCTGGAGAAGATCATGAAGAAGACGTAAATGCGGAAGAACCCCGAGGATGAGACTATGCTGATGTTGAAGGGAACGATAGACCACAGTAGTTCTTCCCCTTCTCTAGAAGAGACCATTCATGGCTCAGGGGACACCCTCGAAGATCTTGAGGTCATGCGCCCCCGAGGGGGACATTAGAAAACGAAGCAGTGTAGATACCAAGGGTATCTAGCTGCCATGAGTACTATTGTACAATCTGAACCTGGATCTTTTGAGGAAGCCATCAAGCATCAAGTCTGGAAGGATGCTATGCATGAAGAATATGAGTCTATTATGAAGAATGATGTCTGGGATGTGGTCCCGAGACCGAAGGACAAATCTGTTTTCACCGCTAAATGGCTCTACAAGATTAAACATGGATCTGATGGGAGTGCTGAAAAGTTTAAGGCAAGATTTGTTGCCCGTGGCTTCTCTCAAAAGGAAGGAATTGACTATGATGACATATTTGCACCTGTGGCACGATATACCACCATTCGATCAATCATAGCCCTTGCTGCTACGCAAGGATGGAGTCTTCATCGGATGGATGTCAAGACCGCTTTTCTGCATGGTGCAATAAAGGAAGAGGTGTATGTGGAACAACCTCTGGGATTTGAAGTTCAGGATCGAGACACTCATGTCTGCAGGTTGAAGAAAGCCCTCTATGGGTTAAAGCAAGCACCCAGAGCTTGGTATGAGAGGATGGATAGTTACTTGATGAAGCTGGGCTTCACTCGAAGTAATGCTGATCCAAACCTTTACTTCAAGGTTGTGCAGGGGAAGCCTCTCATTCTAGTGCTGTATGTGGACGACCTCTTCCTGACAGGTGATGACCCTCTCATTCATCAATATAAGAGGGAGCTCGCTGCTGAGTTCGAGATGAAGGACCTAGGACTGATGCACTATTTCCTAGGCCTAGAGGTCTGGCAGAGACCTGGAGAGATTTTCCTTTCTCAAGGAAAATATATTGTGAAGCTTCTGGAAAGATTTGGGATGGTGGACTGTAAGTCCGTGTCGACACCAATGGAACTCAACTTTAAGAAGTTGAGTGGCAGCGCTGCTGGGCCTATCTTGGCCAATCCTATTGAGTATTGTCAACTCATAGGAGCTTTGATGTTCTTAGTGAACACACGTCCGGACATATGTTTTGCAGTGAACACTTTGAGTCAACAGATGGTTGAGCCTCATCATTTTCACTGGGTTGGTGCCAAGAATCTTTTGAGATATCTTCGAGGCACGATAAACCATGGGCTGAGATACACTGCCGGGAGTGTGATACTCCGTGGATATACTGATGCCGATTGGGCTGGCAGTGTGGTGGATCGTAAGAGCACATCGGGATGCTGCTTCAATCTTGGTTCTGCTTCGATCTCATGGATGAGCGGGAAGCAGAAGTCGGTGGCTTTGAGCACCGCGGAGGCCGAATACATTGCTGCTAGTATGGCCTGTTGTGAAGCAGTTTGGTTGCGGAAGCTCTTTAGTGAGCTGTTTGGACATGTGCTAGATACCACTGTGATACTCTGTGATAATCAGAGTGGGATTCGTATGACTGAAAATCCTGTGTTCCACGACCGATCCAAGCATATTGATATCAGGTACCACTTTATCCGGGATATGGTACAGCGAGGCGCCGTAAGGCTCGATCATATAGGAACTGATGAGCAGGTCGCGGATATTCTCACTAAGCCCTTGGGGAAGGTCAAGTTCCTAACCTTCCGTGAGAGTCTTGGTGTCGTGGAAAGACCCTATGATGTGGGTCCTGTTGGACGATGAGCTCTGGGAGCTCTGGGGGGCTTTGGGGAGAGCTTCTTGGAGCTATGGGCAACCACAAGGCTAGGCTTGCCAACCTTGGTGGTGTGCTTGGACCCCACCGGTGTGATTTTGAGTTGGTTCACCTCTCATTTTCTGTGCCCCGTATGCATCCTACCCATTGAGTTCAGGGCTCATGGGAAGTACCTCTCATTTGGCCAATGAGGTGTGGAAAAGTTAGAGACTATTAGCAAAGACTGATGGACGCATCAGAGATTTCCGTGCTCTCTATCTAGGATGGCACGGTCCAACCACTTGATCTGGGATCAATATTTGTGAGGTCTGGGACCTCTGGACTGACTATGTCAGTCGGGGGATGATGTCTTTGTGACTGACCCACTTCTGTTCTGAAATAAAGAAGCCAGCAAAGCAAGTTTCGGCGGGATGACGCACGATGTTGATTGCACTAATAGATGGAGTTCTCCCTAGTTGAGAGGGAGTGTTAAATTTGGACAACTAGGTCCAAACTCCATGTTCTGATGCTCAGATTAAGAAGCTAATATTTTTTGTTGGATTCCTCTTTCTGAGAGATGTAAAATCCATATAAAATATGTCTTAATCCGATGAGCAGAACTTATATTTTGAATTTATTATTTTTAATAAATTATATGTGCAAGGTCGGCCAGTTTTGTAATGTAGGCTCGCATGCCCAACAGATGTGTCACACACCCTCATGATTGATATAAATACAGGAAAAGTTGAGAGCATTTCATCATCAACACAACTCATCATCTTCTCTTCTCATCAAATAGTACAAGCTACCTAAAGACAAGTTTCAGCCACACGTGTGAAGGACGAAGAGGACAAATTGTACGGCTGAGCTGAAGTACGGATTTTCTGCTGCTAGGGTTTCGCAGAAACTTTGACCAGCGTTGACTTTGGTCAACGCTTGGTCCAAACAAGCTGAAAACTTGTGAAAGGTTCGATTTATGAAGGCCGTACTACCTGGCACAAAAGTCGAGGTCAAAGGGTTGTGGTTCTTCTTGCGTTGACTTGCAACTTGCTTTGCCCACACGTTGACTTTTCGGGGCCCGACGTGCTTTTTGCGAGTTGACTTGGGTTGACTCATCTGCGATTGGGACACATGCTGGGCTGGCTGACCAAAGGAGACTTCGCTGGTTGAAGCATCCTGTTGACCGCCGAAACGAATACACACATTTTTCCTGTTTCTGATTTGTCTTCTGTAAGATCTACTTATATGTTCTATCTGCATTTTGCTTACCTACTTGTATGATTGCTGAAAGAAAAGTGAAATTGCTACTAGCATAGAACATCTACAAATCTTTACAAGTCCTTATTGTTGCAGGCTTCCTCTAGCCCAGCGAGATCCAAGCCTTCCAGATCTATGCTTTATGGTTCTTCCTCCATCGCTTCTGGGATTGTTTCCATGATCGGCTCTTTGCCATTTATCAGACTGTTGTCCTCTCAAGTGGAAGGTTATGCTGTTGAGCCTTAGAGGGTTGGGCCTACGCTGTGGAGGTGCTCCCAACTTCATTGACTTGTCCAGTTTTGTTGTCATTTAGCTGATTTAGGGCTGCGAAGCTGTTGCTAGTTGTTGGTCCTTTTTTTTTCTTTTTTTCTTTTTCTGTTGCGGGGTAGCTCTCTTGTTGTGTCATTTTTTACTTGCTACCTTCGTGAATCCTTCTGCTTCTTGTTTGCTGGTTTACTTTTCAGCTGTAGCTTTCCTGTTTAGGGGATAGTCTTTGAAGAGGTGCCCATGTTGGTGACATTTTCTACACCTAAAAGGAATATGTTCATAATCGACAGTTTGAGTCCATTCAAAATCTTCATGCATCAGACTTACCTCGCCTAGTAGCAGTTCGGCTAGGTTCATGTAGACACAGATGCGTGCGTAGGCTGCGTAGCGATTGATTTTGGTTTCTTCTGCAATCTTGACGAACTCTCCTAAAGTGTTGCCAATGTCTCTGAGGGTGAGCTCGTCCCAATAGTCTTGGGGGAGAGAGTAGAGCCAGATCTAGACTGGTGCCCAAGTTAGATCCTATTTATCTCGGTTGAAGCGCTCAGTCCAAGGTCTGAGGTATAGGCCTGCAGTGTTGAAGAAATACGACCCTCCATCCATTATCCTATCCTTGTCTTCAGAGCAGGTGAAGAGGCTATCCATCCTCTCAACGCTTTTTCCATGGGCCAGAAGCCCATGAACTTGCCTATCAATGCATGATCTTTCATGAATTGAATTCTGCCATTGATGCGATGTGCAGGGAGTTCAATCATTGTTTTCTTGGACTCCTTTGGTATGCATGTTGCTGATCTCGTGTTCGTGGCTGCCGCTGCTTGTGTGTTATTCGTCTACGCTGTGGGTGTCGCCCCTGCGTTTTCTTGAGACGGGCCAGAGTTGTGCTGATTGACGGTATCGGCCCCTGTCGCTGTCCCTGTTGGAGGCTGGGCTGTGAGGGAGGGAGCAACTTACCCCCTGCTGGAGTCGGTCATCGGAAAGCCTATAGCTGTCCAAGTGAGTGGTTGCGTTAGATTTGGCTAGGGGAGAAGGACTGCCGAGGGCAGCCAACGCCTGAACTAGCAAACCCTAGGTCATGGAGGTCGGCCTGGTGCAGAGCTCTGCTAGGGTTTTTTTCATTAATGGAGAATCATATTGAATCTCACAATGGACACACCTAACCTGAGAAGTAGTTACTAGAATGGACCCAACAGTTATTACTGAAGACCCTCCTGCAATAGTGTTCTAGTTCATTGATGATTAGAAATAGAGTTTGGGATGAATCAAATCTAGAAGATCTTCGGGGGGGAATCTAGTGTAATTTAATCTGTCCACATAGGTGTCGCTAGGTGAGTTAGAAAACATAATCAATGCAAAATAAAAACTCACCAATGTTGTAGTAATACCCAAAACTCTGTCCCTAACAATAATGCCAAAATGTTAGCACTGATTTCTACATCACTTATGAATAAGATCGTGTTTGAAAATTCAGTAGTAGAAATTAGTGAACAAAATCTGCCCTAAGTTTTGTTACCAAATCTCCCTCTCTGTTTGGGTTGGTGCTTGCCAACCTTAGGGGGCTGTCCCTAGTCTTTGCACCTGTTGTTCTAACCGTAAATATGCAATATATCATAGAAAAAACAACAAGATATGGCTGTTTGATCAGGAAGTTAGTAGCCAAACACGTGTGTAAAAATTCTTAAATTTAACGTGTGTAATGGTCCTTTGCATATCATCCTTTTATATGGGAAAATATAATAAATAGAAAATGTATCTAAGTAGCTAATAACCAAAATAAATAGCTGAAAACACTCTTAATACATTGCATAAAATATCATCGAATCAAACAAACCCAGAGAGATTGGATCCAAATTGAGTTTTATTCCACAAGGGCCAATAGGCTGGCTGTACCAAGTTCACTATTACAAAACTGAAGACAATGATTTCTAGACATAAAATAATAAGAGATAGAAGATAGAGGGAGAAGAATGATGGAGAGAAGAGAGAGGGTTGCTTGCTTTGTTCAAGACAATTCGAATTGGAAGGTTGGCCTTCCCCTATATTTATAATAAATTTTCCCCTTCAATTCATGCTAAGAGTAGGTGGTCAAATTCTCCATTAATGGTCACTGATGCACATGGTGGGTCGAACTGAGATTTGACTATAGAAGAAAACTGAGTTAAGTGGTCCTTTTGCTTGAGTTGAACTAAAGAATCTCCAAGTTGTCATGTGATAAAAATACCTCTGAGCACAAATATAGCTAATTCGACTTGGATAAAAAGTTCCTTTAAATATTATTAGTGAATTTTCTCCATGATAAAAGTATCCCAATGCAATTTCATCTAGGTCGAGTTGCTTAATTTTACCTCAAGCACTTCAACTTAGCTAATTTTTCTCCCTCAAGCCATCTTTAGCTATTTGGCTTGGTATGGTTTTAGGAGGTCTAACCGATATGTATTTTTATTTTGAAAAAAGGGAGTAAATTAAATAGGAAAATACAAAAAAGGGAGAGGAAAATGGAATGAAATTAGGGGGACAAGGAAGAGGAGTAGGAGAGAAAATAGGATAAGGGAACATACTAGGAGAGAGAATAATATGAGAGGAAAATGAAATCACCTTTACTTCCATGTCAACTCATGCGCTCTGTCGCTTCACTGATGACTCATCTGAACTCACACCACTTGTCTACTCAGACTTCTGCCATGTGTCAACGCTCAGACTGCCACCACATGCTGTGAAAAATAGGCATGCCAAAAATACCAACCCCTCAAAAGTAGGAAAAAGTAGCAAATGCGTGGAATAGATGTGGGGGACCCTGCCATATATGTACACCCGAAAATAGGCACTGATCAAAATAAAGATTTCACTGCGTGCCCACAAAATTATACTCATTCGACTCAAAATTTGATGGGGAACCCAAATACGCTGTCAGCATTGCCATGCCAAGACTGTTACAAATAGAAAGTCCTCAGAATTGGATGAAACTACCAGAATCAGACTTAGAACTCAGCGGGGAGTCCAAATGTGAAAGCATACCTGACATGCAACTACTACTATAAATAGAAAGTCCTCAGAATCTCATGAAATCATACTCATTGGATTTGTCGTTCAATGATGAATCCAAATCCGCAATCAGAATCAACATACAAATACTGCTAAAAATAGAAAATGCTCAAATGTTGCCCGTAAGTAGCTCATTGAACTTAGAATCTTGCAAGTGTTCTAAATATACCAGTACCCCTTGCATGCAAGTCATTGGACAAAACCTGCTAAAAATAGTAAGTGCCATGCATATCACCAGGAGAAGCCTCATTGAAATCTTGAGTTCATGAGGACTCCGAATATGTGATTAATACTGATGTACCATCCCTGGAACTCTTTCTCCTATATGCCAGGGGACCTGTTAAAAATAACAACTCTCTCCAATCTGTGCAAATATCTGAATCATCACTAAATCAATCCTGCAATTGGTCTCCCTAGGAACCGACCCCCAGCCTGTATCTGTATTTTTATTTGAACCTACAGCCAAATGAAATATGCTGGTTAACATACTGCTAATCTGATTCTGGCCATAACGAGTGTGAGAAGAATGTTGGATGCGTCTGTTCATCTATGTTTTTATCTACTAAGGGGCAAATTTAGAGGTTAACATACTGTCAATCTGATTCTGGTCATAATGAGTGTGACAAGAATGTTGAATACTTACGTTTGTTTCTGTTTTGATCTAGTAATCATTATATTTAATTTTTGTTATACTTGCATTAGTATTTTTGTATATTTCGGTCTGCTTTGAAAACTGTTTTAGTCTTTAGAGGATTTATTTTCAAGTCGACGAATCAGTTTTTTGAAGTTTCAGTGTTAACGATAGGGTCAGTTCTAATTTTACTATAATTGGTTGATAATATAATATCAATCCTCGGACGGACAGAAGTAAATGAGCTTGCATACAGCACATGGGTGAGCATCAATGTAATGAGAGCCTATGGCAGCTATTCTTTAGTTGTATGGCATCTAATTGTTTGTATAGCAGATGTGATGTAATTGAACATTGCTGTTGCATAAGTAAGAAATTTGATTCAGATCAGTCTGGGCTTTCTGCTATTTATATGACGGAACTGTCTCTCTGGGAGATAGGCTGCCTTTGGAATCAGAATCTGGATAGCTAGGTTGATCTCCTTCAGTAAATTAGAGGTTCCAGTGTATCTATTGCTGTAGAAACCATATATCACAATTTTATATTCGTTTCTTGCCATGAGTTTACTGTTTCATGCAATTTGCTTTTCTTTTGCATGAAACTGTTTGACTGGCAGTACTTGGTTTATTACAGTCTGGATTACAACTTTTGGGTTTTTTTTGGTGTAAGGAATGTCCTTGGCAGGATTGTCCTTGGTTGTATATATTTTGTATACCATATTTTTGTGAATCTAAACATTTAAAAAAAAAATTTCGGCTTTTCTATATATCGAGTGTCCTACCTGGAGGGGAGTTTGTTTTACTACTGTTTTCTCTGTTGTTATTGCCTTTACATATTTTGTTTTGCTTTTATAGTCTTGTAAGATGCTATACTTGGAAGTTTGTTTGGAAATATTGCCTTCAAATTGTCTGCAGTTTTCAGCATTAATTATGAATGAGCAATATGTAAATGGGCAAGGAGATATTTAGTAGCAGCTAGTGCTCATTATAAGAATTTCGTTTGGTAGCTAAGGAGGTCACAGAAGAAATCTGTAGCATCTTGTGGTCATTATGAGAATTTGGCATTACTTGGCAATTTGACCTAGTCAACAGAACCTACTGTGACACCACGTTTCTCTAATAGAATTCAAAGTTTTGCAAAATTTAAATTGTATCTATTTGGCTTTTGGATGAGCAGGTGTATATTTAATGGAAATGGGAAACTTTTAGACGATCTTGTTTTGGCTGCAAAGGAGGGAGTTTTGGTGAACATAGATAGTGAATTTGATTTGGAGAACATTGTGGAGGCAGCAAGGATTGCGAAGAAGAGGGTCCAAGTACTGCTTCGCATCAATCCTGATGTGGACCCTCAGGTTAGCCAACTCAGATCAATCTCTGAAGCAAAGTTTGTGATATGCACGTGTGACTGTAAACTAATTTTGTTTATTTCTTCTATCTTAGGTTCACCCATATGTTGCAACTGGAAACAAGAACTCTAAGTTTGGCATCAGAAATGAGAAACTGCAATGGTTTTTAGATACAGTGAAGGCACACCCAAACGAACTGAATCTAGTTGGTGCACATTGTCATCTTGGATCAACAATAACCAAGGTAATTGGTTGGCAAACCCCTTCTTATTCCTTTATTCTGCAGAAAATCTGCCAATGTTCAAGTTAAGAAGATAAGAACGCATTCACTGTGATTATAACAGTCTTGGTGGTCCAGTTTTTCTTATTGGTGAAAGCGTTAATAGATTCTGTGGCGATAAAAATTTGGCATTTTATGTATTAAAGATATTCTTTCTTTGAAGTTTGTATCATGGGTTTTTGGGTTCCTGTTGTGGTTGCTTTTTTATTTTAGACCCAGAATGAGAGATATTCTTTAAGAATGTTGGGCAATTTCAACCCCTCTGGCTATAATACCTGTTGAACATAAAACAGCTGCAAAGTGCAAAAGAACAGTCAAGAGAGGCATGAAGGCTGATCTTCAGATGGAGGAATTAATATTTTCCTTATGTTCATATATCACTATAAAGGAGTCCGGACAACAAATGATTTGACTGTCTCAAATATATTATTGGTCTTCCCTGGCATTTGTTATGAGAAACAATAATACAAATATTCTGTGGGTTACACACAATTCTGTATCTGCCTATACACTTGATTATAGGACTCAGATAACCTGGATCTAAGAGAGAATTGTAAGTCTTCAGCGAAGTCTGTAATGTACGCCTTGAACTAAATCACCAAACAAGGTCTATTGGTCTAGGTTTCAAGTGAAAAATCAAGTTGTATTTGTTACTGAGCAAGGATGAGTTGAGATTTTTTCTATAGAATATTAATCTTGGTTTCATATTGAGATTGTTCCTTCCATCATTGCTCAAGCTTCAATCTTTCCTTCCAAATATGCATAAAAATACTATCTTTTGAAATCTGAAGAGGACAATTTTGGGAGTATAATTTCCTGAAATCTTGAACAATTATCCAAACTTTCTTTTTTTAACACAAGGGACTCAAGCCTATGCTACTTGAAAATGATGTGCCAGTTACCATAAGGTTGCCTAATCTCTTCATTACTGTTATTGCTACACATCTCCGACTACACCGAGTAAGTGAAACTTTCTTTGTATTTGCACGTACACGGTATAATCCCCATCTATAATGACTTGTGATAATAATTTTTCGTGAACCGCTATGATTTTGGCCTTGTTACGCATCAATTTTGTCTAGGACCAAAATTGTTTGTTTGAACCTCCTAAAATCAGAGCTTGGTATATTGGTGCTCCAAGGAGAAATACTAGGGAGGCCAAGATGAATTTTGTGTTAAAATCATGGAATGAGCAGGGCTGCTTCTTGTCCCATCTTGAAATTAAGGACCTAGATCAGTCCCAGTTTGGAATCAAAACATAGCAAGGCCTATTGGATGTCATGTATCTTTTTCTTCATAAAAGCAAATCTTTGTACACTATCTATCATAAATCTGGATTAGGAGGAAAGCACGATAGTCTATAAACAGCAGGTTAAGGTACCACTTGTCTTGCTGGCTCTGAATTAGTGCATACACAGAGATAAACATCAGTAAAATTGTCAAGAGGGAGTGCTGTAACAAGCCTTTCCAGCAGGTGTCTCATGAAATAATTAGTAAACAGGCTATGTTCTTATAAAACAGTGATTCAAAGACCTCTATTTAGCTGGAAAATCAGACCCTTATGCAGTTAGTGCTATACGTATTACCCAGAGCTTTGGACATATGAAGCCTGATAAAACTGATGGCACAGATGGATTACTTGATAGAGTGAACACTAATATGTAGTAGCTGTCTGTGGCAAGTGCCCTGTTTCTTCCTCAGATTAGCTGGAGTGATCTGTTCTTGAAGAACAGGCCAGTTGATAAATATGTGAAGTGATGCGCCAAACAATTGTTATATATGTGTGTTTGTGTGTTAGAAAGCTGGAACAGAATTGCAATGAGGCTGACCTATGATACAGATGTTAGGGCCAACCTGTGATTCATAATAGGGCAGGGCTGATCTTTGAAATTTCAATAATTAAGTGGATTTGAGGCAGGATAGACTTTTGTAGCTGTAAAAGTGATGCTTTGAGGGGCTGTCCTCTACTGATCGTGGTGTCACACCTTTGGAGCCCTTGTGTATACATTGGGAGGCCGATGTGGCAATTAGAAGTTCAGCTCTCCTTAATTCAAGGAGACATCTTATCTTTGAAGGCTTGCTTCATTTAATTACTGCACAATTGGCAATGGAGACCAGTCCTTTGAGAGCCTTTTGAGACTGGGTGTGCACACTTTGGAGCCCCTACTTTCACCAGTGAAAGAGAATTTTGGCATGGTTTACATGACTTATGGAG
The DNA here is from genome assembly GCA_034641835.2 of Pinus albicaulis. Lineage (NCBI taxonomy): Eukaryota > Viridiplantae > Streptophyta > Pinopsida > Pinales > Pinaceae > Pinus > Pinus albicaulis. Next base: position 1,439,307,912 of record CM076577.1, read on the forward strand.
AAAACAATTTTGAAGGGCCTTTGGATGCTGGACGCTGGACACTGCCCACCTTGAGGGGCCTTTGAAGGCTGGATGTGATGCCAACTTGTCATTAGAATTTATAGCAGGATTCAACCTGAACCTTAAAATTTCTAAAACAAAATATTCATTTCCATCAAACCAGATGTTGTCGACTCATCACATGTGAGTGCATCTGGTGGTTTCCTGTCATAGTCGATAATCATCAGTAACAAGGTTTCACAATGTTAGTCATTGTCATAATAGCACCATCAATATGACATAGTCATCCATATCATTGTTCATCGTGAACCAAAACTAGTGTAAGTAGCCAACATAAAGAACACATCCATTACAACTATCATTATTATAACATCAATAGAAAACATACATATCCATCAAAGATATCATCATAACAGCAATAGAAAACATACATATCCATCAAAGCTATCATCATCATAAAATCAATAGAAAACATGCATATCCATCAAAGCTATCATCGTCATAACATCAATCAGAAATAAACACATCCATCACATCCACTAATAGTAGAGTCAAATGTATGGATCCTCCACCTGAAGTCCTCAAAGAATAATGTGTGAGCCTTAAGGCTAGATCAATGTTAACGTCGTATCAACGTCAGTCAACTAGAGCAGAGCACTACAGTTTTCATAATGTCATTATCATCAAGGGTTAGATCTGCTTCTTCTAGCAGGAACAATTAGAATGTAGATAGGGTTTTGTTCCTAGGGTTTCTTTTAGTCCAAACTATGCTAGGGTTTACAAACCTTAAAAGCCAAAGTCTCAAGACCTGTCACTTGAAAATTGCAAAGTTCTACAACCATACTAGAGAGTTAGTTGCAAAACCTTCGATTCTTCAAGGGATTCAAGACTTTTCATGTTTGAAATTGAAAAATATGCAAACCCTAGAAATGAAAGCTTTCTATGTGTGATATGTAGTTCATTTCATTCCATGTCTCATATGGTTTTTCTTTCAGGATAGATAGGTTGGCTTCATGGTGTAGTTCATCCTCCTTTCTTTCAAGTATAAATCTAGATGGTATAGTCACAGAGATATGCTTCAGATTCTTACATTTCTTGCTATAAGAAGATATAATACTGCTTCTCGGAGTCTTTGCTTCTAGTGATGATTTTGGTCCCTTCCATAGACCATGTACTTCGGTCTTATTGGTTCTGTAGCATAGAGTTGATCACTGAATTTTGCACAAAGATATATCTCCATATCTCAGAGAGGCTTGGTCTTTAAAGAGATAAGATTTGCTTCATCATTTGTACAGTTATATATTTCAGAGTTTATGGTTCATATCATAGGCATTTTCTCTTTTAACTTCAGATCACAATGTATACAATGAGCTTTAATTCTTCATGACACACTTCTGTCTTTCATTGTTAACTTCACTGTCAAATTTTAAGGTAACGTCCCTTCGGTCTACGCACATGTTGCTATAGAGAATTTTTGTAAAATACAGTGCCATAGAAGTCACGGATGCCACCAAAGAAGGTTCATGTTTGTCACAGGTTCAGACCCTTGTCACTTTGCTGTTCTAAGAATTCTTGGTATAGATTTGTATGCAAAGGACTTGTCTCCAGATTCTGTCTTCTTGTAGCTCACATAGATTTCAAACTTTCCACAAGTAGGTCTCCAAGTTTTTGGCCTCTGCCTCAGCCCCAGAACTTCACATAGGTCACATAATTTCGTGTCTCAGAGCTTCAGAACTTTGCATTATTTCACTTCAGAACTTCGCACTTATTTCACTGAAACAGAGCTTCAGAACTTTCACATTTTTCTTGTGCTTATTTACTCACAGAGAATTGTGCCTCAGAATTTGTCATAGATAACTTGCATATAATTCTTCCACAGAGCTCTCAAAGATGATTTCAATGGCTTCGGTCTCTTCCATTGACTGTATACAGTGCCACAGGAATGAGCTTCTTCTAGTCAAAAGTTTGATCATTGGTTGTCATAATTTTAATGTTGTTTGGTCTTGGACCTACTGCACACCTTGGCTCGGATTACTTCTACCATAATTCACACTTCAAACACCAATGTCCACAGAGATATGTCACTGATTTTGTATCAAGCTACCGTCGAGTTTTGGATTGCTTCAGAAGTTTTGTTTAGAGTGTCACAACAGAATCAGATTGTTCCCAAATGCTACCACAGGTCACAGAGTATTACCATAAAACTTCTCCATAGAGAAAATATGCTGTCATAACTTGGATGCCACAGAAGAAATGCTGCTACATACCTGTATTGTTTTAGAGAAAATGTGTTGTTGATGTGCTTCAAGAGGTTCCCTTCTACATGGTTCTTACAGAACTGATCTTCTTACCAGATCATAAGAAACAAGACTGAACACACCCTTTCCTGAGCTCGGATTTGAAACAAAAATACAATGATAGTAATTTGGATTACAGAATATAAGTTTCCGACCTCCTTGAACAGGTGCTCAGATTCTGAACCATGCTACAGACTTTGGTTAAGGCTTCACTGAACTCGGATGAATACTACAGATTTATGACTCGGTTCTTGACAGTTGTCTCTAGATGCCTCTGCTCCATTTAGTCTTCTTCTCTAAAGAGATGTATATCTTCAGATAAGCCGACAAGATGTGATCTTTAATCTGCCTTTCCATTCACCTTAGCTCTGATACCATGTTGAGAAATAGGGATGTTTGCAGATTAAGGTGATTTCTCTTACTTGATAATTAGTAATTACTTGTGAATGGTTGCTGGCTTTTTATTTAATTTTTTATGTTCTTCTTCATGAAGCAATTACCAAAAATACAAAATATAAAGATGACAAGAGACAAAGAACACAGGAAATTAGGCTCCAAGCAAGGGCAAAACCCCACAAAGGAGAAAACCCAAGAAGATCCTCCTCTTATAGAATCAGATCAAAATGAGATATCCAAGACCCAAGATCAAGACCAAGAATGTTGCAATGAACCCATGTGAGCCCTCCAACTCTTCTTCACCAAGTCAAAGTCAAGAAAGTCAACGCTGGTCAAATCTCTGCGTTCTGGTCGTCCCCTAAAAATTTGGTCCCTGAAATTTCTGGCCCTAAAAACTCTGCCCTGTAACAGCTGAAAATTTGCAGGAACTTCGCATGTGTGGACAGAATTAGGGCAAAAACAGTTCTCTTTCTCTCTCTTTCTGTTGACCTCCTTTTCCTTCCGTTGACTTCGCTGGTCTCTTCTTCTTCTTTGTGGCACAGAATTTAATGTCACAGATCCGAACTTCTTCTTCCACATAGAACCCGAAGTAAATGCCAAAATGTGGAGCACAGGTGCCAATAGTTGTTCGACTGTATGAAGAGACATGTCTTATGGGCTGGCTGACTTGTCCATCTTGGAGGGCCGATTTGGTCTCGTGAATACACTTTGACTCAAAAAATAAATTTCTTTTCTTTCCTTTCAAAAAGTCCAAATGGGACATTGACTCAATGACTCATAATAGATTTTCTTTTTGACTCACATGTTCCTATAAGCATGAAGAACAGGCTTTGACTAGAAAAATAATAATAATAATTTTTCTTTTTCTCTTTTTGCTTTTTTATGAAATACATTTTGATACAAGTACAATGGTAATTATGAAGACTGAACCTAGAATCCAACAAAGTAAAGGGAACAATGGTGTTTGTTGTTCACATTTTCAAGTGTTCCATTGTTGATTATCAATTTTCCTTGAGTTGTTGAATTGACTGAATTATTTGATATGGGCATGTAGAATGCTTTCTGTTTATTTTCTGTATTACTCTAATTAAGTTGTAAATAATTCTATTATTATTTATTGTTCAAGATCAATTAATATTTTTGTATTAAAATTTTTAAATATCTCTTAAAATTGTTGGAACGCTAATTTCTGATTTTGCACTTTGTAAAAGCTCCATAATTATGGATGGCTGTTTTACTGGTATTGTTTTCTACTTCACTGTTTTTGGCTTAATGCAATTTAGTTTGCAAAGTCTCTTAGATTATAATCCAATGATTGGCTGAAGTTCTACAATTATGATAGGTCAATCTCAGCGGTTTTAACGAGTCATTGAAAGTAATTGGTTATCTTGTTAGATTTCTATTTCCTATATGAAGCCAGCGACTGTGAGGATGGCCATATGGTGGGTATTTCCGATCAAGGGTTTGACCTATTCATTTTTGTAAAAATATTTGCATGTCGGAACTATTGTCTTCAACATGTATACTTGGGGCTGGATCCAACTTTTCTCTGTTTGACTTATCTTCTAACAGTGTCATACTTACTCTCCATGGTGGATAAAATAAAAATCAGCATCAACTGTTTGGTTTTCCTTGCTTGCAATACTGTTTCAGTACAGAAGTAGGATGTCTAAAGCAGAAGAGGAAGATATGAAGCTACATCAGACAAGGTATTTGCATGTGCTGATATTATAAGAAAGGTCTTGTGCCAACTTGCACTTCTAGTACATTCACATGGAGACGAAGTTTCAAAGATAATTTAGTTCCAAATTTATTAGACTTAGGCTATAAGTTTGAATGTTAAGTTCCGTGAAGCATTGACAATTAAGCTAAAAACATAAGATTAAAACCAAAGCTAAAACACTGGACTATTGCCTTGTTGTATAATATTCCACATTAACGAGTTCTACATAATTCCTGAAAGTTGATGAAAAAGGTATTATAGCCAGAATGATGACACTAAAATTTAAAAGAAGTGTAAAATAACTTGTAATCATGATTTTTTTGTTACCCAGCCGGTCAGACCTTTCTGATTTAACCATAGGAAATTGATTCTATTCTGGGACTGTACTTTGTGATCAGATGGACCAACCAGACATATGCCACTTCTGTTTAAACAAGTTTGATTTTTTTATGTCTGTTGTCCAAGTCTAAGGCATTAGCTTAGATGATGAAGGTTTTAACAAACCCCAGGACTGCATTTTCCCGTACAAAACGATCACATACTCTTAGGCAATCATTTTCTGTATATTTTATGCAGTTAAAAGTATATTCTGGTTTTCTTATGTAATATTTAACTCCTGTATGAGACTGAAGTGATAATTTTGTTGCTTGAAACGTTTTATGTGTAAAGAGATTTTCCCAGTTTGTTAACAGTAAGCAGGTGTACATAATATTTCTTTAATATTACTTTGGTTTTGTAGGTGAACATATTTAAGGATGCTGCAGTTCTAATGATCCAGTATATTGACCAAATACGTGCTCAAGGATTTGAAATTAAGTATCTAAATATAGGTGGAGGTTTAGGCATTGATTACTATCACAAGGGTGAAGTGCTTCCTACCCCTAAGGATCTTATAAATTCTGTAAGTCCTTAAAGCTTTTAAGCATTGGCTTAAACTAAGTTACCTTTTATTCAAAAATACACTCTTTTGCTGCCCAAGTTACTGTGCTGGCCTTGTTACAGCTATTTTGAGAATCTATATAGACATTTTAAATATGTATATTTGCACCATTGGCTATTTCTTCAGGTAAGAGAGCTGGTATTATCTGGAAATCTTACACTCATTGTTGAGCCTGGGAGATCTCTTGTTGCAAACTCTGGTGTTCTTGTGAGTCGAGTTGTTGGAGTCAAGACAAATGGTAACAAGAACTTCATTGTAATTGATGGCAGCATGGCAGAGCTTATTAGGCCTAGCCTTTATGGAGCTTACCAAGTTAGTACATAAATTTGACTTGGGCCAAACCCAACTTTTTTTGATGATGCATGATTGAAGGGATAATTTGTCCTACATTTGTAGTCTGCTTCTTGACTGGCAATATTACTGGTATTGAGATTCCCAGATACTAAATAGACCATTCTTTCTCATGACAGGCACACAGTCTGTAATTTGTGATATGAATCATAAAATGATTTTGAGATTTTTAGATGTTTCTAACTGATATTCTTCTTGATATACAGCACATCGAGCTAATTTCTCCACCTGCCCCAAAGGCAAAAATTCAAACTTTTGATGTTGTTGGGCCTGTCTGCGAGTCTGCAGACTTTTTAGGAAAGGATAGGGAACTTCCAACTCCAGAAATGGTGGGTAGTTACAGGACAGTAATTATCACACTTAATACACACGATGAGAGGGAATCGATTTTCCAATATGATATTTAATTGTTTCTAGAATTATTTTGTGATGCTTCTTTGAAGGCATACACTTGTGGCTTAACTTTGAGTGGCCATCCTCTTTCAGTGGGCAGGAATGGTGGTCCATGACGCGGGAGCTTACTGCATGAGTATGGCATCAACTTACAACTTAAAAATGAGGCCAGCAGAATACTGGGTAAGTTGAGTTGTGAACGCATATTTTTGTTTCTAGATTGGAGTGAATGTTATATTTTTAAAGCTTGACAATGCTGATTTTTATGATTGAGAGAATGCTTGACAGATTCAAGATGATGGATCAGTTAAAAAGATAAGACATGCTGAAACAATTGAAGATCACTTGCGTTATTTTGAGGGGCTATGAAAACATAATTTTTTTCAACTTTGTTTCCATTGAAATGCGCCCACCGCCAGTGAATGGTTTCACATAATTATTTTGTTGGTAACATCAATTCTGTTTTTCCGCAGAAAGATTGTAATTTTCTATCTGCAAATGTAAGTGTGGATCTTACGATATGTCCCTAACAACCTAGTGCATGAAAGCGTGTCATTCTCTTCCTTGCATTCTTGTGACATTTTTGCATTTCAGAAATTCACAGGCTCCTTGCTGCTGTCGAAGATTTAGCACATTAAACATTAACTATCACTATGATGGTGTGTACATCATTAGATGGAAATTTGTGCATGTGCTTTTATTTGTGTACATCATTAGATGGAAATTTGTGCAGGTGCTTGCTATAACTCATGACATTGTTGACCATCTTGTCTTATAGCGTACAAGAACAGTCAGGGTCTTCTTGTCAAGTTTGCTAGGCTGTTCGGCAGTTGGTGCTGAACTTGGGATCTTGAAAATTACAAAATTTTGGTTTGACGTTAACAGATTTTGATATGAATATTGTTGAGAGTAAATTGTAACTGCAGATAAACTTTTCATTTTCCTCTTTTGGGCTATTGGTGCGTTCTCTATATGGATTACTTCGTAGAGTGTTTATGGTTGTAGTAATTATGCCATCAAGGACACGTATATGCCATCAAATTTGAGGGGGCTAACAGATTTATCATTTATTCTGAAAGTGCAGGCAGCAAACAAGATAATTAAGATGAGTTGATGTGTTAGATTTGTTTTTGGAACAGTCACTCTATATAAGGTGTTTTTCCTTTCAAAAGCATTTTTATTCTCATTTTTCTTTTTCGTGATGTTTGCAATTTTTTTTCTTTTTGGAAAATTGTTAGATACTATGAAAAAAAATGTGATTATTGAGTTGAATAATGCAGATATATAATGTTTGATAAATGTCTATAAAATTCAAAACAATTACTTCATCATGCATTTTTCAAATTGCTAAATATAAAAGAATCATAAAAATTAACTTAAATTAGAACTTTATTTAAAATAATATTAATTATTATCAATAATTAATATATAAATTAAACATATATAAATATTAAAAAAACACGATTTCTAACCATATATATTAGAAAAAACACAATTTCTAACCGTACATATTCTCCCTTATTTTATTATAGAGATTTGTAATTTGTAGATAGGTTTTGTTACAATACCATGACTTATCAATATCACATGTCCAAAAAACTATAACTTATTTAATATAACACTTATTCATATGACATTTTTTTAATTAATGAATTCAAAATGTGCATAACTATTTTGGAAATAAATTTCATATTTTGATTGTGTCTACTATTAAGAATATTCGAGAATATTCTATGAAGACTATCATCCATCTAATAATTATTGATTGCAAAATAGACATGCCTATTAGCACAATTAGAAAATGTCAAAAATACATCTATAATAAATTGTATGTTACAACTCAGCCCATTAATCCTCTTTATTCTCTTACAAGGTTTTGTAATATTCTGCAACTTTATGGTGAAAAACTGAAATAACTTTGTCAGCCTTAGTTTAGGCAGTCCTTAAAATGATTGTATTGTGGTGGTTGTTAAATGATTATTCTTATTTTGTATTTATTTGTTATTTTGTTTTGATTCATATATATTAAATACATGTGATCAAATTATTTTTTAGTTATGTGTAATCACTATTATTATTTTAATATGTGATTAGTTAAATTATTTTTCTTTTAAGAAATTGTGGTTATTTTTAAGAATTAGTAGTTATAAGTAATCATTATTATTATTTTAAGAATTAGTAGATATATGTAATCACTATTAGTATTTTAATAGGTGATTAATTAAATTATTTTTCTTTAAAAAAAGTGTTGTTAAATTATTATTTTCATTATCTAATTTAATTAGTGAAATTATTTATCATAGGCATATTGTTTACAAGGATGTTATAGGTCATAGTTTCAAAGGTAAAGTATTTATCACAGGCATATTGTTTACAAGGATGTTATAGGTTATAGTTTCAAAGGTCTAAGTATAGTTAATGATGCTCTTCATTTGAATATTCCAGAGAAGTAGGGGGATTTGGGAGGATTTTCTTTGAAAAAATGATTAAATTATTTAATTCTCAATGTATTATTGCAATGATAATGATTAGTTACATAATAATTATATTAGTAAAGGTCATGATCCATGGTTGATAAATGATTGTCATTATTTATTTATTTATTTGTCTTTTTGTTTTGATCTATGTATATTGATTGTGATTAAATCATTAGTCTTGAAGATTGGCTATTGATGACTAGATTATGTTATTTTTTGTACATATATGTTGTTAAACTATTAGTTTCAAGGTCTAGATAGTTAGTGAAACCATTTATCAAAGTTATACTCTCTGTGGGGACTATAGGCCTTGGGGTCCAAAGGTTAAGTCCCTTGGGATATAAGTGGTTATTATGGTTGGCATTTGAGAGGCCTTTCATTTGGATATAAAAGAAAAGAAAAGTTCATTTGAATATTCCAGAGAGAAGGGTGACCACACAAGATGTTCCATGGAAAAAAAGGTAATTACTTTTGTATCAGTGCAATGATAATGATTAATTACCCAATGATTATAACAAAAAAAGTCATTATTAGTCTATCAATCATATTTTTTAATTGTTTTAACAATTTATTTTTATTTATTGAGTGTTTAGTGGCAATATTTTTTAAGTACTTACTTGTTTTGATAGACATTTTTTGTGAAAATTCCTATGCCAGGATCTTATTGTAATAAACTGATATTACTTCTCCTACTTAATAAATTATACAAGTTATTTACTGTGTTCTACAAGTAAATACTGAAGCAAATACATTGCAACCTTCACTAGATAAATAAACTGTGGAAAATAAACTCGGAAATAAGATTTGAGCAAGAAGAAAACTAAACACACATGACACTGTTATTTTTGTACTAAGTCCTCGGAAAAAACCCAATGCGGGAAAACCAGTGCAGCAACTGAGGGTTTGTATTATTAAGCAATATTTTTTCTGAATACAACTAGATGCCCAAATCTGGCTATCCACAGAGAATCCGACTGACATAGAACTAGTTAGGACTACCTCACACTAACACTGGAGATCTGGCATTGACCCAACAGTAAGTTGGACAGCCCCACGCAGCCTCTACGTAGATCTGCGTTACTTTGGTTGGGGATTGCGCCGCATCCTTCTGTTGGTCTCTCTGCTTGGTTGGATGATGATCTTTGCCCCCTCTAGTCTCACACCCCGATATTTCGACATTGGATCTGACTGCTCTGCAATCGAATCAACTCGATCAATCCTCTGGTTGCTTTGTGTTGCTCACTTGAGAAATTCGATCTCTAGACTCTTTAAGTGTGTTTTCCAAATGCTCAAAGTCTTTATAATCTTCTCGTTGGATAACCAACGACCCAGATTAAAACATGATCAACGGCTTAGATCATATTAACTCGATCTTCATCTTTTTTCTAGAAGATTCACACCGAGTTCTATTAATATACTTTAATTATTTTAATTCCCTAAGTTTATATCCTCCCATTAAAAATAATTAATTATTTTAATAAAACCCCATCCGGGTGGAATTTCCAAGAATGCTTTCTAGGTATTTTGGAATATATGTGTCTAAGCCTCCTTGCAAAATGTGAGACTTAGAGCACATCTGATGCTACCAAAAATCAACACTCCCTCTTAGCGAGGAATGTGCTCTATTAATGCATCCTGCTGAAGTACTACACTGATTCTATAACATCTCCCTCTGAGCTACTGATGTCTGACATTGTTGTCCACCAACTACCGCGTTGCTGCATTTATGTTGTTGTTGACCCTGCATACTGCTGCCAAATGCTACTGCATTGCAACTCTGTTGCCTGATGCAAGATAAAAACATCCAAAAACGGAACTCAGTGTTTAGCATGATGATTCTGATACTGAAGAACTAACTACTGTTAGACTCTGTGCTGACCCTCTGAAACTCTATGATGTCGCTGACTCTACACTGTGCCACTTGCATTGCTGCGAGCTCTGCTCTGCGTTGCTCAATCTCTGGCACTCCTAGCCATTGCATTGTCACTTCGACACTCCTCTGCACCAACTAACACTCATCCATTGTGCTACTTATGATTTGGGCTCCCTTAGCAAAGTATTGATCCATGAGTTGGACTCCTCAGGGATCCTGCCCAACTGCAATTCTTTCGAACAACAGTTTTAGATCACCCCAATTCTCCCATGGAGATATGTAAGCAATCATCACAAATTCCTCCTCCTCGATCTTTGCGGTTGTAGCGTGCGCATCATGCTTCTCATCCTTGTCCTTCTTGAGAGGACACTGTGTAGCGTAGTGACCATACTCGCCACACCGGAAGCATTTGATCTTTGAGACATTTTTTTCCTGCCTCCACTACTCCTGCTGCCCCTTTGATGCAAGCGCTGCATTCTCTTCCTCCTCCCTGAGCTTCGACCCACTGCGACTGCTGCCATCAAGTTTACACTTGATTATGTCTTACCTCATCTCTTCCTGCTGAAGACTTGCCCACATCGTCTCGCAATCAGGGAACCTTCCTCTGCCCAGGATGCTCTGGACAAAGACATGCCACTCTTCTGAGACCGAATTAAGGGCCAGTCTCACCATCTCAGTTCCTTGAGGTGCAGCTCCTACAATTGCTAGATGATCTCAATTTTACTGAAGCTTTGTAAGGAATGGATCAATGCGCTCTCCCTTTAGCATCCTTGTATATCACATCTTCTCCTCCAAGAACATCTTCCGCTGTCAAAAAGGTCCTCGATATAGCATCTCCAAGGCCTTCCACATCTCTTTGGCAGTTCGTTTGCCATCGATGTGACATACTACGTGATCCTTCACTCTGTCGAGGATCAACCGTTTTGCCTTTGCTATATTCTTTTTGAAGGCTTTCAATGGATTTACATCTACAGGTTCAACTACCGCACTGTCGATGAACACCTTGAGCACATGCTCATCAGCAAACATTTGATTCTTGCCTGCTAGATCACATAGTTGGAGGCTCCTTCCAATCGATCTTGATCACGAAGCCCATTGGCTGCCATCTCACCCAACCAAATGTCGAATCCTGCCTCTAACCCTCTGCGTAACTGACTCTACGCACTCCCTGCTGAAGTAAGCCAAATAAATCACAATCACATTGCTTTTGTACGAGAAATCAAAATTTCTTGGGCCATAAATTCTTTGAGGGCATAATTCCTCAAGTATGCCTATTCTTCCTTAATTTGACGCTTTTTGCACCATCAACTGCTGCTACAAGAAAACTGCGTCCCACTAGAGATTGGTCTGCGCTGAAGCTATTGTTGCGTTTCTCCCTCTTCCACAGACAAATTGCAAAACATAAATTGTACCTCTGTCGACTCACTCAGAGAGAGATTCCCTTACAAATTTTTCCATCTTGTCTTGGACTACGCAATCCCTTGGGGATTCGATCTGCGGCTTACAAAGCTATTCGACCTCCTTCTTAATGCTCAAAGCTGAATCCTTCTGGTTTGCTGACTTGCTTCACCTGCGCTGCTATACAAGCTCTCATACCATGTGAAATTTCCTACATCGGAATCCTATTGGAGGAAACTAATATTATTTCTCCTACTTGATAAATTATACAAGTTTTTTACTGTGTTCTACAAGTAAATATTAAAGAAAATACACTGAAACCTTCACTACATAAATAAACTGCAGAAAATAAACACATAAACAAGATCTGAGCAAGAAGAAAACTAAACACACATGACACCATTATTTTTGGACTAAGTCCTCGAAAAAACCCAATGTGGAAAAATCGGTGCAACAACTGAGGGTTGTATTATTAAGCAATAGTTTTTCTGAATACAATTGGATGCCCAAATCTGGCTATCCACAAAGAATTTGACTGACAGAGAACTAGTGAGGATTACTTCACACTAACACTGAAGATCCGACATTGAACCAACACTGAGCTGGACAGCGCCACACTACCTCTTTGTTGCCTCTATGCAGATCTGCGTCACTTTGGTTGGGGATTGCGTCACCTCCTTCTGCTAGTATTTCTGCTTCATTGGATGCTAATCTTTGAACCCTTCGGTATCACACCCCGACACTCCAACACTGGATCTTTCTGATCCTCAGCAAAATAGTGAATTTCTTAAGAGGATCAACGTTGCCTCTGCGTGGCTTTGCACTGCCCAACGTAGCCCCTACGCTGCCTCTTCTGCGTCCTCTTCTCTGCCTTCTCTGCAATGTATTCCTGACTCAAGAAAAGATCTTCCAACTAGAACTATCTCTGCCCCTCACTACAATAGAATCAACTTGATCAATCCTCTGATTGCTCTGCGTTGCTCACTTGAGAAATTCGATCTCTAGACTCTCTCAGTGTGTTTTCGAAATGCCCATCGAAGTCTTTATAATCTTCTCGTTCGATAACCAAGGACCCATATTAAAACATAATCAACAACTTAGATAATATTGACTCGATCTTCGTCTTTTTCTAGAAGATTTACACCGAGTTCTATTAATATAATTTAATTATTTTAATTCCCTAAGTTTATACATAGACTAATAAAACTCCATCCGGGTGGAATTCCCACGCTTTCTAGGTATTTTGGAATACATGTGTCTAAGCCTCCTTGCAAAATTTGAGACTTAAAGCACATTCAATGCTACTTGAAATCAATAATTTTTAGATAATTAATGAGTATGATAAACATTTTTAAATAATTAGTGGATATATTGAACATATTTAAGTATTTCCAAGTATCAAACTCTTAATATCATATATAAAAATAATTATAGGCCACAAAAGTGGTTGTTCATATAAGTAGATTATTAAACACATTACATTTTTAATATTGCATTAAAAACAAATTAGGTGATAAAAGTAGTTATAAATATTTTCATATTATTAAATAGAAGATTTGAGAAGGAGGAATTTTTACACATTCATTTATTTTAGTTTATTTTATCTAGGTTTATGCATGAAAGAGAATAGTACTATATTGTCTCAACTTATTTATAAACATAAGCAATTTTTTTTCAAAATTTTTAGGTTTTACATTTCCATTTGTCATTTTTTTAAAAATATCTCGATAGAGTAAAATTGATGAGTTGTAAATACATCATCATAATATGCAATATTTCAAAATGGTATAATCTTCTTCATTTAATAATGGAAAAGGATATACTTTTCATGCAAAGGGCAAAATTGGTGCTATAATTGATAGTAAATTAATGCAGTTAATTTATGAATTAATATACCATTATTCATGGAAGTTGAAAAGATGAAATAAAGTTGGAAGATGAGGATAAGAGAAGTATTTATGATAGTGTCTATATCAATCAAATAGCGAGTGATATTGTTGGACACCTAACCCTCTATGGGTAGGTGTAGAGGACGAACTGACATAGGAAGTCCAAGAGACCCTGGAATATGGAATCCAAGGGTCACTCCATGTATGATAAATATGTATCATTGTGAGTAATAGGGCGTCAAAGGTTTATCTTTCTCATGTGTCTTGTGTATTTACCGTGCTCACCATTGTTGAGTTTAACATGGTATTGATGCCGGAGATATACTGCTTGTTCATGTGAATGAGCCACTGCTATTTCTGGCCATTTAAGTCCTATCATTCTGGCCATGATTCTCTGCCATATTCCTGCCATATTCTATTTCATATAATTTTGGCATTACTGCAACCTCATTTTCTACATAAAGTTACCTCTAACATAACTTTGGGCTTTGTCATAAAGCTGGTATCTCTGAAATAACGCTATACTCTGTCATAGTGCTGGCATCTACTCGTTTTCTCAACCAGAATCAACTCATACACCATATCATCTAGTGCACTACGCTCTCACTACTGTGATGGGCTAGTATCCTCCGTCGACCCTCCATTTCGGGTTTCATTGCTCTTGGGCAGAGGCACATGGCATATGGATGTGACGAGGTTCGAACCTCTCACCCCATAAGTGCCCTGTCTGATATTTGTGGCTGCATTTTTTGTGGGTTTAACATCCTCACATCTCGATGTCGAGCTAAAAGAGCTGATGAGTGCTCGACGTGAGACAGTGGAGGCGTGTGACTGGAAAACAGTAATGGTAATGGGAGAAGGGTGAACAAAACATCATTTCATCGACCGCGTTTGCTTTTGAGCAACTAATTGCTCGAAAGAAACCACGACATGGGCGAAATCCTAGGTTCCAAAAAAAAAAGGTTTTTTTTTTGTTTTTTTGTTTTTTGTTTTTTGTTTGTTTTTTGTTTTTCTGCCCTCGTAACTCCTAATTTTTTCTACCCCTCTACTCAGTTCTTTAATTACAAACATTGTTTCCTACTATGCATTAATTCTTGAACAATGATCATTCCTCTGGATTGATTCCATAAACGCTGGTTTTCTCATGCCTCTTTTCATATTCTATAATTTCTCCTCTCGGAATCCTCACACATCTTCTAAAAGTTGAATTTCCACCAACAAGCCGAGTTCATCATTAGGTTCAGGGTCATTTTGAATATCCAAATAGCCAATCCGAGTAGCCTACCCCTCATCATTTTTTTGTGGTGAGGCTATCCTATAAAACATTGAGTTTGTCATCGAATAGAAGAAGACGAGATTAACTATTTAAGGGTCAAAATTGTGTCTTATCTACTTGACATTCCATAAATCATGGCACCTTAAGGCACACACATGGTGTATGAGGAAGATGAACACACACACATAAGAGACTCAACACACAATGAAGGATAAGCGTGAGGCTTTCTTATTTTCCATTATACAAAGATGTACATTTATAGTACAATGGTGTGACTCTTGGTTTCATATTCCCAGGTCACTTGGACTCCATTGTGACTTTTCGCATTCCACACCTACCCATGTAGGATTAGGTGTTCCAACATCCCCCCTTAATCCGAAGGGGTATGTGTGAGTCCAAGAAGAGAGTTGTAATACAAATCTGCAAAGTATGCATGGCAACACTTGGGCTGAATCAACTCTCTGAAATGTTGGAAAAAAGAGGTGGTTTAAGGATGACCACCAACACTGGAACGCAAAACTTGTTGCAGTTCCCGGAACTCTTCCAAAACTGGCAAGAAGCTAAAAGCTTCTGCTAGAGGAATTGTCCCTCATAAAAAAAGGAGACCTTCAACCTAAAAGAAGGGAGGTCTACTACCTGTGATGGTTTTAGGATTACCAACAACTCTGGAATGCTTGAAGCATTTCCTGGAACTCAACCAAAGCTGGCAAGAAGCTGAAGGCTTCTGCTAGAGGAAGTGTTCCTCATATGAAAGGGAGACCTTCGACCTAAAAGAAGGGAGGTCTACTACCTGTGATGGTTTTAGGTTATCCACCAACCAAAGATGATGGTTTAAGGTTGTCCACCAACCGAAGGCATGCTCATGGGCATCCGTGTCTCTGGCTACATCTCTGAATGATGAATTGTGGCTCAGGCTCGCTTGAACTATTGGTTACAACTTAACATGGAATGAGATTTGTGTTCGGGTTTGGTTGATTTGTCGTTTAAGTTTGTACATGACTACTCATTTTCTAGTCTTATCGTGGACAAGGTGAGATGAGACGGCAAAACCCAACCGCAAGTGTGCTCACATCCGTGAACAAGTTCTAACATGTGTCGGGAACATCTTCGTCGCGATGCCCATCACAAGAAGCGATCCATCCAAGATGAATCTTGGTTCTTGCAGGAGGCTTGTGTCTGAAGCATCTGTTTGAAGAATGGGTGTGCCGACCACAGTGCTTGCATGGATGAAGATAAAAACAATGATCTTTCATATGGCCAACTCGATCACAGTGTTGGCATTTCTCAATCTGTTGTGGTTGTGGAACAGGATCTGGAACAGCTGCAGGTGAACTGTCATACATGAATCCAGCACTCTGAAATTTGATAGGCTTGGTGTAGTCTGGAATATGAAAGGTCACATCCTTGTCATATCCAAGACCAGCTCTGTGTTTGTTGTGGACAAGCTCTTCCCAAGGTTTGATGATGGGCTTGAGAAGTGTGGAAGCTGAACTGCGGTATCCGCAGATGTACATCCGCTTCAGTGCAAGGCACTCGAATGGAATCAACCGGAACTTTGTTGACTTTCAACATGGAGTTCTTCACAATGCAACAACGTAAATAGGTTCGTAATGGTGACTCTTTTGGTGAAGTTCGTCTTGTTGAAGCTGAGATTCCAACTGCAAAAACTCAATCTTTTCTTGTGCATCTTGTAAACAACTCTGAATGTTACAAAGAGCATCCTTGCTCATTTTTATCACATCATCAACATTTGAATGAATGAGGTTACTCAACAACTCTAATGCCTCATTTATTTTATCCATTTCAACAACTTAGGCTCAAAAATGAAAGGGTGTCGGCTTCAACCGAAAATTCACCCATTTACAATGTGACTCAACAACAAATACAATTGACTCCAAGGAATTCTCAAAGTACAAAGTATTCTCCTCAAATGATGGAGGGAAATCAACAATCCAACAACTCAAAATTACTGATTGCAACTATGAAGAAGCAATGTTCACTCACAATGTGAGTTCAATACAAAATCTCTGCAAAAATATTTGAATGTCCAACAAAAACACTTGTGCAAGAAGCTTTTAAGGCAGCTGAATTTTCCTTCAAAGAGCTATTTTATATGATGGCAAATTTGTCTTCAAATGTCAATTTCTTCAAAAAATCACCCTCATGCCACAAATCACAATGTAACCGCACCCTATGTGTTCATCCATTTGCTCACATGTCATTTTCATTTTATTTTTGTCAGTTCTTGCCCTCTTTTCTCTCTCTCTCTCATTGCTATTTATTTATTTTTTTAATTAATTAAAAAAATAAATTAATGGGAATAATTAAAAATGGGAGGAGATTTTTTTAATGGGTGAGAGAGGCTATTAAAAAAAAAGAGTTTAAAAACAAAGTGAAATGGATTATATAAAAATGGGATGGAGGGAATTTAAAAAAGGGTGGGGGGGGTGGTTTACTATGGAAAATCAAATTTAAAAGAAAGGGGAAATATTAAAATGAGAGTGAATTTTAATAAATTAAAAAAAGGATGGGGGTTGGGAAAAAAAGGGAAGGGGGAAATATTAAAATGGGATTGATACTATGAGATTAATTAAAAATAAATTAATTAAATAATAATTAAAAAGATTAATTAACATGGGAATTAATAATTAAAATTGGGGGGAGAGAGGTTTTAAAATAATCAAATTTTTTTAATGGGTGAAGGTATTATATGGAAGGGAGGAGGGATATTAAAAATCATTTAAAAATTAAGAGTTGGAGGGAACGATGGGGAGGGGAATCGAATGGGTAGGAGAAGTGTGCAGGTAGGAGCGTAGGGATGGTGAGGTGAGTCCTGGAGTAGTAGCTTAGGGAGAGAGGAGTATACGCACGAGTAGGAGAAGGCATTGAGATGGGGAGAGGGGGGCCGCAGTGAGGAATGGGGAGAGTGGAGTTAGGTAGGCTGCGAGCATGAGGGTTGTTGTGTTGAGAGTTGGGGATGTATGGGGGGGCCAACGCAGGTTGTGAGGGCGGGGTGAGTAGAAGTTGTGAGGCCAAAATTGCTATGTCGAGAAGGAGGAGGTATAGTATATGGAGCAGTATGCGGGGGCGGGTTAGTGAGGAGTGATAAGGGTAGCGGGGACGAGAAATCTCGCGTAAGATGCAAAGTCGAGAGGGGGCCGAAAGGCCAAAACTCGAATTTTTTAATTTTTTAATTTTTTTTTAATTTAAAAACAGCAGAGAATAGAGAGTAGAGAGCAGGACATTTTTTTTTTTCTTGCAGGAATTTTACAAATGTACAGCAGTTTGTAATTTTTCAGCAGAATAACTTTCAGAAATTGCAGAGAAAATTTCGCCAGTAAACTCAGAAAATTTTTACTTCAAAAACCCAGAATTTTTCTTCAAGAAATTGTAGAGGGCCATATAGCAGCAGAAAATTGCAGGGATGATGAAATCTTCAGCAAAACTCAGAATTCTTTTCCATTAAAAACCATAAACTTCTTCTTCAGAAACCCAATTTAAAACACTATTCCAGCAGTGCTTTAAAATGCAGAATTTAAAATGCAGAGATTGCAGAAAAAATGAGTAGTGAGAAAACCTTCAGATGGGCAGTGCTGCCTTCTTCAAAACCAATGCCAGAATGCTGCCAATTTCTGAATGCTGCTCCTTCTCCAAAACCACTTTCTAAATGGCGGCAAAAAAACTGCTGCAAAAACTCTGAGTGCTGCAAAAATTATCAAAAATTTTGCAGATATGCACAGGCCATAAACACAAATGGCTCACTCAAAGTGGAGCAGGGCCAGAAATCGCCCGCTTTGATACCATGTTAAACACCATGTTGAAGCACACACATGGTGTATGAGAAGATAAACACACACACAAGACTCAACACACAATGAAGGATAAGCGTGAGGCTTTCTCATTTTCCATTATACAAAGATGTACATTTATAGTACAATGGTGTGACTCTTGGTTTCATATTCCAAGGTCACTTGGGCTCCATTGTGACTTTTCTCATTCCACACCTACCCATATAGGATTAGGTGTTCCAACAAATAAGAATGAGATTTTCAAGAAAAAGTCATTATCATTGAACAACTAATGTATTTGTCCTTTGTACTTAAATAAATTAAAATAAAATATAAATATAAATTTATAAATTCTTAATTATATTATATACTATTAATTAAAATTTATATTATTTAAATTGTATAATAACATGTAATTAATATACTATATAAAATTAATATAATATAATATAATAAATGTATAGGGATATGCATTGTTTCTTTCAAGAAATATGAAATGACAATAATATATTTTTATTCAAAAAGTGTGAAATGACATTTATTATGAGTACTTTACTTTGACTTTAAAAATACTTAGAGAACTACCATGGTTAACCATGAGTTTTTATCCACCATTGAGAATGTGACAAATAAGTACCTTTAACTCAAGCAATGCCACCTCAACCATTAGAGATGATGTCATCCCCTAAAATGTGATTGGTTCTCATAAAGTGAATTTTGATTGTACATTTTCTTTAGGAGGCCCATTTTAGACCTCAAAATTCCCCTAATGAATAAGCGTTCCAATGTTGGTGGTCATCCTTAAACCACCTCTTTATGTCAACATTTCAGAGAGCTGATTTAGCTTAAGTGTTGCCATGCATACTTTGCAGATTTGTATTACAACTCTCTTCTTGGACTCACACATACCCCTTCGGATTAAGGGGGGGAATGTTGGACTCCTAATCCTCAACGGGTAGGTGTGGAAGGCGAATGGACAAATGGAGTCCAAAAGACCACTTGGAATGGGAAACCAAGGGTCACCTACTATATTATATATACACATCTATGGTTAATGGAAACATAAATCACACTTATCTTTCTCCTTGTGTGTTTACTTTCTTGTTTACCATGCGTGTGTTTAACAAATATAAATAAATTTTTTTATAGTTATTAAACAAAGAGATCAAGGAATAAAATTCAATAACCATTCACAAGGAATGCAAGTTGAATTTAAATTATTTTCTTATGGAATTCAACAACTAATAAACATGAAGAGAGATTGAGTCACAACTATCAATTTTGTATTTTGAAGACAAATGAACAAGCACAAAGAAATGAACTTTTTTTGAGATATAATGGGAGTTAGTATTATACATTAGATTCCTTGTCATCAACTTATTTCTTGAAGATTGTTTGGAACAAATTCTGTTGAAAATGGAGTGAGTGTAAGTATATCATATAAAGATGTGTCAAGTAGATCTGTACACTTTGTGATGGAGGTATCAATAGAAACTTGAGAATATCATGTAGAAATTTATTAATACTGATGTATTACCGGATTCTCCTGATCTAACAATATTTATCTTATTGCTAAATACAGAATCCTTCCACTGTTAATCTTGCGGAAATTAAATCGTCAATTGAAAAACTCATGAAGAAAATCAATCACACATAAACATAGTTGTTTAATGGGAAAGCTTAAAGCTAAAAACCCCAACTATCATATATTAAGTATATCAATGGAATCATGTAATAATCTCATACAAAGCTTAGTACATCAAGCTCTCAGTACAATCAACAATCATTACACACTGTCATGCAAAAATTTGCATATCTATGCACCAATTTCTTGCCTCCTGACAGCCTGCCTCCACTGCGCAATCCCTACTAAAGAAGACCTCTGAATGAATTAAAATTGACCTTGCCTTGACTGCACAATCCTTATTGGCATCTCCAATGTGTGTCAGATGCATTGAATGCATCACTATAGTCACAACAGATAGTCCATCTCACCCTTTCACCTATCTCTCCACTGGGTCTCCACTGGAACTGACATGCAAGTAGTTAACTGTTGTATTTGTTCAATTTTTAATGAGTTATTAGTTGTGAATTAATTAACTAATTTTCACTAGTGTATCTTTCAGTTAGACTAGATACAACTAGTTCAACTGAGTTTAACTCACGTAACTGAGTTAAACTAAATAAAAACTCCCATAACTACTCCTCCAACTCTGTCACAACTTTGCCACTTCAGTTCTAACTGAGTCCTCCATGCATGAGCCACCAATAACCCTAGGAATTGCGTAATTCCTCCAGCCCATTGATTTTCCAAATCTGTTCACTGAAATAAAGTGCTCCAAGAGAATAAGTTGATATTTATTGTCAGATTATTATTAAGGGCTAATAATAATCGACATGCATCTATTTTTAGATTGATGATCTATAAATAGACTTCGCCCAATATTCTAAAAATAGAATTTCATCTATTTTTCACATTTGACGAACCATATACAAATAACATCCTGCAACTTATAGAATATGCTCACCATGTCTAAAAATAGGCATACACCTAAAAATATCATGCGGGCCCCACTTAGTGAAGGTGCTTAATTTTCACTAAACTCATCATCTTGTTGAATCTCAACACTCCCTCTCAACAAGATAGGGATTATCCTTCACCCCGATCCTGCCTCTATGGTATTCGAATTTGCTCCTGCCGAGCACCTTTATCAGAATATCTGCATCCCGATCTTCCGTAGGAATGTACTGAAGCAACATGATCTTCCGCTGCACACAATCTCTGATATGATGATACAGGATATCAATATGTTTAGATCTATCATGAAACACATGATTAATAGAGAGTTTAATGCAACTCTGATTATCAAAATGTATCACTGTAGGGTCTAAATGAGAACCGAACAAACTGACCATGATCTTCCTCATCTAGATAACCTCACATGCAGCTTGACTTGCTGCCATGTATTTTGCTTCCGCTGAACTGAGTGCCACGGATATTTGTTTCCTGCTATACCAAGAAACCGCTATAGATCCGATACTAAAAACCCCTCATGATGTGCTCTTCTGTCCGTTGGGCTGCCTGCCCAATTTGCATCCGTGAAGCCATGCAACTTCACCTCATCCGTCTGTCTGTACCATAAGCCATACTCAGATGTGCCCCTAAGATACCTCAAGACATGCTCGCCTGCCTTCCAAAATAGCTTGGTAGGCTTAACCATCGTTTGACTTAGCTGTTTCACTGCATAGCATATGTCCGGTCTTGTATTAACTAAATACATGAGCGAACCCACCAACTGTCGATAAACAGTGGCATCCACTACCTCTGTCGATGTAGCATCCTCTTTCCTCCAATTTCCTAGAAGAGGAGTATCCATGGGCTTCCAGTCCTCCATGTGAAACTTACCAAGTATCTCCCGAGCATACTTGCCTTGAGACACAAACAGTTCACCTTCTCGCTGCTTTATTTCCAATCCAAGGAAATAATGAAGGAGGCCCAAATCCTTCATCTCAAACTCCTTTGCAAGATCTACCTTGCATGAGTGTATCAACTGCTCATCACCAGTTAGTATTAAATCATCAAAATAAATAAAAATGATTAAAATCTTACCCTCCACCACAATTTGGTACAGGTTTGCATCCACCTCACTCTTAGTGAAGCCAAGTCCAGTGAAATAGAAGTCAATCCGTGTGTACCAAACATGTGGTGCTTGCTTCAGCCCATACAACGCTCTTTTGAGTTTGCACACATGCGATTCGCTGCTGAAGATCTCAAATCCTTCAGGCTGCTCAATGTACACCTCTTACTCAATGATCCCATTAAGGAACACAGTCTTCACATCCATATAATGAATGTGCCAACCCATCTGCGCTGAGAGAGCAAGGATGGTCCTTATGGAAGAATACCATGTCGCAGGTGCAAAGGTTTCTTTATAATCAATCCCCTCGATCTGTGAGAAGCTTCAGGCAACAAATCTTGCCTTATACTTCTCGACGCTCCCATCAGCAACTTTCTTTACCTTGTAGATCCATCTTGATCCTATAACTGATTTACCCACCGGCCTTGGAACAATTTCCCAAGCACTGTTTCTGACAATGGAGTCATACTCCTCCACCATGGAATCTACCCATGTGGGCTCCTACATTTCTTCTTCAAAAGAATATGGCTCTGTCACG
This sequence comes from Pinus albicaulis, assembly GCA_034641835.2. Classification (NCBI taxonomy): domain Eukaryota; kingdom Viridiplantae; phylum Streptophyta; class Pinopsida; order Pinales; family Pinaceae; genus Pinus; species Pinus albicaulis. The sequence continues at coordinate 1,439,330,889 of CM076577.1, forward strand.
ATACACTTGCTCATAAGAGCCATGTATCCAGTAAATCGGTCAGGTGACTGTATTTTCCTGCGCTGTGATGTAGGGACTCCTACATTCTGTGCCACATCAAGCTTCAGTCTCTTAGCTTCTGTGGTACGCTTTCTGTCTATTATGATGTTTGGTTCTGCATGAGTGGACTCCTCCACTCCATGAATCTCCTCCTGTGGCTGATCCACATCTAGAGGCTCATCTTTGGGAACAAGTAGCTCCTCCTCTGCATGCAAGTGTAGCTCCCTTTCAAGCGACAACTTCATGGCTTTCACCTCATTGAATTTTATATCCCGTCGCACCACAGTCATTCGACTGTTTGGAAAATACACAAGATAATTATGGGGTGTTTCTGTGTACCCCACAAATATCCCAACTTCTGCAATCGGCTCCAGCTTCTTCCTGACATCCTTTGTCACATGAATGTAAACAGAAGAGCCAAAAATCTTCAAATGAGAAATATCAGGCTTCTTACCAGTAAAATCTTCTTTAGGTGTACTCATGCCAAGTACTTTATGAGGACAACGGTTTTGCACATAAATCGCAGTGTTGCATGCTTCCACCCACAAGTGCATCGGTAGGCGTTGGTCATGTAGCATAGCTCGTGCAACACCCACGATCGTTCTGTTCTTCCTCTTCGCGACCCCATTCTGCTGTGGGTTATGAGGCGTTATGAGTTCTCTTCAAATTCCTTCTTTGCTACAGAAGTCTTTGAATTCGTTCGAGATATATTCACCACCATTATCGCTCCGCAGAGCCTTCACTTGCTTCCCCGACTCCTTCTCCACCAATGCTTTAAAATCACAGAACTTTGAGAATGTTTCGCTCTTCTTCTGCATGAAGAAGATCCAACATCTACGAGAATAGTCATAAAAAAATATAACATAATACTTGTGTTTTGCTGTTGAAGCAACCGAGAAAGGTCCACACACGCCTGTGTGAATTATCTCCAGGATTACCAAAGCATGGTTCTCCTTCTCATGAAAGGTGGTCTTCAAAAAATTACCCATTGTACATCCCTTGCACTGATCTGACTATGCAAGAGTACCCTTGGGAAGTCCAGTAGAAATCTGCAACAAAATATTCAAGGCGCCATGGTGAAGATGACCCAATCTCCTATGCCATAATTTGCCCTCATCCCGGCTCACCACTTCTTCTGCTTTGCCCATCATTGTAGCGCAGACATCTACCTCCAACTTGTAGAGATTCTTAACTCAAATCCCTATCCTCTTGGTTTGACCCTTTGTTTTATGTCGCAAGAAGGATTTTCCCTCACTGAAAACAATGTCATAACCTCTGTCCTTTAACATAGCGACCGAGACCAAGTTCTTCTTCAGACCTGGAACATGAATAACATATTTCAACAGAAATGGTTTACTTGACTCCCTCTCAAAGGTAATGGTTCCAATTCCGATCGCACTGTATCTACCATCGTCTCCATTTCTATATGCATTTGGAGATCCTTCTCCTCCAAGTCACTAAAAAACTCCTTGTCTCCCGTCATATGGAAGGAAGCATCACTATCAAGATACCACACCGATCCCATTGTGCTTGAAACCAAGCATGCGATCAAAGAGAAATCAAGTTCAAATTGCGAGGCTAAGGCCTCACCCGCTGCAGTTCTAGCAACCTTCTTGTTCTTCTTTTTCTGTGGGCAGTTAGTGGCGAGATACCCATGTTCGTGAGAGTGAAAACACTTTAATTTGGACAAATCCAGCTTCTTTCCTTTAGCCTCGGATTTTGGATGGGATTTATTCCCCTTCCCTCTATTTTCTTTGGCAGCCAAAGCGCAATTCTCTTCATCATCATTCTTCGATGAAGAGCCATCCCTGGTTTTCCGCCTTATCTCCTCCTGCACAAGATCCGACCAAAGTCGCTCCCAATCCGACAGTTTCTCCTCCATTGACAGAGTCTTCATAGCTATGCCAACTCTTTGGAAGCCCAAGGAAAGCCAAGCTCACCAAGTCATCATTCGCAATTGTAATTCCCACACTCCTTAGCTCATCCCTACATTGGACAAACTTCGTGAGATATTTTGGAATACTGTCACTCTTCTCCATTTTGATTTTTCTTAGTTAATCTTTCAGCGCCAACTTCCTATGGTCGCTGCGGCTTTGGAAAATATCTGTCAAAGCCTTCCAAATTGAAAATGGAGTGGATTTCCCGTGAAGGCTTGACACAATATGGTCTTTCACACGTTCCAACATAAATTTTCTTGTCTTCTCTACCTTCTTTTGCCATGCGTCAAGTAATGCAGCATCGCTAGAAGTAGGCTTAGGAACATTGTTATCGATGAACTCCTTCAGTCCATTATCTTCAAGCACCGCCTCCATACTATCCTTCCAGGCTATGTAATTCGAGCTGCCCTCAAGGGCATACTCCAATCGCAACCAATTGAAAAACATTTCAATGAATACTCAACTGACGCACCAAGAAATTTCTACAGTAAATTCGAATTGTCCACCAGCACAAAACTCAACACCTCTTCACAATTGCAATCTCTAGTGATTAACACTGCTCTGTACCATGTAGAAATTTATTAATACTGATGTATTACCGGATTCTCCTAATCTAACAATATTTATCTTCTTGCTAAATACAAAATCCTTCCACTGTTAATCTTGCGGAAATTAAATCGCCAATTGCAAAACTCATGAAGAAAATCAATCACACATAAACACAGTTGTTTAACAGGAAATCTTAAAGCTAAAATCCCCAACTATCATATATTATGTATATCAATGGAATTATGTAATAATCTCATACAAAGATTAGTACATCAAGCTCTCAGTACAATCAACAATCATTACACACTGTCATGCAGAAATTTGCATATCTATGCACCAATTTCTTGCCTCCTGACAGCTTGCCTCCACTGCGCAATCCTTGCTGAAGAAGACCTCTGAATGAATTCGAATTGGCCTTTCCTTGACTGCACAATCCTCATTGGCATCTCCAATGTGTGTCAAATGCATTGGATGCATCACTATAGTCACAACAGATAGTCCATCTCACCCTTTCACCTATCTCTCCACTGGGTCTCCACTGGACTTGACATGCAAGTAGTTAATTGCTGTATTTGTTCAGTTGTTAATGAGTTATTAGTTGTGAATTAATTAACTAATTAATTCACTAAACTCTCATTAGTGTATCTTTCAGTTAGACTAGATACAACTAGCTCAACTGAGTTTAACTCACTTAACTGAGTTAAACTAAATAACAACTCCCATAACTACTCTTCCAACTCTGTCACAACTTTGCCACTTCAGTTCTAATTGAGTCATCCATGCATGAGCCACCAATAACCCTAGGAATTGCATAATTCCTTCAGCCCATTGATTTTCCAAATCTGTTCACTGAAATAAAGTGCTCCAAGAGAATAAGTTGATATTTATTGTCAGATTATTATTAAGGGCTAATAATAATCGACATGCATCTATTTTTAGATTGATGATCTATAAATAGACTTCGCCCAATATTCTAAAAATAGAATTTCATCTATTTTTCACATTTGACGAACCATATACAAATAACATCCTGCAACTTATAGAATATGCTCACCATGTCTAAAAATAGGCATACACCTAAAAATAGCATGCGGGCCCCACTTAGTGAAGGTGCTTAATTTTCACTAAGCTCATCATCTTGTCAAATCTCAACATCTCAAATCTACTTGAGGGTTCCTTATGCTATGGGGGTGAGCTTAAGAGCATTAAAATATAATGGTTTTATTTAGATTTTATGTAGTTTTAGTGTCATGTAATTGGAAATTGTTTTTATTATTTATTTTTATTTTTTATTTTGCTTCAATTTTGTAGTAAGTGAATTTAACCATTTGAGAGGCATGAACTTGACGTTTAGTTATAACAATGTAATGATGTAGCTCTATTTATAATGTAATTGACAACTTGTTTAAATTTCAATTTTCTGGTCTTGAAATGCTTCTAATTTTCAATGTTGAGCTACTATAACCCTATATTCCTCTAATACTTGAGTAGAGTACATTATAGCCAAAGCCATTAACATAAATTCACTTTTAGTTTAAACTTGTTTTTTCTTATTGTTGTTTCTTGTGATTTTTAAATACATGATCAAACCTATTTGCAATAGACAAATCTATAGTGTTTATATTCGCTAAGGCTCATGAGGTCAATGCAATTGGAAGAATCTCTAGATATGTTCCAAATTTTCTATCATCTCCTTTAATACTATTTTCTCATTGGTCTTCAAACATAGTTACCGATCAAACAGGAAAATTACTTAGTACCTATTTTTTTGAGGTAGCAAAACAAGCACCCGATTTTGAAAAATGGTGATGTAGAATCACCCATTTTTTTGGAGCATATTTTTGGTACTTTAATTTTTCTTATGATATTTTATTTTTATTTTTTAAATGTCATGATTTTCATGTCGATTTTGAAAAGTGGTGATGCATAATCATCCTCATTTTTTTTGAGCATATTTTTGGCGCTTTCAATTTTCTTATGATTTTTTTTTAAATGTCATGATTTTCATGTCGATTTTGAAAAGTGGTGATGCATAATCATCCTCTTTTTTTTGGAGCATATTTTTGGCAATTTTAATTTTCTTATGATTTTTTTAAATGTCATGATTTTCATGTCGATTTTGAAAAGTGGTGATCCCAAATTACCTATTTTTTGTTCATAGTGGTTATTTTCATGTTGGTAATATAACATAAAAATAAATTAAAAAACATGACAAAAAAATCAAATATAAAAAATAAAAAAAACAATAAAAATGTAAAAATAAAATAAAATTAACTTGTGAAAAAAAAGAAAAAAAAAGAGACACAATTTAAAGAAAAAAAATAAAAAATTAACACGATTAAAAAAAATTAAAATAGAAAATTAAAAAATAATTAAAATAGAAAAATTAAAATTTTAAAAAATAAAATAAAATAATTGAAATACAAAAAATAAAATAAAATAAAATAAAATTTTAAATTTTAAATTTAAAAAAAAAATATTTAAAATTAGAAAAGAAAATAAAAATAAAATTTTGAAATAATAAAAAATTAAATTTTTTTTTTTAAAGAAAATAAAAATTTAAAATTTAAAATAAGAAAAAAAAGAAAAAAAAGAAAAGAAAAAGAAAATAAAAATGGATATAAAAAAGAAATAACCAAAACAAAATTCATTAATTATATATTTATTAATAATTAAAAAAAAAATTAAACAAATTTAAAAATAATTTAAGAATTAATTTATATATATATATATATATATGTTAAATTGAAAACCAAAAAAAACTAAATTTTAATAATTTAAAATTTAAAATAAAAATTTTTAGTAAAAAAAATATATCAATTTTTTTTATAAATTAAAAAATTAAACTACATTTTAAAATAAAAAAATTTAATTTAAAAAATAATATTAAATTTTAATAAATTAAAAAAATAAATTTAAATAAAATAAAATAAAAATTTGGCCAATTACCTCCGACTGAGGTGGCAACTAGGGCTGGCTCATGGGTGGGTTGGGAGTTGCACGAGCCGCCACTTGGGCAAGAGGGCGATTCTCGGAATCGCTCTCTCGCCTAAGTGGTGGCTTGGGCTGGCCTAAGGGCGGGTGGGGAGCTACATGCAACTCCCCGCCTGCCCACGGGCCGACCAACGTCCCCACCTAGGCACCCCAAAATTAATTTTTGTAACTTTTTTTTTTTAAATTGTTAAATTTTGTTTAAAAAAAAATAAATTTATTAAAATTATGTATTAGAATCTATTTTTTTGTTTTTTTTTTTAATATTTATTACTATTTATTTATTTATTATTATTATTATTATTTTTTAAATTAATTTAAAATTAAAATTAAAATTTATGTTTTTTTCTTAGTATTTTTAAATTTATTTATTTTTTATTTTTTAATAAATGTATTAAAATTTAATTTTAAACATGTCGTTGGGCAGTTCCTAAAACACCATGGGTGGAAAGGATCTACCATCTCTGTGAGAATATGAACATTGAGGATGAAATGACTTCCTCTTAGAGTGCCCTACGCACACCCACATTAGATCTCAGTTTCATAATCTTTGTTGCAATACGAACCTTCCTAACCTTTTAACAAGTCAAAATTATAATGAGCTCGGGACACTTCTCTCCAAGCTCTTTGAGCACAGGGGTACAATTTTAAAACAACCTAAATAATTTGTTTCTTTAGGTCCGATAGACCAAAGTTTGGTCTCACTGGACATTAACCATCATCACCATCATCATATAATTTGATATTTAAAACTATATATTTTAAAATTAAAATTTATTTTTAAAACTATATAGATTGGTATTAAAATTTTTAATAATAATAATATAATTTTTTATTTTTTATTTTATTTATTTTTAATTTAATTTAGTTTAATTTTTTTTAAATTCCATTAATACTTGGGTTTCTAGATTAATGCTTGGGTCTGCGGTGAATTTTCTGGATTAATACTTGGGTCTGTGGTGAATTTTCTCCATTAATACTTGGGTTTCTCGATTAATACTTGGGTTTGCGGTGAATTTTCTGGATTAATTCTTGGGTCTGTGGTGAAATTTTGTGGTGAAAATTTTGCGGTGAATTTTATGGATTAAAGTTGGGTTTGCGGTGAAATTTCTCCATTAATACTTGGGTTTCTCGATTAATACTTGGGTCTGTGGTGAATTTTCTTGATTAATACTTGGGTTTGCGATGAATTTTCTCCATTAATACTTGAGTTTCTCCATTACTACTTGGGTCTACGGTGAACTTGTCTAGATAAATTTTCGGACCTGGGCACTTGAGGTCTGCTGTCCGGTTTGCTGATATTCATGTGCACACATTCCTTATCTTTTTTCTAATACATATATGCTCATATATTCTGAAGTATGAATAATTCACCACAGCTACCAAAGATTACCAAAGGTAGACCTAGCACAATTACTCTATAGAGCCTTTATGAGTATATAGAGTCTTTAGAGAAACGTAGAGAAGAAAGAGAAGTCAAGCTACAAACTGTAGAAATTTGAATAAATGATATATTATTCACCGAGATTCTCCTGATCACACACTATTTTAGCTTCATGCATAATACAGAATCTCTTCTACCATTGATCATCACATGCGGAAATAAAATCATTTGCATGCACACATTAAAACCACGAACAATCACACATATGAACACAATATTTAATGGGAAAGCTTAACGCTGAAAACCCCAACTATCTGTATATTATATGTCATGGAGATCATGTAACAATCATTGTACAAAGCTCCTCACAAGCTCTCATGCACACCCTCATTTGCTACACACTATCAAGCTAGATCTAGCAAAACACATGCTCCAATATTTTGCCACTTGATAGCCAGCCTCTATTGCATTTTCAATGCTATGGGATGGCTTCATTAAATAGATAACCACCTGGCCTGAACTGCGCAATCCTCATGGGCTTACTCCACCTATCTGTGTGTTGCAAATAGCAACAGTATAGTCACAACTGATAGTTAACCTTCTCTTTCACCTATCTCTGCACTGGTCTCCACTGAAACTGTCCATGCACTGAAGTTAACTGATGTATTCTTTAGTTGATTAATGAGTTTATAATTAGTGAATTAATTAATAATTAATTCACACCACTCTCACTAATTGTATCAATCAGCTAAACTAGATACAAATAGCTCAACTATGTTTAGATTAGTTAAACTGAACACAACTCCATTAACTTCCTCAATCAACTCCACCAAACTCTGTCACATGAGTTCTAACTAAAGTATCCATGCAATAGCTCCACTTAACCCTCGGGAATAGCGTAATTCCTTCTGTCAGCTCCTGTGCCACATCTGTGCACTTAACTGAAGTGCTCCAAGAGAATAAGATAATGTTTATAGTCCAAATATTATTAAGAGCTAATAATATTCGACATATCTATTTTTAGACTGGCAATCTAAAAATAGATTCCGCCCAGTATGTCTAAAAATAGAAGTCCATCTATTTTTTCCGACTTGACCAACCATCCACAAATAGCATCCTACAACTCGTAGAACATGATCCATATGTCTAAAAATAGACATACTCTAAAAATAGAATTTGCGCCAAAAACAGCCTGCGGGCCCTCTTAGTGAAGGCGACTCCTTTCCACTAAGCTCATCATCTTGTTGCAATCTCAACACTCCCTCTCAACAAGATAAGGATTATCTGCAACCCCTATTCTGCCCCTGTGGTATTCGAATTTGCTCCTGGTGAGTGCCTTCGTCAAGATATCAGCATCCTGATCCTCCGTAGGAATGTATGAAAGTAACATGATCTTCCGCTGCACACAATCTCTGATATGATGATACCGGATGTCAATGTGTTTAGATCTATCATGAAATACTGGATTAATCGAGAGCTTGATGCAACTATGATTATCACAATAAATCATAGTAGGATCCAAGTGTGAACCGAACAACCCGACCAGGATCTTCCTCATCCATATAGCCTCGCATACAGCCAAACTTGTTGCCATATACTCGGCCTCTGCTAAACTGAGTGCCACGGATCTCTGCTTCCTGTTGTGCCAAGAAACTGCTGTTGACCCAATACTGAAAATCCCTCCAGATGTGCTCTTTCTGTCCGTTGGGCTCCCTGCCCAATCTGCATTCGTGAAGCCACACAACTTCACCTCATTCGACTGTCTGTACCATAATCCATATCCCGATGTGCTTCTGAGATATCTAAATACATGCTTGCCTGCCTTCCAGAAGAGCTTGGTTGGATTAACCATAGCTTGTGAAAGCTGGTTAACAGCATAGCATATGTCGGGTCGTGTATTGACTAGATACATAAGCGACCCCACCAACTGTCGATAAACAGTGGCATCCACTACCTCCGCCAAAGTAGCATCCTCCTTCCTCCATCCACCAGGAAGAGGAGTATCAACAGGCTTGCAACCATGCATGTTGAACTTCTCCAGTATCTCCCGGGCATACCTACCCTGAGAAACAAACAGTCCATCACTGCGCTGCCAAATTTCCAATCCCACGAAATAATGAAGGAGGCCCAAGTCCTTCATCTCAAACTCTTTTGCAAGATCATCCTTGCATGAGAGTATCAACAGCTCATCACCTGTCAAAATCAAATCATCTACATAAAGTACAATGATTAGCAACTTACCCTCCACCACAATCTGGTATAGGTTAGGATCTGCCTCAGTCTTGGAGAATCCAAGTTCGGTGAAATAACTGTCTATCCGTGTGTACCAAGCACGAGGTGCTTGTTTCAACCCATACAACGCTCTCTTGAGCCTGCACACATGCGACTCGATGCTGAAGATCTTGAAACCTTTGGGCTGCTCTATGTACACCTCCTCCTCAATGAATCCTTTGAGGAACGCAGTCTTCACATCCATCTAATGAATGTGCCACCCCATCTGCGCTGAGAAAGCAAGAATCGTCCGTATGGAAGAATACCTTGCGACAGGTGCAAAGTTCTCCTCATAATCGATCCCCTCAATCTGTGAAAAGCCTCAGGCAACAAATCTTGCCTTGTACTTCTCCACACTCCCATCAGACGCCTGATTCACTTTGTAGATCCATCTCGAACCCACCACTGATTTCCCTTCCTGCCTCGGGACAATCTCCCATTCACTGTTTCTGACAATCGAATCATACTCTTCCACCATGGCATCTACCCATGCGGGGTCCTCCACAGCTTCCTCGAAAAGGATGGCTCTGTCACGATACACTTGCTCATAAGAGCCATGTATCCAGTATACCGGTCAGGTGACTGTCTCTGTCTGCGCTGTGATGTAGGTGCTCCTACAACCTTCTCTGCATCTTTAGCCAGTCGCTCAGCTTCTGTAGTGTGCTTCCACCCTCTGATGGTTGGCGCTGCATGAGTGGTCTCTTCCACTCCATGAACCTCATCTTGTGGCTGATCCACATCCTGAGACTCATCCTTAGGAACTAATAGCTCCTCATCTGCATGCAAGTGTGGCTCCCTCTCAAGCGAACACTTCATGGATTTCTCCTCATGAAATTTAATATCCCGTCGCACAACAGTCTTGCGACTGTCTGGAAAATACACACGATAGTTGTGGGGTGTATCAGTGTACCCCACAAATATCCCAACCTCTGCAGTCGGCTCCAGCTTCTTCCTGACATCCTTCGTCACATGAATGTAAACAGGTGAACCAAAAATCCTCAAATGGGAAATATCAGGCCTCTTACCAGAAAACGCCTCCTCGGGTGTACTCATGCCAAGTATCCTGTGAGGACAACGGTTCTGCAAATATACTGCAGTATTGCATGCCTCAGCCCACAAGTGTATGGGAAGGCCCTGATCATGCAACATCGCCCATGCAGCACCCACGATCGTTCTGTTCTTCTGCTCAGCAACCCTGTTCTGCTGTGGGTTATGAGGTGCTATGAGCTCTCTTCGAATTCCTTCTGCGTTGCAAAAGTCCTTGAATTCGCCAGAGATGAATTCACCACCATTGTCACTCCTAAGAGCCTTCACCTGCTTCCTCGATTCTTTCTCAACCAGTGCCTTGAACTCACAGAACTTTGAGTATGTCTCGCTCTTCTTCTGCATGAAGAAGATCCAACACTTACGAGAAAAATCATCAACAAATATCACATAATACCCGTGCTTTGCTGTCGAAGCTACTGAGAAAGGTCCACACACGTCTGTGTGAATTCTCTCAAGGATCGTCGTGGCGCGACTATCCTTCTCGTGAAAGGTGGCTTTCACAAATTTTCCCAAGGTACACCCCTTGCACTGATCTGACTGCGCAAGAGTGCCTTTAGGAAGCCCAATAGAAATCTGCTGCAGTATCTTCAAAGCTCCATGGTGAAGGTGGCCCAATCTTCGGTGCCACAACTCGCCATCATCCCGGCTCACCACTCCTTCTGCCTTGCCTGCCATTGCTGCACAACCATCTACCTGCAATTGATAAAGGTTCTGAACTCGAACCCCTATCCTCCAGGTCTCACCAGTTGCCTTACTGCGCAGGAAAGCCTTTCCCTCGCTAAATACAACATCATATCCCTTGTCTTCTAACATCGCCACAGAGATTAGATTCTTCTTCAATCTTGGAACATGCATCACTTCCTTTAATACGAAGGGTTTACCAGACTCCCTCTCAAAGGAAATGGTACCGATACTGGTCGCACTGTATCTACCATCATCGCCCATCTCGATGTGCACTCCAAGATCTTTCTCATCCAGATCAGTAAACAAATCTCGATCTCCTGTCATGTGAAAAGACGCACCACTGTCAAGAAACCACACTGATCTCGTCATACTTGAGACCAAGCATGCGATCAGCGAAAAATCCAGCTCAAACTGTGAGGCTAAGGCCTCTCCAGCTGCAGATCCAGCAGCCTGCTTATTTTTCTTCTTCTGTGGACAATTAGTGGCGTAATGTCCGTGTTGGTGACAATGAAAGCACTTCACCTTGGACATGTCCTGCTTCTTGCCTTTCGCACCGGATTGAGAAGCTTTATTGCTCTTCCCCTTCTTTGCTTTGGCAGCCAAAGCGCAATTCTCTTCATCAGAGTTCTTTGATGAAGATTCGTCCCTGGTACTTCTCCTTATCTCCTCTTGCACAAGATCCGACCAAAGTCGCTCCCATCCTGGCAATTTCTCCCGACCATTGACAGAGTCCTGATAGGAATGCCAACTCTTCGGAAGCCCAAGGAGAGCCAAGCTCACCAAGTCCTCGTCATCAACAATAACCCCCACACTTCCCAGCTCATCCCTGCATTGGATGAACTTCGTGAGGTACTTGGGCATGCTGTCGCCTTTCTCCATTTTTATGTTTTTGAGTTTATCCTTGAGCGCCAACTTCCTCTGGTCGCTCTTGCTTTGAAATAAATCTGTCAAAGCTTTCCACATCAAGAATGGAGAAGCCTTACCATGAAGGTTGGACACTATGTGATCCTTCACACCTTCCAACAGAATCCTTCGACACTTTGTTGTCTTCTTTTGCCATGCGTCAAGTACGGCAGCATCACTAGAAGTAGGCTTTGGAATTTCTACATCTATGAACTCCTTCAACCCATTTTCATCCAGCACCGCCTCCATCCTATCCTTCCATGTAATATAATTCGAGCTGCCCTCAAGGGAATACTCCAATCGCAATTCGTTGAAAGACATCTCAACTTTGACACCAAGAAAACACTGCTGCAAATTCGAATTCCACCAGCACAAAACTCAACCGCTTCAATGTTTTGCAATTGCTCCAATGATCAATATAGCTCTGATACCATGTAGAAATTTGAATAACTGAGATATTATTCACCGAGATTCTCCTGATCACACACTATTTTAGCTTCATGCATAATACAGAATCTCTTCTACCATTGATCATCACATGCGGAAATAAAATCAATTGCATGCACACTTTAAAACCACAAACAATCACACATATGAACACAGTGTTTAATGGGAAAGCTTAAAGCTGAAAACCCCAACTATCTGTATATTATATGTCATGGAGATCATGTAACAATCATAGTACAAAAGCTCCTCACAAGCTCTCATGCACACCCTCAATTGCTACACATTATCAAGCTAGATCTAGCAAAACACATGCTCCAATCTTTTGCCACTTGATAGCCAGCCTCTATTGTGTTTTCAATGCTATGGGATGGCTTCATTAAATAGATAAACCACCTGGCTTGTACTGCGCAATCCTCATGGGCTTCTCCACCTATCTGTGTGTTGCAAATAACAACAGTATAGTCACAACTGATAGTTAACCTGCTCTTTCACCTATTTCTGCACTGGTCTCCACTGAAACTGTCCATGCACTGAAGTTAACTAATGCATTCTTTAGTTGATTAATGAGTTTATAATTAGTGAATTAATTAATAATTAATTCACACCACTCTCACTAATTGTATCAATCAATTAAACTAGATACAAATAGCTCAACTATGTTTAGATTAGTTAAACTGAATACAACTCCACTAACTTCCTTAATCAACTCCACCAAACTCTGTCACATGAGTTCTAACTGAAGTATCCATGCAATAGCTCCACTTAACCCTCGGGAATAGCGTAATTCCTTCTGTCAGCTCCTGTGCCACATCTGTGCACTTAACTGAAGTGCTCCAAGAGAATAAGATAATGTTTATAGTCCAAATATTATTAAGAGCTAATAATATTAGACATATCTATTTTTAGACTGGCAATCTAAAAATAGATTCTGCCCAGTATGTCTAAAAATAGAAGTCCATCTATTTTTTCCGACTTGACCAACCATCCACAAATAGCATCCTGCAACTCATAGAACATGATCCATATGTCTAAAAATAGACTTTGCGCCAAAAATAGCCTGCGGGCCCACTTAGTGAAGGCGAATCCTTTCCACTAAGCTCATCATCTTGTTGCAATCTCAACACAAACCGAGTTAGAAGCCATGCTGGAAAAAAAATTCACATCTCTTGAAGACAAGATCAAAAAAAAGAAAAGAAAATAAATTAGAACTATTGGAGAATAAAATGGAGGCAATGGAAACTAGGTTGCAGGTCATAGAAAAAAAAAAACCAAGATAAGAACTAAACATCCCAACAAGGATATGCTGATAATATAGAGAGTCTTAAAATGAAGGACATGATTAAAGAACTAGAAGAAAAAGTTAACAACAATCTCACCCTAAATAGTGGGGCAGGCAAAATTAGATATCAAACCAATTAAAGATGAAATGAAAAAATTGATCGAATTAGACCATGAGCGTAATAAAAGGGCCTTGAACCTTATAATATTCGGTTTGAAAGAGGAGGTATATGAGGATACTTTAGCCATAGCCCAGACACAATTACATAATAGATTACAAATTGAAACCACGTGTCTCACAGAGGCAACAAGGTTAGGGAAATTCACTGAGAATAAAGGAAGGCTGATCCGAATAAAGGTGAGCTCTACTGACCATAAGTATGACATACTTAGTAAAACCTCAAGTCTAAAAGGAATGAGAATATTTATAAACGAAGATCTCATTCCAGAAGATCAAGCAGAATTAAGAAAGGAGGTTCAAAAGGTAAAAGAAGCTAGGAAGGAAGGAAAATGGGAAATAATCAGAAATAGAAAAACTGTTATTCGAGATAGAAACCAAAAAGATAGTAATAAATAGCAATTCAACATGTTCCAAATTCTTTCTTGGAACTGTCGGGGCTTTCCATGGAACAAAGGCCCCAAGCTAAGTTGGATCTCAAATGATGTTGATATTATATTGCTTGTTGAAACTTGAAAGCACGAAGAATCTAAGGTCCCTAACATAGATGGCTTTGCACTATGGTCTACCTGGAACAACGATCCTCCAGTAGAGGCATTGGGGGAATAGCTTGTTACATTAAGAAGAACATATCCACCCCATGCTAGGATTTATAAAAATTACCCTTACAACCAATATAGTTGGATTGGATTACTGACATTAATGATAAAAATACCTACATAGCAATCTGTTATTCCCCCCCCCCATTAATTCTAACTTCTATAAGAAAAAGAATCTAGATAAAAATAGTCCTTACAATAGTTTAGAGAATGATATTTATAGCCTAATAAATGAAGGTAATATCCTTTTAGTGGGTGACTTTAATGCTCGAACTTCAAGCAACCAAGTTATTCTTCTAAGCAATCATTCCAACCCCAATCCTCTTTGGTTAGACGAAGACCTTACTCTGGCTAGCTGGTACAAAAGGAGCTCTGAAGACCTCGGGGATAATTTGTTTGGGTCAGAGCTAGTCAAGCTCTGTAGTGCTCAGGATCTCATAATTTGCAACGGTCTAAAGAAGTGACCCAATTCTAGCAAGATGACTTGCATCCATGGGCTTTGCAGGAGCGTGGTAGACTATGTTATTTCCGATCTCCCTTTATACAACGAAATAATAAATTTTGACATCTTAGACGACCATGAGCCTAACTCTAATCATAGGCCTTTACTCATAACTCTCAATTTTGTCATGCATAGAGATCCCATAGAAGATAATCCTTATGGTAAAAATAACTTAACCTTTGATAGAAATAAAAATGATCTCTTTCTAAATGAATTAAAAACTAATTTGCTTCCTTTATCTAGTATCGACAACATAGATCACCTCTATCATAATTTTACTACAACCCTCTCATATTCTATTAACAAGTTCTCAATTGAAGTCTCAAGTAATAAAAGAAATAGCAAAACCAACCCATGTTATGAAAAAGATTGTAAAAGTGCGAGGAGAGAAATTAAGGAAGCTGTTGATGAATCTCACAAAATTAACAAGATAAAAATATACAAAGCCCTAACTAAAAGGAAAAAAAGGCAATATATTCGTAAAAGACAAGAGAATCTCTTACACCTCTCTAAGGTGGCTCCCAAGAAATTTTGGAGGCAGATTCTAACTAGGAAAACTAAAGATAATAATAAAATTGCTTTACACAAATGGAATTCCTATCTTAAAAAGCTTTATGAATCTCCAAATGCTAGGGATTTTGAAACCCTTCTCACAACGAAAGAAGTGTTCTCATTAGAAGACATTGATTTTGGGGTTAAACTCCTGGCAAATGGGAAAGCTAAAGACATTGAAGGTTACCAGGCAGAAATCTTAAAAATTGGAGGTCCTGTCCTCATCCCCCACATCCACAAGCTTTTCAACCAAGCGGTCAAGCAAGGGTTCCCTAAACCTTGGACTCAAAGCCTCATTATCCCTATTTTTAAAAGTGGGGATACAAATAACCCTCTAATTATCGAACAATTATGATCAGCCCTCTCTTAGCCAAGTTATATGGTATTATTTGGGAAAATAAGTTGAGCATTTGGCTTGAAAGTGAAGGTAAGCGGGCTAAAGGCCAAGCGGGTTTTAGAAAGCATCACTCAACAACGGACCACCTCGTTACACTTAGGATCATTTTGGAGGAATGCCACAATGATAAATCCAATCTCTTCTGTTGCTTTGCGGACTTTAGAAAGGCTTTCGATACGATTCCTAGAAATAACCTATGGAATAGATTAGAAGAGCTAAATGTTCCTTTCGAGCTAAGAGCGACCGCTATAAGGTTATACGAGAATGTAATTGCCAAGTTAAAGTGCAATGAGGGGTGGTTGAAAGATATTAAGTGTAATATCGAAGTTAAACAAGGTTGCCCCCTCTTCCCTACCCTATTTGGCGTTTACATTGACAAGCTAGAAGGTTGTTTAGAGGAAGCAGGATGTGCTGGCACGATCTTAGCTGGGATAGTCATCATCCTTCTTCTCTATGCTGGCGATATTGTTCTTCTCGCAAGGTGCCCATCTGATCTTGATAAGAAACTTAGACTTCTTAAGGATTTCTGCTCTACCATGGGTATGTCTGTTAACACTGACAAAAAAAAAGTTATGATTATCAAATCCAAGAAGGACACTTACGCTAATTTTATGTATGACAATAGAAACTTGAAGGAAGTGTCTTCTTACAAGTACCTAGGAATTGATATTCATCACAAGCTCAACTGGAACTATAACATTCAGAAAATGATTAATGGGGGGTGGAAAGCTTATTTTGGTCTTGAAAATAATTGTAAAACGTCAAACCTCATAATGTGGGATAGAAAGAAGTTCCTCTTTGAAACGTTAGTCACTCCTGTTATCTTATATGTATGTGAGGTTTGGGGTTGCAGCATCTCTAGAGAATCCTAGAGAAATATTGAGCAAATCCAGAAGCATTTTATAACGTATAACCTTAAAATTAAAAGCAATACACCCTATCTTATTCTCCTTATAGAAGTGGGTCTTTCCCCTATCGAGAGCCTAGCTATGACTAGGCTTCTATTGTACAAGCACAAGATTAATATCATAGGAGACCATAGACTTCCTAAGCTAGCTTTAAATTCTAGCCAAAACCACCTAAGGCTTAAACGAGGTTGGTATAAAGACACCAGGGCCTGGTCAAACCATTGGGAGATCGATGAGAATGTTGCATTGCAAAACATCAATAAAATTAAAAAAATTGTTACTTCTAAGTTCAAAGAAAAAATGTGGTGTGAGAAAGATCTAACAGCTAAAAGAAAATTAAGGTATTATAAGGAGGTCATCAACCCCACCTTAGAAGATCAAAAGTATCTCTCTGTTTTAACTAGCTCAAAGAAGAAAATTAATATAGCAAGATTAGAACGAACTCTTATGAGCTCCACAGTGAAACAGGTCGTTGAACAGTTCCTAAAACACCATGGATGGAAAGGATCTGCCATCTCTATGAGAATATGAACATCGAGGATGAAAATCACTTCCTCTTAGAGTGCCCCGCGTACAACCACATTAGAGCTCAATTTCATAATTTTTGCTGCAACACTGACCTTCTTATCCTTTTAAGATGTCAAAATTATAGTGAGCTCGGGAGGCTTCTCTGCTTTTGAGCATAGGTAATAAAATCTTAAATCAAATTAATAATTTTTGGTCCATTACAGACCAAAGATTAGTCTCAAGTGGACATATGCTATAACCATCATATCTCATCATCATCATCATATATATATATATATATATATATATATATATATATATATATATATATATATATATATATATATATATATATATATATATATATATATATATATAAAATTTAATTTTGAATTTTAAAATTGAATTGAATTTTTTAAATTTAATATGTTTTTATTTTTAGATTTCTTATATTTTTAATAGTCAAACTAGCCGTTATTCTACAACGGCTAATTGGAGCTTTATTATCTATTTAAGCTGAGTCCTAGATTAGATTTCTCATCTTGTCCTGATGATGAACCACACTAGCTGGTTCGAAACGCGTCGACACAAATTTCTCGAATGTGATTTTCACCGAAAGATTTGATACATAATTTATGGATCACAGAAGCCAAATTCCTAATGCTTTTTATTTATTTATTTTAAAATTAATTTCAAATTTCAAATTGATTTGTTTAAAAAAAAATAATTTAATATTTTTAGTTTATTTATTTATTTATTTGTTTTTAATTCTTAATTTATTTTGAAATTTTGATTTTAAAAATGTTTATTTATTTATTTTTTTTTTTTAATTTTTATTTAAAAAAAAATTATTTATATATATTGAGTTTTGTTTTGTTTTTGTTTTTTTTTTTCAATTACTTTAATAGTTTTTTTTTTAAATGTAAATTTTTATTTTTATTTTCTTTTTAAATTTTATTTATTTTTTAAAATTTTTATTATTTTAAAATTTGTATTTTTATTATTTTAAATTTTTTGTTTTTATTTTCTTTTAAAATTTTTATTTATTTATTTATGTTTTTTTAACTTAAAAAACAAGTGTTTTTGATGTTTATTTCTATTTTTGCTTTAAATTATGTTTTTCTTTGAATTTTCTTTACACACAAAAAATTGACGTTGTTGTTTCAACATGAATATTTTTTGGTGTTTTTTGCACAAAAGTATTTGGTTTTTACTTCTATTTTTGAAAAATGTTGAAAGGTTACAAAAAAAAGGTTATTCGAGAATAATATTTTTTGTTTTCGGGGTGTTTTCTGCCCCAAAAAAATGGCTTTTACTTTCATTTTTCAAAAATGTTGAAAATTTATCCCGAAAATAAAAAGTTTTTCCAGAATAACACTTTTCGTTTTCAGGTTGTTTTTTCATATTTTTTTGATGCTTTTTTTTGTTAGAGTTCTTGTTTTGAGGTAATAGTTCTCGTTTGATCGATAACTTTGTTTTCAATCTATCTAACTCAGTCTTTGCATTATCCCACCCAGATATGATTCTATTCTGATTGTCTTAAAGGTTTTACTTCATTGTATGATAACATGTTTGAAAAAATAATGTAGAGAGGTTTCCCTTCCACACTACATATCTCTAAGTACACCAATAACAAATATAATCGTTGGGTTTGGGTTGTTAAATAGTGAAGAGACTTTTAATTTCAAGGTTTGAATGAGGGCCATTCTTATGGTGTACATAAATTTTACAATTTCATCTTCATTTAACAATATTTCTATAATGGCCTTCTCCATTTCTATTGTGATGTTTATGCTTATGGGGAAGGCTTTTCTTTGAATTTTACTAGTTGGGTTGGATCAATTTCTTTTAAATTTTACTAGTTAGGTTGGATCAATTTCTCTTTAATAATGTTTGTTGTCAATTTACGTTCTATTGAAAGAAAATATAATATCATAGGAAGTACATTCCGCTCAACCATCCCATGCATTAGACATTGTACATATTCTCTTTACAATATCAATTACCACATACTACACTCCATAAGGCGTGGGATGTCATGATAGCCCGCGAGGTTCAAGAAATAGGACAAGTCAGAAGGCAAATGAGAATAATGACCACAATACTGAAAATTTATGTGACTAACTAATTATCGATGACGTTGGGTTGGAGTCTTGGATTATAGTTAGGGATATGTCAAAGTTGACATGTATAAATTGATTAACCACCACCAAAGAAGTCATTCAAGCAAAGTATTCATTCTTTTTATAATTTGAGGACATACAATGCATAATATAAGTTTAATATTGTCTAAAATAAAATAAAAGGTAAACATGGAATTAAAAAATAGACAACATTGAAGGGAAAAATAATTTAATTTGACAATCAGATCACTTTATTAGAGATGAAATTACACCTCGGGCCTTGCTACTAAAGAGGTCGGAATAGATAATTAATTAGTTTGGTGTAATCAATTTTTTTTCAAAGCCGAACAAAGAAGCTAAGTGATATGTTTTTTCCCATGAATGACCCAACTTGGAATTATAAGAAAAATTACCACATTTTACAAACAAACCAACAATTACATTTCTAAATTTAATGGAGAAAATAATTAAGAAGGGATGATTTTGATATCTATCTTTAACTCCATATATTATGGAAAAAGAGAGATCAAAATAAGATTTCAGAAATGTAATGGAGAAAATAATTAAGGGATGATTTGGATATCTATCTTTAACTCCATATATTATGGAAAAAGAGAGATCAAAATAAGATTTGTTTAGGGAAATGATTTATTATAGCATATCCCTTGGCATTAGGAGTACACTTGTTTATTTAACTTAGCACCTATGCCACTCACTTAAGGAGTTAGCACTCGATGATGTTTGAGTGAGAAGGAAAAACAATACAAGTTGTACATGTCTAAATCATTTGAACCAAAAATAATTTCAACATATTATATAGAGAAGTTGAATAGTAATGAAACACTAAACTGTATTGGATTTTTTTGCTCAAAATATCTCTTTGAAGTTTATTTAGTTAGAGAGTTTGAGCATATGATTGAGATAAAATCAAGATCTTTATCATGTCACATCAAATACTTTTTTTTTGGTTAAATGAAATGGACATGAGAGATTTATTAAAAAAAAGGTTGGGATTCGACGTGAATTGTTACACTGCATGAGTTTTATTTGAGAAATTTAGAGGTAAAAAATAGGCCTCAAAACAAAAATGTAAAACAAAAATCAACTTGATAAGAACTGATATGATTCAATATGATGATCTCAATCATGGGGGATGATTCACCATTTTTGGAGTAAAAAGGTAAAAAAATAAAAAAATAAAAAACAAAAAGCATTTTTTTCAACTCGTATTTTCAACTTATCTCCCTAAGTTTTTACTCAAATTTCGAGCCGGAGCATTCATTGGATGTAGAATTTAAAATTTCATCCAAGGAGTACCCATGTTGCATACTTTTGATGGACCCTACTATACAAAAGATATGAAATACATGAAAAAATGTGATTGCACTCTAAATTTGAGTAAAATCGCACATATATAAGTTGAAAATACGAGTTGAAACAATGGTTTTTTCACTTTTCCTTCCAAAATTTGATGTGGTAATCTAATATTACTTTATTATTTCCACTATTATTTTATAATATTCCTTAGGAGGCCCATTTCAGGCCTCAAAATTTCTCTAATGGAGATTGCTATGCAGTCACAACGAAACCTGTTGAAATCTGATACAAAAATTTATTCCCTTTCCCAACCAAATTTTTCTAATACCCCAAGTCCAAATAAATCTACATTCAATTTTCACTACTTCTTGATTGATTTTGATTACTTCTGTTTTCCTAGAAATATTTTTTCCTTCTTCCCAACTTGGATCCAACCTTGTTTCTTTCAATCTCATAGAATCACCTCTTTGAAAGTAACACAGCAGTAGCTGCCTTGTTCAAGGTCAATGTATATGATGTCATCCTTGAATCCGGGAGGGTCTTCGATTAGCATTCACTTCGTCTTGACGATTTTGCCTCTCATATATCTTTCTGTTACTTCTTCCATGTTCTTTGCTTACTTTACCTTGGAGTCTTTTTAGGCACAAGTAATTTTCCACTTTGAGTCTGCATTAGAGCTCAAATTTCGATTATTTTTAAGCTCATTACCAGGTAAATAGTTTTATTTGAGAAATTTAGAGGTAAAAATAGGCCTCAAAACAAAAATAAAACAAAAAATCAACTTCATAAGAACTGATATGATTCAATATATTGACCCAATCATGTTGGATGATCATCATTTTGGAGTAAAAAATAAAAAATAAAAACAAAAGTACTTTTTTCAACCTGATTAACCATTTATCTCCAAGTTTTACCAAATTTAAATGAGCATTCATTGGATGTAGAATTTAAAATTTCATCCAAGGAGTACCCATGTTGCATACTTTTGATGGACCCTACTATGCAAAAGATATGAAATACATGAAAAAATGTGATTGCACTCTAAATTTGAGTAAAATCGCACATATATAAGTTGAAAATACGAGTTGAAACAATGGTTTTTTCACTTTTCCTTCCAAAATTTGATGTGGTAATCTAATCTTACTTTATTATTTCCACTATTATTTTATAATATTCCTTAGGAGGCCCATTTCAGGCCTCAAAATTTCTCTAATGGAGATTGAGCATGAAGGCTCAATCCAAACCCTTAAGCGAGTACCCCATGATACAAAAATTTATTCCCTTTCCAACCAAATTTTTTCTCGAATACTCCCAAGTCCAAATAAATCTACATTCAATTTTCACTACTTCTTGATTTGATTTTGATTGGCTTCTTGTTTTCCTTAGTGAAATATTTTTTCCCTTCTTCCCAACTTGGATCCAACCCGTGTTTTCTGCTAAATCTCATAGACCACCCTTCAGTGAGTGAATGCTATTGTATTTAGGTTCTTCCTCGTCTAAGGGTTTTCCACGTATGGGCTTACACTATCCTTGAATCTGGAGGGTCTTGATTAGCATTCACTTCGTCTTGACTGATTTTTGTTTCCTTTGACATATATTCTTTGACAAGTACTTCTTCCATGTCTTTTGCTTATTTTTTACCTTGAGTCTCTTCTTTGTATATTGTATAATTTTCACTTTGAGCTCCTTCCCACCATTTGGGCCTTCGATTATTTTTAAGCTCTATTACTATGCAAATGCTCGGGGAAGCTTTTTATTACATGCCCTGTTTCATAACATGCTTGGCATCAAAATGAAATATTTCCATATCCAAGATTCTGAACCCATATTTATCTAGATAGGAAAACTCTTATTAAAATCCATCTCCATACATATTTGAGCATAAGTGGTATTATAAAAAATTTTAGTTTTTGGGCTATGACAATAAAAATTCCTAATTGCGTTTCCAATAATAGTTAACGATTGGGGATTCAAAAGATGCAAGGGAAGGTTCGAGAGATTTATCCAAACTGGAGCCGTGGAGTTTAACGTCGTAACCAGATCAAAGGTAGGAAACCAATGCCGCATGAAGAGACCAACAATACCCCATAACTAGGGCCCACATTCACTAATAATCCTTTTATCCTCAATACTATTAAATACAACAACAAAAAAAAGATCAAGCCAAAGGGTAAATATTCAATTCATTAGTTAAGAGGGGTTGGCTTCCAAAAATAAAAAATTCACTTGTGGAGATCAATCAACCGTGGCTAAAACCAATTAAATCTATAAACCGAACCTTATGATGATTTTTCTTCATAGCTAAAGGCTTCCTCCTCTAAAGGGACATTAAAAGCACCAACTTCGTGAACTACCAGAAGAACAAATCCAAATTTTAGTATGGAACTGTACGGAACCATGGCTTAAGCTTCCTTAGAGGAAGAAATTGCAAAACCAACTGCCATAGCTTCAAGAGCGAATACTTTCCTCTTTGAATCACAAGATTTCATGATTTATCAATGAGCTGTGGAAATGACACAATGGGGACCTGCGAGAAGGATTTCACCCAGAGAATGAGTATTCGACTAGGGAAAAACCCTAACCATCGCGAGCTACTGCATCATCCACTCCATTGCTCTTGAAGAATCTCACAATTGTTGTTTATTATTTCGATTCACATCAAATATTATAAATTTCTTTGTAATCATAAAATTGAAATAAATTTTTAATTCAAAATTTACTAAAGTGTATAATTAAAACCAAGAGTGGAATGGCATACAAAATCTTAATGATATTAATAAAAAAACAAGTGTCACATGTAGCATAGTCCCCGACGAATAAGTTTGAATATAAATGTATTCTAACATTAACATGGATAAATGTGAAAATAAGAATTTAGAAGATAAGGATATAGTGTTGTAAGAAGAAAATATAAATGAAGTAATTTTAAGTAACATCAAATTTTGAATCTAATTAAATCTCCCATTATGATTATATAACTTCGAGTAATGTTTTTTCTACATATTTTATTGTGGTTTCATTAAATAATAACAATGAGTTAGTAAATAAACTAATAACAAATCATAATATTAATTGACAACAAAGGTATAATAATTAACACACACACACACACACACACACACACACACACACACACATATATATTTGTAAGCTTGGCAGGATTACATCTTCATCACGTTCGATATATCACCCCGATCGGGGCGGGGAATTGAACCGGTGACTTCATATCAAGGAGTGCCTTAACAGAAAACCCAATCACCATCTACCCAATACCCTGTGGGCAACTAATTATATTAATTATTATTTAAAAAAAAAATCCATAAATCATGGTAGGAATGTTGAAATAGTGTATTAGGCTAGTTTTGAGGTTTGAAACGAGCCTCCTAAGAAACATGTACAACCAAAATAAACTTTATATGAACCAATAGGATTCAAGATGATGATGTCAACTATGGGGGATGATTCACCATTTTTGGAGTAAAAGAGTAAAAATATTAAAAAGATTAAAATAATAAAACTATTTTTTCAACTTGTATTTTCAAAGTATCTCCATAAGGTTTGACCCAAACATCGATTGGGAGTACTCGTTGGATGCAAAATTTAATTCCTAATCCAAGGATTACCCATGTTCCATACTTTCGACGGGCCCTGCTACACGAAAAATGAGAAATACATGAAAAACGTGATTGCGATCACATTTTTAATGTATTTCTCATTTTTCGTGTAGCAAAGCCCATAAAAAGTATGCAACATGGGTACTCCTTGGATTATGAATCAAATTATGCATCCAACAAGTGTTTTTGCTCGAAATTTGAATAAACCCATATAAAGATAAGTTGAAAATACAAGTTGAAAAAATAGTTTTTCTTTTTTCCCTCTAAAATTTGATGATGTAATCTAATCTTATTTTATTATTTCCACTATTGTTTTATAATTTCCTTAGTAGGCCCATTTTAGAACTCAAAATTCCTCTAATGGGCCAATAGAAGAATATTAAGATGGGAAAGTGGTAAGTACTCTTTAATACACATGACATCATATCTTGAAAATGCTGCAATAAGACGTCTAATTTATTTTTCAATCAAATTATATATATATACTGCAATAAGACTTCTAATTTATTTTCCAATCAAATTATATATATATATTAGATATTGTATAAGTAAAAGAGAAACTAATAATAGTCAAAGAAAAATCCATTGTTATAGATTAACAAGTGTTGTAGGGTAGCTTAGTCCCTATCACTCAAGTTAGTAATTATGCTTTAGAAAAAAATGCATACAGCAATATAAATTGCCGCGAAATGATTCACAATTTTTGCACATTTCGCACATTTCATCTCATTTTATAAAGATCTTGGTTTGGGTTCAAAAACTTATTTTCAAAGTTTGGGTTTAAAAGCATTTCTTGGAAGCAAATTCATTTTACAAAGAATTGAAGACATTGAGGCGGCTCGATTTTAAAAAATGTTTGAACTAAAAATCTTCGGACGCATTCAAAAGACATTTATTGGAGGTATGTACGTGTTTTGAGTTGAAGTAAATCTTTTGAGCTTCGTTTCATTTTTATAAGACATTTTTCTCTCGAATTTTTTAAAGTGTTTTGAATTGGAGTATGTATTTTTTGCAAAAAATTTACACTGAATTTTTTTAAATTAAATCTTTTGTGATATTTTTTGTAATTGAGTTATTGTCTAATTTTTTGAAGGAAATTTTTTGAACTTCATACCCTATTATCATGGGAAATCGAAGAACTTGTGCGAGAAAATATGATCAAAAAAGAGACCCTGAGGCACGTAGAGAAGAAACAAGACAATCTCGCAAAAGAAAGTTAGAAGCCCTCTCAAATATTGAAGAGGAAAATCAACCTCAAGCAGAAATTGAAGCAGGTATGTAAATGTAAATATTATGATCTATTGATATATTTAAAATTTTCCTAATGTAAAATGTGAAGCTTAATTTTTATTTGATGAACTAATTTGAAAAATATTTTGTTTAATGTAAACAGACAGAGATATTCTTCAAAATATTGAAGAAGAAAATCAACCTCAAGAAGAAATTGAAGCAGGTATGTAAATGTAAATATTATGATCTATTGATATATTTAAAATTTTCCTAATGTAAAATGTGAAGCTTAATTTTTATTTGATGAACTAGTTTGAAAAATATTTTGTTTAATGTAAAATGACAGAGATATTCCTCAAAATATTGAAGAAGAAAATCAACCTCAAGCAGAAATTGAAGCAGGTATGTAAATGTAAATATTATGATCTATTGATATATTTAAAATTTTCCTAATGTAAAATGTGAAGCTTAATTTTTATTTGATGAACTAGTTTGAAAAATATTTTGTTTAATGTAAAAAGACAGAGATATTCCTCAAAATATTGAAGAAGAAAATCAACCTCAAGCAGAAATTGAAGCAGGTATGTAAATGTAAATATTATGATCTATTGATATATTTAAATTTTTCCTAATGTAAAATGTGAAGCTTAATTTTTATTTGATGAACTAATTTGAAAAATATTTGAAATTATAGATATATTTATTAATTTAGTTATTTATTGAATATGTACTATTTTTTCGAATATGTATAGATGAAATCACTATCGATAATGAGATGTTAGAAAATGTTGACACTCACACATATGGAGATAAAAGACCTGACCATGTTATACGATATCGTGTTAACTGCATTTTTGAAAAGTATTTCTTAAATGAGCGAGTGACAGTTCAGGCTCAAACGTTGAAAGGTCTCGTATCATTAAAGAAATTAAAAGAAGCTACGACACTATTGGGTATTCGAAAATCAACCAAAGATAAAAAAATGAAGGAAGAAGTGATAAAAAATATGAGTAGTGCTATAAAGTCAATTAAGAGATCTAGAGAGAAATATGTTTCAATTGTACGTAGAGGAATACAGATGGCAATGGTTTCCTCAAGTACTCAAGAGAATCGTTTGGTAACATCTATGGCACGAGCACTGGGAACCTCGCGAAAAACTTTGCACAAACATCGGAAATTTCGATTGCAAATAGATGTAAATGATGAACTCGCTTGTTGGAGAGCTATTTGTAGGCAACCATACAAAGATAGACTTGGAGAAAATGTTAAAAAAATAATATATGAATATTGGAAGAACAATTCGCGTGTTTCGCCAACTGTAAGGCATGTGATGCGAAGAAGAATAGCACGAAATCAGTACGAAGAACATGAAAAATATTTCTTGGAAACCACTCAGATAGAGTTATTCAACAAGTTCAAAGAAGAGAATCGTCAAATTCATGTTTCAATTAGTGCTTTTTTTCAACAAAAACCATGGTATGTAAAACCTATCACCGTACGCGACACTTGTTGTTGCCGTTATCATGTGGAATTTGAGTTATATTATGACACATTCCTTGATTTCGGTAGAACATTATGGAAGGATTCACCTCCTTCCACTATCCGTGAATTCATATCTCAAATTCTATGTGAAAGAGAAAGCGATGAACTATTTTACAAAAAGAAATGTGTTGGTGGTAAAAAATGCGATGACTGTGGAAATTTGACTAAATTTCAAAACAAATATCGTATTGATATAAATGATCAATCATTGTCCAACATGAAAGTGAAATGGAAGAGATATGAATATATCGATACATCGATTCAAGGTGCAAATAATGTTAAAAGAATTGAATTAGTAGAAGACGAAATTTTTCTGATAGACTTTTTGAGAAAGTTTGAGGCAGAAATTTACAAATATACCAAGCATTCCCATAGAGCTCTTATGGAAAGACTTTCGATTCAAAGTAATCCTAAAGCTTTTCATCTGTGACCATTTGTCAAGCATTCGATTTTGCAAGAAATAAAGAAATCCACACATTTGAACAAAAAGAAACGAGGAATATCATCATCTGGCTCAAGTCTCATGTCACCTATTCTATATAATACACAACGTGTTGTCATCATAGTAGTTTACCAGTGAAAAATTCATTATATCATTAAATAATATCACTTTTATATCAGTGACGATCGTACACATGATACATGTTTTGTACAACATTGTTTTGGAAAAATTTATGATTCATTGAAAAATCGTGGAATAACATTCAATGAACATTGGATATGGTCAGATGGATGTGCATGTCAATTCAAATCTGCATGATCATTCTTTTGGTTGTGTTGTCTTCATAAGAAAACCCGCATTAAACATTGTTGGAATTTCTTTGAGATTGGCCATGGAAAAGGAGAACATGACGGTGCAGGAGCATGCATAAAACGAGTACTTCGAAGATATCAAATGAACCACTCTGCAAGCCGACTTGTGAACGCTCAAGAAGTTGTTCAATGGTGCATCGCTGCTCTAAGCCATGAGAGAAACCCATCAAGAGAAGTGCGAAGGTACATTCAATTTAATTTATATTGGAAATCTAATTTTAAACATTGTACATTTATCATGCAATGATTATCTTCGATTGTATTTTGATATCATATTTACAAATTCTTCTTCTAATTTTCCATATAAAGGTTTTTCTGGCATATTGGAATCGAAGACGTAGATAGATCAATTGGAAATGACGTTGAAACAATAAAAGGGACTCGAAAATTGCATTCAATTCAAACAAAGTCGTCCAAAAATGTGTTTGCATTGGATAAAAGAAAATATTCTTGTTTTTGTGATGTTTGCATAGACAACACAAAATCCAATGACGTTTGTGAAAACAAAATGTATGTGAATGATTGGAAACATACAGAGCTAAATACAAAGGGAAAAATGTATGTTTCAATGTTTGAAGAAATGCAATCAGAGGAAACTATAATATCATCCGATGGTGATCGAGTTTCTGATCTTGTTAGAGAAGGTAACATTTGAATTACTTTCTAATGATTTAAAGATCTAAAAATAAATTTAAATATGCATAATTTTGTTAAATTCATTTTATTGTGCAGGAGATGTTTTCACTGTAATTGCACCTATTGACAACGATGAAAATGTGAAGTATTATTTGATGCGTTGCACTAAACGAAAAATGAAATTATTATAGAACTATGATGATCACGGATTTCAGTATGACAGAGGGTCTATTATACTAAAAGGTTATTTTTCAAACAAACTCATCAAAGTGGAGACTTTATTTACTTTGAAGACTATGAACCTGATTCCATAAGTTTTCAATATAGTCACTTGGTGTGTGCAACACGCATAAAGTTGATAGAAGTTCAATCAAAGAAAAAATCAAAAATTAAGAGATGGAAAATGTCAAAATCCGATCATGAATGGATTATTGAGGATGGAATTCCATTAGAATTTTTTTGAGTGAATTTTCCAACTTATTATCTTTGGATTAAATATGTTTTAGAACTTCCAGTACTCAACTAAAAATTGAGCTGCTTATGTTATTTATGCAAGTGTTTGCACATGTACAAATTGTTTGGGTACAAGCACGTACTCTAGTATCACTTGAAAGTAGTTTTACATACATACATGTGCATTGATGAAAAATGTTATATTTATTGGATATATATATTATTAATTGTTCCAAGTAGTTTTTCTATGTGCATTGATGAAAAACTAGTTGGATTTTTTGGTAAAAAGTTTCAACAATGAAATAAATCGACAAGGCCACCTATTTGAGTGCATTAACGACATTGACCCAAATTCAACAAACATATATATGTACTAGAGACTTATATTTCCAATCAAAATTAAAGGGATAATTTGTACATATATCTACTTCTTTAAACTCTATTTTCAATTAGAGCTCAATTGATAGATGGTTAGTTGCATTGAAAATCTATGTTCTTCCTATTGAAAATTTTTGTGTTTTCAATGATATTAATGGGTCTTTCCATCTTGATAATGGTGAGGAAAGTATAAGAAGGGAATTGGGAATTTAACAAAGATTATTGGGCTCAAGCATGGTGAGATATGCAGTGGCACACGACATAGGACCTTTCTATGGGATGTTTGGTCTCTCAGTAAGATATGGTTAGATCATTATTTAGTTTTTGGAATTAATGATGGATCTACGAACCCAGATCATGGTCAACGAGGCATACAAATTAGTTATATGAAAAAATAAGCGTTCTAGGTTGCAAGTATTATGAACATGGAATTCAACCATGACACATGTCCTCTCTATATAGTCTCTAACACCCAAGTAGTATTCCTTGTGTGTCTAGTCATAGTAGGGATGAGGCTAGGGTATTGACTATGCCTAGGAGAGAAAAGTAGGTCCTAATTCTTAAGATTTATGTTTTAAACATAAGTCGTAATAATGAAGCGAAAGGAAGCCTCACATAGTTATGAATTTATGTAATAAAACACATGAGAATTACTATTAATGCACATACATTCTTGTAAATTCAAAAAATTATGGCCTTGCCTCTTTTACTATATGTGTTAGATGAGTTAGATACTTTGTTTGTAGCTTCAAATTAGCAAACATTTTTGTTTGAGTTGCATAAACAAAAACAAATCCATTTTTTTAACACCCTATTCTTATTTCTATTGTCAACCAAGTATTTTAGATATAATCTACATGTTTGTCAGGGATGAAATTGTGCACTCTTTAAATATTTGTAAGAAGATACAAGATATTTGGTCATTTCAATTCAAAATATATGAGAATATAGAATAAAATGTAACATACCACAATGAGAAGAATGTATTTTTTTAGTTTATCAAATTTTCATAAATGAAAGTGATTATATTCCATAAAAAAAACTATTTTTCACGCCATATCCTAATAAGTTGTGCAAGTACACATAATAAGTCCTAGTCAACATATTGTTGTTTTCTATATTTCCATTACAACTAAAGCATCATGAAACAGAAGCATTAATTTGCATCATGTCAACCCAACACATGAAATGGCATAAGAGGTCATAGCACAAGCAATGTAATACAAATATGATTCAAAAATTTAATTCTAGTAGAGGACTTGTTCAAGTTTAATACACAAAGTCTAAGTGGAGCTTGAGAGATAGGTTATGGAGATACGATAAACTTGTTTGGATTTAAAGGCCCAACTGCTCATATGAATTCCCTATATCCCCTTTATCAATTAGGATAAGCGATGGGGCCATATTGACCCTTAAACAAAATAGATAATTCAATTTTCTTTGTATGATATTACAAACTCTTATGTAATATGAATGTTTTTATTAGATTATAATTTTCTAAGAAAAAGTTTCACAAAGGATGCATGTCCTTCATATGGACAACTAGAGACCATTTCAAATTTATTTTGGAATCATCACTATGCTCATTGCTATTGCAATTTTGTTTAGAACAAGTTGAAGTACACTTTCCTGAGTTATATACACTAGAAAGGGACTCTATTAGGGAATGAGGATTCCATTGAAGTGTAATATAACAACAAAATATACCTCCCTAATGGACACATATATTATCTTGGGTAAAAAATAGGTTATATTTTCTATAATTAGGATGGTTATCTTGACCATATACATTTAAGAAAGATTGCCTTCACTATTAGGGATGTAGTTTATATATTTTCTAAAATCAAAGTTGGGTATCTTGACAATAGATATTCAAGAAAATCTACCTTTAATGTCATGGATTACCTTTCTACCTAGAATATCAGATTTCATTTTTTAAAATATATAAATTGTATATGAAAATTAAAAGTAAAATTAGAGATTTAATTCCACCAAGGACTAATCAATTTATGGTTACATTTGTAAATTAACAGTTATATTTCTAGAAATAAACATTGCAAATATAATCTTTTTGAAACGTAAAATGAATATTTCTTAATAAAAAATTAATCTTTGCACATTAAATTTAAAGCATTACATATATATGCACATTAAATTTAAAGCATTGCATATTAAAATTCACATGCCATGCCAATTATAATTCAACTATCCAACAAAAACATTTAACATTAAATATTTACATGCCAAAAGTACTAAAACCATCCAAAAATTAAATAAAACAAATTATATAATAACAATGTAATAAAATATGTCCAAAAAATGTAAATCTCACAAGTATCAAACTGTATCAAGTTTAACAAATTTTAAAACCATCTAAATTTTGAAATCAAATCTACTGTAAATCATGTCCATCAAATGGAGGATCTAGCGTCTTCCCTACTAGGGTCTCAGTCCGTGCCCTATCCTGTGAATGGGAAACCTACATACACAATGCACATGTACTTGAACATTAAAATTTGAAGTTTCAAAAATGAATGAGAATATATATATCTAGAACGTCATGTAAAAAACAAAATATAACAAAAAAATCATGCAATACCTCGTAAGGTTCCCTCTCCATTTGATGAATAGGTTCTCCCATAGGAACATCTGCAGTGGTAAACTGTACAATATACATGTACAGTTAAATATAAATATAAATATATATATAAATTAAAAACTTTCAAATGAAAATGCACGTGTACATATATAAACTTATTTTCAATAATATTAAAAAAAGGAACTAAAGACAACTTGTTCAAATGTTGTGGATGTTCCTATCTCCGTCGCTAGAGTCCTCGGATTAAAGAAATCTTCTATAGGAACCTAAATTCAAAAAAATTTAAATAACTCAAAATATAGATCTCTCTCTCTCTCTCTCTCTATATATATATATATATCTCAATTTTTAATGGAACTTTTTGAGGTAGAATATATATATATATGAATTTTAAACATAAATTTTAAACTTGTGAAAAATTGTCCATACTTGTGGCTCATCTCCCAATGAAGTAGAAGGTACATCTCCTAAGGAAGAAGAAGGTACCGCCATCCCAAAAACATCAGACGGAATCGGTACCTGTTAAAACATTTTATTAAATTATATATATACATACATGTACATGTGTGGCAACAATTATTTATTTTAGAGTCACTTAAAAAACACTAACATGTGCCAACATATCATGATGGTCAGACCCATCTGCATCGTTTGAACCGGAGGTCCCGAACGTAATATTAACATTTTCATCACGCATCATGCCTGAGAACTGCAAATGGTGTTTTAACATATAATCATACATTATTGTTAGATTAATGTACACATCGTGAAAAACATAATTCTTGGACATCATAATTGTAGAATTGTTATCACAATAAATTGTTGTGATTACTTCTTGTTCATGCCATAATTTTTTTTGGATTATTCTCATCTAAATTCTTGGACATCACAATTGTCGAATTGTTGTCACAATAAATTGTTGTTATTCCTTCTTGTTCATGCCATAAATTTTTATGCATTATTCTCATCCAAATTTCTTGAGAGGATGCCCATGTTGCTGCACATATTCAGCTTCAATTGCCCACAATGATACTATTGGTTGTTTCTTGGAAGCCCATGAAATGGCTCACAAATCCATATGAAAAACATAGCTTGAAGTGCTCTTTATGTCATCAACATTTCCTGCGCAGTCACTGTCAATGTATCCAACCAGTTTAAAATCATTTGCTGTACTATACAAAATACCATGTCATTTAGTCCCATTAGCATACCTTATAATTCTTTTGGTTTCTTGCCAATGTGTTTCCTTTGGTGTCTCCATGAATCTTGAGACCAAATTCACAACATACATTAAGTCTGGTCTAGTTGTTTCCAAATGCATCAAACTGCCAACCATACTTTGTATAGTGTCAAATTGACATTGAACGAAATAAACATTACATGTTGTAAACACAGTTTGTAAACATCTTCACAAAACCGTTGGTACCGTTGGTAGGGAAAAGTTCTGTCCATCTAACAGACTATTTGGGAATTGTCAATGTCAATAGTTGTGATTAATGAGAGTGTTGGAATTAATTACACCTACCATAACTAAATGCATTTTCCACACCATACGTGAAGAGTACAGACAAATCAAATTGCAGATTTTGGTTTATGGCCGAATGAGCATGGAATTAAATGAATTTCCAAGTAACATACATGGATCCATCCTTGCATTACATCCATTGATCAAATATCTGTAAATACCTGCGCGGAGTTGGTGAGATGTAAATCCTAAGGTGCACTGCATAGGAAGGAGTATGTATTGCAGTGTGTCTGAAAGTTCTAGAAATTAATTTTTGTATATGTGCACCTATATATTTCATTTAATACTTGTATTGTAAAAAATTAATACGTCAATACATATTAAGTTAGTGTCATGACACATTGTTCACTTGGTTTCCTGTAAGGTCGAGTGTCTGGAGCTAAAATTGTGGAGAGAAAATACGTGGGCACGTGAAGACAAAGTTTTACTATGTGAAAATAGACAGCTGTAAATCTCTGTAAAATTTATAGTTTCACTATAGTGAATGGAGTTGAAGACTCCAATGTTAGTTTGAAAATGTTTATTTCTTTCATGAATACATAATCCAACGTATTTACCTATAATTTCAATTTTATTTTCACTGTGCATTACTGTGTTTTGATACTACGTGTTATTCTGAGTTTACACTCCGTGTTTTACTATCAAGTGAAATCTTTGCTAATAAATATTTTCTTGAGTGTTCTCTAGCACTTTCAACTACACCTCACTACACCTCTTCAACTTTAGAATAATAAAATAGTAGTTGTGAATTTAAAGAAAAAATTTATAAATAATAAAATAGTAGTTGTGAATTTTTAAAGAAAAATGAAAATAATAATTTTTTTATCATATTTTTCACTTATATGAGAATTTTTCTTTTTTCGATGTATTAAAATAGTAGTTGTGAATTTTTAAAGGAAAATGAAAATAATAATTTTTTTAATATTTCTTTTTTGGATGTATTTTTTAATATTTTTTAATCATGGAAACTTTTTGATGTGGAATCTAATTTTGCATTTTGCATCACACAAATTTGAGTAAACATATATGGAGAAGAAAAAGCGTTTTCAATGTATTTTCAAATTTTATCATTGTGTGTCTACTAAAAGGTTTGCATAGTGGGTACTCCTTTGATGGGAATCTAATTTCATCAAATGAGTAACACAATTTGCAATTTATAAAAAAATAAATAGAAATACATTTAAAAAATAGTCTTTTTCCCTACCAAAAACATTAACTTGTGAGATTGTTTAAAATCTTATTGGTTTTTTCACATTGTTTTTATTAATATTTTTTTTATTTGAGCCCTATTTTTATCTTCAAAATTCTCCAATAATACAAGGAAGGAATGAGAATTTAAAAAAAAAATATACCAGATAAAATTAAGTATAAGTTGCTTAAGTTTCACCCATGTCAATGTGGTTAACTAGTGACAATTACACTATAATAACCTTGTGGTTAACATGAGGTATAAGAAAATTTTATAAATAATAATATATAGGTTGATTAAGTTTAAATTATTCTTGAACATGTTGAGGTGGGATTTGTTGAGGGTATTGTTACTTCACTCAATAAGTGTGGTAGATTTGTTAATTTGCGCACGATTATGACAATATGTGGGGATAGAAATTTGGTTTAATGGAGAAACTAATGTGGTTGTTATGGTTTCATTCTAATTCATATCAAGATTACAATGCTCACATGTAGAGTTGGTTGGATGGTAATGACATTGACAACTCTCTCACTATTTTCAATTTTAACCTAGTCCTTGGTATTCAACACCCATATTCTCAATCTATTTATGGATTCAAGCCTATCATTGGCATACATTTAGTGTTGATTTTTCCCTCGCCATGTTTGTTTCCTTACTTTCTTCCTCATGCTTTTCATGGACACTACGAGAGCTTGAGTTTTTTTTGCACCTTGGTCTTTTTCCATTCCACTAGTTTGCAACCCCTAATGTAGTGTGTCCGTCTAGTATGGCTCCCTTGGTTAAAAAAAAAGGTTAGGTAGAGGACTTACTAAACACATGATAGTGGAGGTCATGGAGGTAAGCTCGCTTGAGGGCTTATACTTTTACTTTCATATTCAGGGAATAGATCCCCGCAAAGGTTCAAGATGAGTTGCATGATTTTGAGGAAAATGTCACAGTGGAGACAAGTTGGTTTTCAGATTCAAAAGTGTTAATTGATATACATGATTAGGTTCCTAAGGCATTCACATGGAAAGAGGAATCAATATTTGTTTAAAATTGATTTATATTGGAGACTGAATATTCTACTAGGTAAAGTAATCATGGACCAAAACAATGTAAGAGAAGAAATCTCATTGATGTTATACAATGTAATGCTCCACCAAAGGAAATTGGGGTGCAACTAAAGTGGATTGAATCCCATGTTTCTCCTTCTTCGTAGTTCATGATGAATTTGGTATATATGCTTGTTTTTTTTTTTTCTATCCCTTTGAAAGTTGACATGCATATCTAGTTTATAGTTATTTTTTAGACACTCATAGGAAACAAACCAGGTATAATAAGGTTCCTCTAGAATTATTTCTAGTTTTTGATACACTTTTTAGACACTTGACTTTGTTTTGGACTAATTCCTTGTTTTTTTACTAGTGGTTTGTTTTCCCAAGTGAAAAATCACTAGCGAGTATGGCTATGGGATAGATGTTTCCTTATTTGGATAATATAAAATTATTCTAAAAAGGGAAAAATAAATCACCCAATAATACATTAATGAACACTAAAAATCCATTCAAATATCACATATATTTAGGGTTCCTCTAGAATATTTTCTAGTTTTTGAGACATTGTTTAGACACTTAACTTTGTTTGGGACTAATTCCTTATTGTTTTCCTAGTGGTTTGGTTTCCCAAGTGACAAACCATTGGCGACTAGTGCTATGGAATAGATGCATCCTTCCTTGGATAATATAAAATTATTCTAAAAATTGAAACTTAAATCACCCATAACACATTATTGAACACTAAAAATCCATTCAAAAATCATATATATTAACTTTCAAAAATAGAAATCATATTAGTTTATTAGAATTAACAATTCATTTTAATTTATTGGAATGTAATGAGGTTGATTGATAAATTTAGGGTAAAATCTATTAGTATAATTTTATAAATCATGGTGAATCAATAGCACATTGGAGTAATTTGGGAAATACCCAAGATCAAATATAACACTAAGAGTATATGTAATAGTGTGCAATCCAGATATGATAGTAA
This sequence comes from Pinus albicaulis, assembly GCA_034641835.2. Classification (NCBI taxonomy): domain Eukaryota; kingdom Viridiplantae; phylum Streptophyta; class Pinopsida; order Pinales; family Pinaceae; genus Pinus; species Pinus albicaulis. The sequence goes on from CM076577.1 coordinate 1,439,367,515, forward strand.
CTTATGACTTAGCAAGAGATGATAAATTGCATGGGTGTGAGTGCCTACTCTTCAAGTCATACCACAATAGGACAAACATGTTCCTTAGACCTGAACTCAGGTTGATGGTAAAATAAATGGTGTTCTCAACCACTCTAGATAATTCATAATAAGTTATGGTCCAAATATAATAAGGTGAAATATTAAGATAAAAAATATATCATGAAAATCCCCTAGGGTTAGCTCAATTGGTTGAGTCCCTATCGTTGAAGCACCTTTGATATTGAGAGGTCACGGGTTCAATTCTATTGACACTCTTGGGGTTAGTCTCCATGATTGATCTTCTAGGAAGTAATCCCTTCAGATGGATCTTACTGGAACAAATATTTCATGAACTAGCCACCGGTATCTATAGTTCACAAACCACATAGAGAGAGAGAAAAAAAACAAAAAAAAACAAACAAACAATTCTATTATGAAATGGAATAATTAAAGGCTTTAACTAGAAAATTAAAACAACGAATTTGTGATCTTAATTGATTTAAATAATGAACTTAAATTTTTTTATGGTAATAACATGAAAAGGATTATAAGACAAAATAAATAAATGGGGAAAATTCAAATCCAATTTTTTTTAATCATTATTAAACAAATATCCCATTAAACATATCTATGTTGTGACTTAATGGTATAACAACCAATTCTTGTTGAAGAGTATTTTAATCAACCAAGACCTTAATTGACATGAGATCAAGAAGAAAAAAAATAGGCATGAAAATAAAATTGACCATCTCATCTTTGATGGAATGAGTCATAGGTGTAGAATTCAATGGGTAATTGATTCACTACTAACAAGTTCCTTAGTCAAGTGTAATGGCAAGATCGATTGGAATCACCACTTTAAATTACTTAGCCAACTAATCGACAAACTTAAAGTGTTGTCTAGCCTCAATTAATAGATAATTTTAACAACATGGATGACACATACGTACTTAGCTATTGTAACAGCCTCGGGTTAAAATTTCATGTAATAAAGTTAATAAAGGAAAAATAAGACCAAGGTCATGGGATACGTATTCCAAGCTGAATGTTGGGAAAAACATCGTAATGGGTGTTCATTTAGTTTATTTATGGGTAACAAAATTGGAAAAGGAGTTAAAAAAGGCATTGAAAAGGGAAAGAGGCATTAATTCACATTTTTATTTATGAAAATAAAGGAAAATGGGAGAAAAGGAAGGTGAAAGTTCACAAGTTGCATGTGAGGAGGAAATTGAAGGAAATTATTGGAAAATGAAGAAAATAGAGGCTTCAATGATAAAAAGGCTTTTGAGGATCTATTCACATCTTTTGTTGGTTAACCTTTTGTCAGTTCAGTTTTGGAGCTCTCTCTCACTATTCTCTCTCTCTCTCATAATCTTGCACACTTAGAGAACTATTGGAGCACTCTAGCAATGGAGAAAGGAAGGGAAAGGAAGGAAGAGGAAGCAAAGGGAAGAAAAGATCAAGCAAGGAAGAGTTGGATCAAGCGGCTACAACAGGATTACTTCCAATTATCGAGTTGCGTGTATGATTTCCTTGCTTTTTTTGGCATGCATGGTATATGCATGTGTGTATTTGGTTCCTTTGCTACAATTTCCATGGTTTTTTCCAAGTGTGACAATGGATTCAACTTTTCCTTATCATTTCCAAATATTCATGGTGTGATGAGGTTCTTTTATTTGGTTTAGCTTTGTATTGTCGAATGGTTTTGGAACCGGGTGAGGTGGTCTCAAGAAAATTCCCAAGGGCATAGAAATCCCTTGACTGGCAATGGTGGCATACATGGTAAAGCCTAAGGTTGGAGACGTGAAAATTCCTCAAGGTATTAGTGAAGAAATCCAAAGGCATCCAAGCTTGTTCAGGTCCTAGTGATCCATTGACTTCTTTTGGCGAGATTTCTTTGAAGCCTGGTAGTGTACGTTTCTTTGTTTGGGCCTAGGAATCCCTTGCCCGGTAATGGAAGGATTGTGGTAAATCCTGGTTGTATGGACAAGGGTTTTGGGCCTAGAAATCCCTTGACCGACAATGGTGGGATATGTGGTAAATCCATCGAAGGCCCTGGTTATTTGTGTTGTGAGTCCCACATTCATTTTTGGAATATGGCACGAGGGTGATTGGCTGAAAGAAATATTTCAAGTTCAACCTAATATATGGTAAGGTGGTACGTAGAAGTCCCTGACTTGGTTGGATTTGCATATGTTAATAACATCTCTTTTCCTCTTGTATTTTATGAGTAAATGTATTTGTTATTATGTGGATTTGATGGTTGTTCTATCATTGCTATTATTTTGGTTATATGTTGGTTATAAGCATGGTTTTATGATAGACTTTAGTTATGGCTCTCATCATGTTTTGATTAGTAAATGAATGGTTAATGACTGTATGACCGAATAGATGATATTTCAGCTATTATGAGAGGGAAAAATACCGTCTTGAAAATTCTCAAATAAGTATGAGACCCGTATGTTCAAATATGTAATTATGACTTGTAGATTTCATGTTCATGATGTGTTTGATGAAATTTATGTCATAGTTAGGATGGTTCAGGTTAATTATTTGATTAAGATTTGATTTAAAAGCTTTATACTTGTGTCATTTATCATTTCTAAGAGTTTCATCAAGTTTTGGGCAGAGGTATGGATCCTAGCCCTGAAAAAGTGGCTCATATCTCAGGATCACTCACACATAACTAAGTAATTTAGTCTACGGTCACTGGAAAGTAGGCTTATGGGAGTGAATGGAGGGTTACAATCATTGGTTTTCCTTGTCATGGGAGAAACAAGGAGTAAATATCATTAAAAATTCATGTTAATTCATGGGTTGAGCACCTGGAGTGGTTGGTTTACTCCTGGGGGTCCTGTAGCATCTAAGGGAAGTCAGTAAAGTTTTGGTTTGTCGGTTCCACTTCCTTAACAGTACTTAGGAGATTGATTCATATCATAGTAACTCTCCGTCACATATTTACCCTGGTGGACTGGTAAGCTTGGGTAAGTGTGGAAGGAGGGTGTTACAGAGTGGTATCAAAGCAAGGTTCAACACTTGGAATGGATGGGTGGAATGTCTTTTTCATGCATGTGTGAAGGTTGTATATTTGTTTGTTATGTATTAATGGTGGTGGTAATTGTTACAGTTGTATTGAAATGTATAAGTTGATGATGTTGTTGTTGGGATTGTTTTTCATAAATGAATGTCGGTTGTATATGTACTTGTTATGCATGTCAATGTCTATATGTTTGTTATGTGAGAATTGTTATGGTTATGGTTGTCATGCATGAGGTTATGGAATGAAATTGGTATTTCCATGCATGAGTTCAATATATTGTTATGAGTATACATGTATTGTGCTAATATGGTTGATCATGTAGACGATATATCCTCACATGAACTATACCGAGGCATGTTGGTTATATTTATGTTTGGTTATTTGACATGATATACTTGCAGGAAGACGAAGATCAAATATGACTACAAAAATATTGGATTATAGTTCACGAGACTCTCCCTACAAATCAGATGCACAACATGGTGATGACTACCCCCCTGACATATCAGATACTTTTAGAAGTTTGAAGGAAGAAATAATAATTTGCAAGGAAGATAATGAGAGGATCATTGAGTCTCAGGAGATACTTGCTATAGAAAAGGAGAAAAATGAAGAGGTCGATACAGTAATCCTTCAAATCTTGTCAGGTTTACAGAGACATGAACAACCACATATCACATATGGATAGGAGGACAGGACTAATGGGGCATATGGTAGTAGATCTCATGATGGGAACATGTCAGATAGGGATGATACAGTCAAATATGGCATGTTCTTGGATACACCGGATAGGAGAGGCAGTGGACATGGGCTTTATTTTAGTTATGGTTCAGACAAGTACCATGGTCATCATTGATATCATCCTTACAGGAGGAGTGACAGGGGATATTTTTTGGATGAGTTCAAGAAAGCCAATCCACCTACATTTTATGGAGAGCTGAAGAAGTCAGAGGATCCAAAGGAATTATTTCTTGGAATGACGAAATTATTTTAGTTGCATGATTACACAAAGAACATGAAGGCCAAGATATATATTTTCATCCTAAAAGAGACAACAAACATTTGGTGGGAAGATGTGAAGTGGGCCAGAGACATTAGGACAAAGGATTTTATTGTGCATGAATTCAAGAGACTTTTTAGGAATAATTACATGTCAAGAGGTATTATGACAGTAAATCCGAGTAGTTTTATAGGTTGAATATGGGATCAACGACAGATGAGGAGAACACAACTAAGTTCCTGGAGTTATTGAGGTATGTATCGTATCTTAAGGATGAGAAATCCAAAGTTCAAATATTTTTCAGTGGATTTCCATTAACATTTAAGGATCAAATTGAGTATGATGAGCCTTAGTTGCTAGAAGAAGTTATTGGAAAGTTGAAGCATTGTTATTAGCAATCAAAACGTAAGACAGAGTCTCAGCAGTGTTGGAAAGGGAAATACAATAATAAAGGTAAATGGCCACAGAAGTGAACTAGACCTTAGGATGTAGGTGAGAAAGAGAATGTTAATCCTTACAAGAAGTTTAATGTAGTTGAGAAGGGACATGGGTCACAACCTGAAGAGAAAGAGAACATACATGATGGTAGGAGAAATTTTTAGTATTGGATATGTGGCAAGGATAATATGTTAGGTCCCTATATTACTAGTTTATTCCCTTATTTTTGTTAACGTAGCCCCCTTATTGTTATTATTGTACCCCTGTAACCCCCATATTGTTATTATTGTGCCCTTACATTATTATTTTTAGGTCGGTTAGGATTATATTATGACCCCATGGACTCCTATATATAGAAAGGAGGTTTTTTCATTTGTATCATCCAATAATTATTCATTTATGTAATGTAAAGGAGGTTTCCCCATCGAAGTGGCTTATTTCTAAGGCGTTGATCTCTCTTTCTTCTATTTTTGGAGTTGGTTTCATAACATTTGGTATCAGACCCTTCTCCTGCTACCACCGAGAGAACAGAGATGCTTCCTTTGTTTACAGACACTACATGTGGACCGGAAAGTGGATGCTCCTCATGGGAATCCATGTACAAGTTGTTTGAGGATGAGAAACCTCACAAAGTTCAAAGGAAAGCTACTGTCAATGCTTATGATTCCTCAGAAGCTACTACTGAAAAAGAGGCCCAAGCCAATTTCTCATCTATTGGAAAATGGTTTGGAGAAGAGTTGTTCACTAATGTTAGAGTACTAGGGAGCGTATCGTGGTCACATGTTTTACCCTTGTATGTTCTCACAAGCTTCTCGCAAGAGAAGTAGCATATCAGACTATTGGAAACAGACTAAGCAAGTTTATAAAGGAGGCCAAGAAAGCATCATGGCCTTCCTTTCCAATTAATTGTGGTGTTTATGGTCTAGACAATTACAAACATGTAGTTCTAGAGATAAATCAAATTGAATGTTTGAAAATGTTTACAATTTCAAACAGAAAATATGACCCAATTAAAGTTGCCAATAATTTTAATACCCAAGTTAAAATTAGGTATTTTTTTCTTGAAGAATATGAGTTTGACGACTTATTTGAGTCAGTTGATAATTATTCCGCAGTTTAGAGGTTTTCAGCCCTACGCCTCCATCCACAGCAATTACCAAATTTCAAACAATAAAGGAACAAGAGATTGGAATCAATTCCATTAAAAATGCTAAAAGTATCCAAACCCATAACACCTCAGAAGGAAAAGGAGAATGAACCGGAAACTAAGGATATTGAAGTCCTTAGAAAAATTTACCAAGACAAATCTTCTGAGGTTCAAACTATGGATTTAGATTTTCCTTGTAATCTGAGTGAAGTTTGGATGGATTTTAACCTAAAACTACAACAAGACCAAGGAGCCATAGTTATCAATCAGCAACATATTGTGCATACGCCTCAGACAAAAAGTCAGGAATTGTTCAATGCTGAGCCTTCTGACAAATTAGTAAGCACAGAGAGAGTGGAATTCATCTCGGCCTTCCCCGCTACTGAAATTGTACTTAACATTGAGGAAATCCCTCCTTTGGACATTTTCGATAAGTCCAAAACACAAAGCAATTATGAGCATATATAAGAAAGGAATGAGATCAAAGAAATCTCAACCCCTTTACCAAGGGTATATCTCAATGGATGTTGTCTGGAAATACTCACAGTTAGATCCTTCACAGGATCTAACTCGCCTAACTCAATTCGCAGGAGCTTATGCCTCTGAAACTATTGATAAAGCTTATGAAGTTCAACAGTTGATGAAATAATCATCCAACTAGAACTTGAGCTATAGGAAGAGAAACAAAATATCAATCAACATCTACAAATTCAGGTCACGCAGCTCTAGGAGAGCATGGAACAATTGAAATTTCAGCACCAAAATGAAATTAGTTCAAAGGACACTCGGATCCATCAATTGCAGCTTTCTGTAGAGCAATTGATGGATAATCCAAAGATTGTTGAATTCGGAAAAGAGGCCTTAGAACTAAATACTTTGTTGGCACAACAACAAGTCATTTTTTGTTAGAAACTATCAAATATTCTTGAATTGTGTGAACATAGTGATTCACTGATGAATCAAATTTTAGACCAGAGTATTAGTGTTGGTGAGATTGATGATAAGGTTTCCCAGTATGTCATCTAGAAGGATTCTATTGATGGTCGAAAGGCCAACCTACCCAGGATTGAAGACTCAAAGTTGGAAATATTGTTTACAGATTGGGACATACAGTTGGAACATGTAGAAAGAGCCATTTGCAGAGCAAAGGATTTGGCTACTAACATTGTGGAAATTGTTAGTCAAAATCTCATCGTTGAAAACCTTATTGACAGATGTCATCCCGGTGCATTACCTATCATGAAAGAATTGATAAGACAATGGCAAGATGTTTCAAAGGTAAGACAAGAACACATCAAAAAGCTGGAAAAACTGGATTGGGATAAGTATGGGAGATACTTAGTAAAACCTCACAGCTAGTGGCTTATGTTGTGTTGTCTTACAGATACATCCTCCTACATGATTCCTCCAATTTCTGATGTTGTTTTCACAGGACAGTTGTGAATCAAGCTAGGCCAACATCCAGAGGTTAAGCCTATGCTTAACATCCTTCAGTTGAAGGAACAAATGGCTAAGGAGACAGCGGGATAGTCATCAAGCAAGTCACCCCTTTAATTTATGTTTATGTTTAATTTCCACTTAGTTTAAGGAGGGTTGTTTGAAAAACTCCTCAACTTTTTATTGTAATGACTATTTTAAGACTTTTATTTTTATATTTAAACCCCTTCATGTCTTTGAAGAAGGGGTCCTGAAATTTTGAAAGGAAGACTTTACGGATGTTGCACTTTTTTACTCTTGAAGTTTTCTAAATAGAAAGGGCTGGACTAGGTACTTTTTCTCAAATGAGCAGAGTGAACATATAAATGGTACTTTTATCTTATGTGTTATATTTTTGTTTCAAATTAGAAATGGTTATTTATCTTATGATGTTTTTTTTATGTATTTATTTGAATACAGTTTGGTAGTAACTCACTTTTGAACATGTTATACTATTATATTTTGATGCATATGCAATACAGGCATTTAACAGTTGCGATATAAGCTTTATCTGATTGATTTAATTAACTATTTAATTAAATCAATTACTTCAAATAGTTTTCATATCTCTAAGTGTTTGTATGATCTTTATTTGCATCCACTAAAAGTTCATTTTTATGGATCACACATAAAATACATTTTATCCTGGGATACATAGTAGATAGAGATATTATTTATTGCAAGATTGCTAATAATTCCATCTACCAAGTTATAGATAGTTATAAATCCATCCATTCACCCAATTATATTCCACTGGGAAACTGGTCCCATAAATCCAGTCGGAGCCACCATTCCAAACTGATAAGGGACGGTTTTTAAGTTCCCGACCGGGTGGTTTCCCTTATGTTGTTGCACCGATTTTCGGGGCCTCAACAAGTTCTTGTGAATAAAATGTATAAGCTATATGTGGAATATTGTGTTGAATTAAGCACTAAGGTGGATAAAGTGCAACGACACGATGTCAGTGAAATTTGGCGCATAATAATTTCCCATTTGAACCATGGTGCCTTGAAGATTATGCAGCAAATAACCATTGGCATCCCAAAAGAGCACTAAAGAAATAGGATGTATGCAAAGGATGCACCTTGGGGAAGCACACAAAATCCACATTCCATATTTAGGATAGCAAAGCACATCTAGTCTTGGAAATATTTCACTCGGGGGTCTGTGGGAAATCCATGTGATCACCGCGGACCCTAATAATTTTTAAAAGGAAAAATTATCAGGTTTCCACGGGTTCTACGTGGAGCGCGTGTTGACGTCCGCAACGTCTGCACATAGAACTTGCAGAGGCATCGTGAACGTTTTAAAAAACTCAAATTTCTTTTTAAAAATTGTTCAAGTTTTCTTCCAAATGGTTTTAACTGTTAAATTTGTTGATTTGTAGGTTGTTTCACCATGTTGGAGTGGCGAGAACGCGAACACGAGCTCATAGATAATGAAGCCATGGATGAAAATACAACCATGCGTGCATTGAAGAATTGTGTTTTATAAAAATTCTGGGCTATCGAAGGGATGAAGGCACAAGTGGAGTTAATGGTTTGGCTTGTAAATACGTGGGATGTTCAAGACCAATGCTTCATAATTGATGACTACTGGCTCGAGCTTGATCTAGAGTACATTTATTTCCTTACTATATTGTCCTGGAGAGGGAGAAGCATATCCTTATTTGGGGCCAGACAGGGAGGTCTTCCCATTGCCAGCTACAAAGAACAATATTGCAGCAATGAAGCAGGTTTGAAGGATGGTCGCATAGATATTAAAACTATCTTGCGATTGGTTCTCAAAGTGATAGCATTTACAGTGAGAATATTGTGCGGGAGTGCAGCTCCTCATGTGGCTACTAAATCACAGATGCAAATAGCAGTCGAGTGTCTTGGAGGAACCATATTCAATTAGTGTGAAGAAGTATTGGCCAATATGAAAGGCCAATTAACTAGAGAAAAAAATTCAAAGTTGAAAAACTTCGGATATGGCGCCATTCTCATTTCATTTGCTTTAGAGAGAATTCCAGTTCTCGCTCCTCAGCTGATTCCAGTAGATAGTGGGGCTCCTCAAGAACCTTGGATGGTGTGATGGGTAGCACTAATGGCTCGCCATGGTGGCGAGGGTGGCTCAGTAGTTCAGTTTACTCTGGCATATTTCATGTGGCTTAGGAACAAAGTATTCACCATTGAAGACTTTCCTTATGTAGGAATGGATTACAGGGGTGATCCTAAAACATATTTGCCTCCAGGGGCACATTGGGACGCGTCATGTTAGTGAATTATTTTGATGTTTTTAATCTAATTTTTAACGTCCAATAATGAAAAAAATATTTAAATGCAGATGTTAGTCCATAATGACCAACAACACTTCGTCGCTTTGACAGGCGAGAAGCACAACCTATAACACATTCACAAGACCAGGTAGCAGAGATCCTAACAGACATGGAGCACAACCTTGAGAGGTTGACCATAGATATTCCTGAGATAGGAATAGGTAATATCCCTCTTAGGCTTCAGAGACATGTGACAGGTGTTCCAGGTCCATTCAGAAGATTTCCGCGCAAGGTGGCGTGTGCTATAGTATATTACCATGATCATCATCACGGATAGTGGATGATCATTGTAGATCGAAATTTTTTTTTGTATCAGTATCTATTAGATCATAAGGTGTTTGAACCTATGATCACAGACGATGTAATATTTTTTGAAAACAAACTTATCCATCCTAATGATATTACTACTTTCGTTCTCTGAGTATCTTGTTCAACATGGATTGAATGTTGTTTTGGTTTACTTTTTTAATTTTTCAAATGTATATTTAAAACATGATTAGCTAATGCATCTGCCAATGTGTTTAAATTTCTTGAAATATGTTGATATTCGATATAATCAAATTGTCGTTCCAAGAGACGAACCTTCAAAAATAATCTTAATAACACTGGATTTCTAATTGCATAAACTCTTTTTAAATGTAATACAATGAGTTGTGAATCCAAACTAATGATAAAACATCGAATACCAAATGAAATGGCATCAGATAATAACTCAATGACCGTGCTATATTCTGCAATATTGTTCGTTGTTTGAACAAGGCATATCCCATGAATAGAAACTAACTCATCGGTGGGTGAATAGATAACCCAAGCCACGGAAGAGATATTCTGTGTACTACGACAGACACCATCAGCAAAACCAATGTATGTTTGAAGGGATGTCTACATCTGCAATATCAAGAGTAATCAAGATAAGAAGTGATAGTAGTAACAGCGAAACTAATCTAGGCACACTTGTCTAATCTAAGGCACACTATTCTAAAAGTAACTATTGTACAAGAGAGATCTTCACATGAAATTCAAGCATAATATCTCTTAAGATAAATACCATTTCTAGGCTTATCTAAAGAGACTTTGTCAAAATCAATTAATTCATAGGCTCCTTTTGCAAGCACACGCTTGACAATATAGGGACCATGTCACATCGGTTTGAATTTTCTAGCGCCTAGCTTATCGTTAGCTTGATCGTATACTAAAACTAGGTCACTTTCTAAATAAACATGAGGGTTAATACTTTGATCATACTGAGCTTTCACACATTTCTTATGAGCTTCGGCAGCCAATGCAGTGGTGCGCTGAGTCTCATCTAATTGTGCTAAGTATAGAAAGTGTTTCTCCTCTTCAGAGGTAGCTGGTAACAACTCAATGGCTAATTTGAGTGACAGTATTTTTCATTTAATGGGTAACACAGATTCTAAACCATAGACAAGTTGAAAAGGAGTGAACCCTGTAGCAGATTTTGCAGAGGTTCGATATGCCCATAGTGCTAAAAAAAACATGGTATGCCAATTTGATTTGTGAGTTCTGATAATCTGTTTAATCATGGTGGTTAAAACCTTGTTGACGACTTCAACTTGACCATTAGCCTGTGGGAAATACAGAGTCGAATTATCATGGTGAAGGCCAAGTTGATCAAAAAGTCTGGTCATCATAATATTTCGAAAATGACTCGCATGGTTTGTGATAATAGCTTAAGGCACACCGAAATGAGAAATCACATGATTGAATACGAAAGTAGCTGCAGTTTTTCTGTCAGATGCGAATGTAGGCATCGCCTCAGCCCATTTGGTAAAGTAATCTATGGTGAGAATAATATACCCATGCCCCCCAGCCGAGTGAGGGTTACATGTAATGAAATCAATGCCCCATTTCGCAAAAGGACTGATAACAATGATTGGGTGAAGAGGAGATGGAGGTGCATGCATATTTTGATAAAAAATTTGGCAGTTGTGGAATTTTCGGACTGACTGATACAATCTTTGAATAAGAATGACCAAAAATAACCAGCACACAATATCTTTTGGGTTGTGGCAAACCTAGACATATGACCACCACACGATCCAGAGTGGCAATCATTTAAAACCTTTCAGCCTCTACGTGATTTATATAATGTCGGAAAACAGAATCCACACCACGACGATAAAGAGTGTCACCAACAATATTGTATTGCTGGGATTGATATCGGATTCTCCTTTGATTTGAATGTGAAAGGTTTGGGAGAAAGGTTTGGGTTTGAAGATATATAATGATATCTCCATACCATGGGTCTAACATACTAATAAGAAACATAGATTCATCGGCGATGGGATTCTCTACCATGGTTTCTGTATCAGTATTGGGAAAGTCACACATAAGCTCAGCAAACACTAGTGATTTCTTTGATTTATATTTCTCGAATTCCAAATCAAACTCTTGTAGGATAACAATCCATTTGGAGTATTTGCTCCCGAGTAATTTTTTTGTCAAGATATACATCATCAGGTTTTAATTACATATCACAGTTGTTTTACGTAATAGTATGTAGTGACGAAATCGTTGGACAGCTTGAACCGCTGCCAAGGCCAATTTCTCCACATGCGAATATTTGATTTCCGGCAGATTGAGATTCTAACTTAGATAATAGATCACATATTCATTGCGAGATTCATCCTCCTGAACTAAGACCATTCCTATGGTGGAATCAGAGGCAACTAATTATAAAAATTAATCTGAGTGGTAAATGGGCGGATGCAATAACGGTGCTTGGGTCAACGCGTGTTTTAGTGCATCAAAATAATTATCAGCAATCTCATCCCAAATAAAAGGAACACTTTGTTTCAACAATCGGGTAAAACCTTTTATGAACTTAGCCTAGTTTGGGATAAACCTACGTAAAAAAATTGCTTTCTCTTGCAAAATTGGAGTTGGCAAAGAGTGGAAGGAGGAGGTAAATTGATGATGGCCTTAACCTTCGAGGGTCGACATGAATGCCATTTTTCGAAACAATAAATCCAAGTAATCGTCCTGATTGTACACAAAAAACACATTTGTGCAAGTTCAAACGAATTTTGTAATGCCTACATCTCATGAAAATAGCTTGTAAGTGTGTAGGATGATCATCTTTGTGTAAGGAATGAGCAGGTAAATCATCCAGATAAGGTTGTACAATATGTTTGATATCATGAAAATCATAAGGCATAGCTCTTTGAAAAGTTTCACCAGCATTTTTTAGTCCGAAAATTGATTTTCAATAATAAAATGTCCCCCAAGGACATATAAAGGTTGTTTCTGGTTGATCGGCAAGGAGCATGTTGATTTGATTATAGCCAGAAAATCCATCCATAAATGAGAATATTTCATTTCTGGTACAATCATCAATAATTTGGTCGATATACGGTATAGGATAATTGTAATGTCCCTATAATCGACACATACTCTTATAGTTCCTTGTTTCTTCATAATGGGAACTATGTAAGATACCCAATCTGTCAATGGAATTGGATAAATAAATCCTGCTCATAATAGCTTCTCAAATTCAGCTTTGATAGTTGCAGCTTTCCACGAATGTATTGGACGTAATCTTTGTCTAATTGGCTTGGAATCCAGGTATGTCTTAATTTCATGAATGACAATCTTAGGATCAATTCCTGGCATCTCTTTGTAAGACCAGGCAAAAATATCTTGGAATTATTGAAATAGGGCTTTGTAAGTGTTAATCTCTTCCATCATACAAGAAGCACCTATATGAATGTTTTCAATAGTTCCAGGTTTAGTTGATATGTTGATAGGAACTGTTGTAGAAATATTTCCCAAATTAGTCTCAAAATATGAATGTGTAAGCAATATGGGATTCTGTGGTTCCTTGACGTAATCAATCGTAAAATAAATGAAAAATCATTTTTAGACTTATCAAGATCAGGTAAAAATGAAGATCTATGATGTAGATCATCCCAGGGTAATTCATCCGATGACAAAATTTCTCGAATACTTTCATCAGTGTGAAATACATGTTGAAAGGGATTGGAAAATGATGTCAAGGTTGAGCTTGATAGAGAAGATGATTCTTCGTTGATCACATTCATTTGATTAGGTGTAGTTGAAATTTTGTCAGAATATGATTATACTGCTACATATGCCTTTTCAAAAGGACTCAAAGGCATCTTGCCATTGAAAGAGTCCAATTTTGATTTTGAAGGCACTACCCAAGTGTCATCAAATGGTATAGTGCTTGATGAGATCATATTGATGTTAGAAATTGTTCGCGGTACGTTGGGTGGAGGTATGGAGAAAGTTAACATGAGAGAGGAATCATTCACTAGTCTTACACCAACATCTTTGTATGGGATAGTTGTCTTTCTGACATTCTGGATGTTGTCTGTAGAATCAGGGTTTGATGAAAAGTATGACAACTAATCGATTTTCACAATATTTCCTTTATGAGGAAACATGATTACCCGAAAGATTGACGAAATGACAGTAGTCATGGCATAAGACCAACTAAGACCCAAAATAAGGTTGTAATCAAGAGGGGCATCAACAACTTCCACCTTTAGATTAACGGTCTTACCTTCTACTTCTATAGGTAGATCCTGGAGTATTCTATATGGATGAAATCCTCTTCCATCAAAGGCATTAAGGATAGTCGGTGATTGGTTGAGTGTTGGAGAACCAAGAGTTTTCCAACATTTTAATGACATTATACACATAGATGCCCCCTCATCAATTACAATACAAAAAACTCGTCTAGATTTGACTAATACTAGAATCTGAAAATCCATCTGATGGGGGAGTCTTGGTGTAAAATTTTCAAGGTCAAAGACCATGAGGTTCGAATCCTAAGGATCAATAGCTCCGATAGCTGATAATAGTAATTTCCTTTGTGTTGGACATGATTGTAGCACTTTTAAGGCTGACATTGCTGAAGGGGATATCGCCAAATCTTCAGCAATGTTGTAATTCTATGTAGCTCTCGCATGTGGATTGAAAGCTGACTTTCGAAGTACACCTTTAGCAGGTGGTTTAATCACTAGATCAGGATTAGGTTTCTTGATTTGAAGTGGTTCAGAAACTGAAGGAGGTGTGGCTAGTGTTTGACTAGAATTTTTTGTCTCTTTACCAGTTATAGGATTTTTAGTTCCATAGTCTTGAGATCGTGTCGTAACCATGACTTGAGACATCATTAAAATATCTGTCAATGAATTTGAAGAAGATCTTATCATTTTACTATCTTGAGTGGGAAAAGGATCCTTCAAGATAGCGGGTGCGGGTGAACCTTTGACAAATTTGGAGACCTTGGACCGATGTGGACACTCTTTGGTATAGTGATCCTCGTCACAGATAAGACAAGGATAACGAGGTTTCCATTTTTCATTAGTTGGTTCGTTATTTTATGTTTTCTCTTTGGGAGATGTAGTTTTTTTGTTTTTATTCTTTCCTTTCTTCTTATTATCAGTTTTAGATTTAGCTATGGATGAGTCTACAACATGAATTTCAGCCGAAGTTTCAAGGGAAGAATCTCCTTTCGGTGAATTTGGTAAAGTTATAATGGGAGAAATAGATTTGGATGACTTATTCTTACTCTTGTTAGCACTAACCGAACCCATTACACCGTCTGCAAAATGAGAACTAGAAGGGGTTGCAGTTATTTGACCTGGATGTGGCAAGTCAGGAATTTTTTCGTATAAAGTACCAGATTGTGTATATACAAGGTCTAAGTATTGTGCTTGAGCTATGACCTATTATTCTGTAACAACACCTCCCTTAGCTACATCTTCAATGATCTTTGGAAGTAATGATTTGATAAACCATTCTGTCAAGATTTGATCCAGAATGAAAACTTTCACTAAACGTCGTCTACGTCTCCATTCATGTATGTGATCTCAAATGTATGTGGACGTACTTTCTTTTAATGAAGTTAAGATTTTCGTGCCATTTTCGTAACGGACTGGCAACTGAGAGTGTGTTAAGAAATTTGTTTCGAACGTGTTGAAATTGTTGAATGAGCCACGTGGTAGTTCAATATACCACTTTGCAGCTAAGCCTATCAATGTTCTTTGAAACAGTCTCAATCGAATGGAATAATTGATTAAAGAGTTGGATGTGCACCAAAGGTGGTAAGTAATGACATGATTTAAGGGGTCTTCCCATGATTTACCTTCGAACTTAGGAATATCACTCGGCAACTTATTTGCCATTGGCGGCCAAAACGGAAGATAATAAATTGGATCATTCATGAGGCGCGACAAATCTTGCAAGTCCAAAGTTTCAATGAATGGTAATCGATGGTTAGGGTCCTGTTGAGTAAATTGATAACCTTGAGGAACAATACCAGTACCAGGAGGAGGATATCCAAGGTAGCCTGGAATAGCCGATGCGGTTGGAATTGGAATACCTTCGGGATAACCAGGGTTACCCATACCGAACTAAGGTTGAGTTGGTATATGATATTTATAACTAGGGTACGGTTGATGTTGGTATACTAGATTTTGTCCTACGGTTCCATATTGATATTGCCCTTGATATGGTTGATAAACAAACTAACCTATATAAGGTTAGCTTGTTACAATTGTAGTTGTACCAAGTTGCCCTGTAGATGTTTGAGCAGTAGACTGAAATGTAGGTCTAGGTTGATGAGCAGTGACTTGAGGGATTTTTTGTGATACAGTTGTTGTCGTTACCTAAGGGGCTATATAAATAGGGACTTGGGAAACTCCAGAGATAGGTGTACTAGGTTGTTGAACATAAGTTGATGCAGTTGTTTGGATAGGAGTTTTAGGTGTGCTCGGACTAGGTTGTTGAATACTACTAGGTGCAGATAACTGAGGTATAACTTGAAGCGTAGGTTGGACAGGTTGCTGGATTTGGGTAGACCCAGTTGGCTAACCAGGCTGATTATAAGGTACGTGCATAGTAGGCTAAAAATTCGGTTGATTCAACGATGGATTCCACACTGTGTTAACTCCAAGATAAGGAGTTCCCATTAAATGTTGTGATGCGTAAGGTTTTCCATAACCAGGTTGAGGAATTGGAACGTAAGTTTGATAATTTGCTGGATAATTTCCACTAAAAGGTTGACCTCCTTGAAACAATTTTTGTTCTTGATAAAATTGCGACCCCAAAGGAGGTTGATGTCCTTGAAAAGGTTGTTTCCCTGGCATAGGGTACTGACCTTGAAGAGGTTTTGGCCCTTGAATAGAGCATTTCCCTTGAGGTTGATACTGTCCTTGAGGTAAATACTGCCCTTGAGGTTGATACTGCCCTTAATTTTGCCCCCTAGGCGGTAAATTGCTACCTTAAGGGTCAGGTATAGGAATATTTCCAAACATCATGTAGACTCGTTCCATTGTCAAAGTTTTGGAATGAGATTCATTGGGACCAGGTGATTGTACAAGTTTTTTGGGAGAGGGAGATGCTCCTGATAAAGTAGTAAAAAGAGACTGGTATCCTGAAGGAACAGATGGACCACCATACAAAAAAAAAAAAAATCGGCGATGAAGAAAACATGGATGACTCACCAGACATGTTTGATGAAGGTCTGTAACTACCTCTAGGTATGGCATAAAAAGGTATACAGGGTGGCGAATAATTGAGACCAGAATTACGTAGAAATTCAGTTAACTGAGAATACCAAGGATCCAGTTTAAAAGGCCTATAATGGTAAATTGATTCACTATGCCTTAGATCTAAATATTTTTGACGTGAAGGAAGTATAACCTCTTCTTTAGCATCAGTAATCTCTTCGATTATAATGAGGCCAGGAGGAAGGTTCTCAGTGATGTGAAGCTTCACTCGAGGTGAATGAGGAAGATCAAGGGTTCGGGTTATTAACTTCGAAGTAAACTCAGATGAAGCAGATTTAGTTTCAGGTTCAGAAATTTTGGGTTCAGTAGCAGATAATTCACTAGTTGTAGATGCGATTGTAACTAATTCAGAAATTTCTAGTTGACCTTGATAACTTTCTACTGTTTGAGGTTGATCTACATCGTAATCAGGATGTATTATTACATATGTTTCCTCTTGTTCAATTGATCCGGTTCCTGATGGTTGGCCTCTTTCAGATTTAAGATTTTCTAATTGAATTGGTGTGTACTTAGGGGGTTTCCCCTGCATTCTACGAGAGTGTCTCAGTAATTCAACCACATTTAATGTTTAACACACGAAATCAAAAAATATATCAACAAAATAGACCTAAAGTCACTAAGGAAACAATCAAATTGAACACACGCCTACAAAATCTAAGAGACAATCCACACACAAACAATATGTTTCCACACTAAAAACACTAGTTGGTGATGAAATCCAACATCGTAGAATTCTAATGTGGAAAATTTGGTGGTTGGAATAGTTACCCCGATAACCTGCTTAATGAAACAGTCTAGTGCAAGTCCCTCCACTTATTCCATCTCGAAGTGAAGAGTAACCTCTGGAAAGTCCAAGTGAGTCTAGTCGACGTCTGTTCTAGGTACAGTGGGACCTTCCCTCCACCATGACCTTGGGAAAAAACCTAAATATTATGGTCACTAAGGTCACCAACAGAAACACATGTACCTGGGGGAACAATCTACGATCTAATATACACGCAAGGGTGGAGTATCAAGCTCAATCCCCTTGAAGGCTCCTCGATATGGTAAATCTGAGGTTTGCCAACAAGTGACCCCAGGCTCCTCGAAAATGGTTAATCTGAGGTTTACCATTTGTATTACGTGCACATATTCTATCCTTCCCAATGAAATAGGTACGATTATCTCACTAGTTCTGACATGATCTTGTGCTTGACTCTTTTAAGAAGAGCCTCCTAGAGCACAAATGCTACAATTGTGTAATATTCCTAAAATTATCACATGGCTAATTGGAATATTAAATTTTTATTTTTCTCTTATATAGAGGAATAAGAGGGTATGGAGACCCATAAATCTCCTTAGTAGGAATAAAGACACTCCTAGTGTGAATGGAGGTCATCTTAAAAGCTAGATTGAAGACCCTTAGGTTTGAAAAGGGGCTGGAGCATGAAGACTGGGTCAACTTTGACCAAATCAATAGCGTTGTTATGGAGGAGTGGCATTCATGGTGGAACAGCGCAGTTTTGGAGGGAGATTGAATGCATGGAAGTAGTGACCTAATTGAGTGGGTCGAAGGGTAAGTAATCTCATCACCTATATAAGGAAGAGGATGGCATCCATATGGGGTCATGTTTTTGGATTATTATTTTGTATATGTTCTGTTTAGACTTGTTGCTCTCTTCAGCTGTTTAGCTAAGATTGCAGTGTTGTTTAGCACAGGTGTTCCCAGTCGAGAATCCCACCTCTTCCCTTGAGAGGCCTCTTGGGAGAGTATTGCACTAGATTGTCCACAATCCGGCATTAGGCCAAGCTCCATCTTTTTCCTACAGCACAGGTTCTGCAGAGTATTGTGTTGTGTTGCAGGGTGCAGCAGTGGAGGATTATATTGGGTGTCTTCAGAGCTAGTTTTGCAGTGGAGGAAGGTTTCCTTCCATTGGAAGGCCAGTAAAGAATCCCCTTGGGTTTTATTGACATATTTTGCATCTGAAAAGGATTATTTATCCCCTATAGTGCAGTTTCAGTCTAGATCTGTGTTATTTTAGGGAGGAGTTGCAGGGGTGGTTGTAGTGGTTGTTTTGGGAGGTGATTTATTCAGTGGAGGAGCCATTATTTAATCTGGAGGATATATTGGAGAAGAGATGTAGGTTTCTACATTAGCTTTAGCCATATCTTCTCATTTCTGTTGTTGCATCATACCTTTAGCCTTAGGGTTGCAGCTTACATTGGCACATTGTGTGCATTTTCCGGAATCCCTCTTGAGTTGTCTTGAAAAGATGATCTAGTGCCCAGATATGTATATGTAGTATCTATTGTGGCCTATATCAGTATTTTTATATCATTGTATGATCTCTAGTTGTATTTATGCTTAATATGACTGCATTGTAGTAGCTCTCCAGCATTTTGTATTGTAGCAGCAACTCATATTTGGGAGTGATTGTTTATGGGAGGCTTGTTTCCTCCTTTCCTATGATTTATGCCTCACTATTTTGTATTGATTTTTTGTTCTTATACATAATTTTATGGCTCAATATTGGTCTCCATTGTTGATGTGTTTATTTACACTGCTATTTCCATTTTTGTGTTCATATATTGCTGCTTCCCCATTTGGGAATATTACAATGGTATCGAAGCATAATATTTTCTCAACCTGTGGGTCTAAGCCATTATGCTATCAGGAGAATAAGAAGAAGGAGAAAGAGATCATAATGATGGAAAGATTGAGTTTTATCTCATCTCTTTTCATATATAAGAGGGACCTCACTAAGGAGGTCAAGCAAAGAAAAGTGGAGAAAAGAAATGAAACCACACTAGGGTTTCAAGATGAGGAAGGTACATGTACTTCCTATCAGTAAAAAGAAGAACCGGTATTGCATAGAGCTCCAAAGAAACATGCTATGCCCTGTACTTTTGCAGAAGAAGAGAAGAGGCATGGAGATGGAGGAAATTTAGATCATGAGATTCTAAGTGAGTATCTTGCAGAATATAAGTCTCAACCTAGAGCTTCCAAGGAGAATCTAACTCTCCCATAGTTCACTAGCACATTTTCCCCAAATTCCGACAGCCAAAATGTCGCTCTTGCGACTCATAGGCGGCCCAAGAGCGACGTTTTTCAGTGCACCAAAACGTGGTTTCTCTTCACGTCAGAATTCCAACACTTTACTTAAACGTCGGTATTGCGACGGTATTTCCGACGATTTTATGGAGTCATCGCACTTTCGACATTTAAAATTGTTCGTTTCTCTTCCGACTGTTCACTATTCGTCGCTCTTCCGACGTTTCTAAATGTCGCTATTTCAACGTCAACAAACACTATTACCGACGTTTTTATCGTCGCTCTTCCGACGAACAAAAAAATAATTTTTTTTTAAATAACGTCATAATATCAACGGAAGAAAAGTTTTTATCGTCGCTCTTCCGATGAAAAAACATATATTTTTAAAAAATAATGTCGTAATACCGACGGAAGAAAAGTTTATTGTCGCTCTTTCGACAAAAAAAAAATATTTAAAAAAAAAAATAACGTCGTAGTACCAACGGAAGAAAATTTTATCGTCACTCTTCCGATGAAAAGAAAATTACATTACTCTTCCGACAAACAAACAAAAAAAAAATTTAAAAATATTATTTAAGAAAAGATTATTTCCAAAAACTAGATGCATACCGAATTCTACTATCAAAACATCAACATATTAGCAATTTATTTCACAGTGAAATTTTGAAAATCTCCCACGTTTTCACCCCTGTGATTAGCATCAATTCCAGAATCAGTTGGTGCCTTCCACCAATGAAAATCATATGGTTCCAATCCCAAGCATACGTCTAAATTATCTTCTAACTCTGTACTAGAAATTGTACTGTCTCCTCCACTTGCACTACTCTTTCTTTCTTCGCCCTGCCCAATAAATTCCATATTCAACCATTCATTTTCTTCTTCCAGAACATATGATCCTGTAGGGAATTCATTATTCAATTCTGAATGTGACACCGTGTTTTTCTGGCTAAGCAAATTAGTGCTACTCTTTGCAATTTCTTCTTCTTGTCCTTTTCCTCCAGCAACTGATATTCCGTCGGCAACTTTTTCTACAAAGGATTCTGACAGCAACACACTAGTGCCCAGATCTCTTTCCTTGGATACCTCAAATTTCTCAATTGGCTCAATATTATATAATGGTGGAGTAGTATTGAAGCACTTGTTAATTCCTTGATTTCCCACCATCACATCTTCTTGAAAATTTTGCAGAAATGTCACAGGAATGACATCAACTCCTGAGTGATAAGTTGGGCCATATATCTGGGATGATCCATCATCATGTGGCCACCACATTCCCATGCTTCCATTGCAGCTTCCTGCATTATTAATGCTGCATGGATTCTCCTAACAACGATGGCATATATGTCTTCTTGAATACCCACAAAAATCTCTACCATGTGAATGCAACCTCTGACCTCTCTAAAATGTCTTGCAAGCTCCTACCATAATGTCCTGTGCATGCAACAACTATTTGAAGGATTCCCTACATGCAATCTATTGAATGTGTAACTGTTGCATGAATTCATGCAAGAAGGAGAAGCAATAGTCTCATTGCCTAGGCATGGCCTAATAGGCAATATTCTGGCTTTTGAAGGTGAGCATAAAGAAGTGTTGTACAAATTTCCACCTAGAGTGAAGTATTTATCACACCTGCTACAGATATATCTTGGCTGCAACCTTTATGCACAAAAAATTATTTAAAAAAAAATATTTCCTGATATACATTTAGGATATACATTTAACTGCCATACTAAGATCCCATGTTCTAACCTGCATTCCACATACTAATCAAGAGATATCATGCAATACCAGTTCACATTCCTGGTCTACCTGTAATTAGTGTAACAATAAAAAATACATGGAAAAAGCGAAAACTGAATTTAGCCACCATTTTTTGAGGGAATTCTGAAGTGGTAAAGAAAGTAGATTGCAAGAACAAAGAAAATAAAGGAAAAAAGAGCCTGCAACGATTCGTAAAGGGGGGATGTTGATAAAATAAGGAACATTGAGCTTCATGAATACATAAGGAAGAAGACCATATTAATCATCATAGATTACAAATTGCTATCAAAGAGACTAGAAAAGATAGCAGAGATGAAAGACAAGGATATATTGAGAAATGAATTACAGGGAGAACCTGTATTCCTAACACTTACTGAACTATGAAAATAATTATTTTGAAGCCAATAGGGTTAGTAAGATCAAGCACTACTTCCAAATTAATCCAGTAAGTTCATACAATAATGTTGTAGCAACTGCTTCCCTACGATAAAATGGAAATGATAGATATCTATGAAAATTAAAAGAAGTCTTTAGGAACCTTTACGATAATTAATATTTCAATAAATAAAATAAAATCTTTGAAAACCTTTCAGCTCAACACTAGTTTGCAATGAATTTTATTTCTTTAAACACAATATACACAATATTTTATGTGAGGAATCCAAACATTTATGGAAAACAAATCAGGAGGATTCACATTAGCGATTCTCTTTTGTACCTCAAATCAATCTTCCGAGGACTAGATAAATCCGATTATAAATATGAACAAGATAGAAGTCCTTGAATTTTATTTTTATTTTTATGATGTGGATTACAGTGCATGATGTGGATGTGGAAAATTGTGGATTTACAGGAAAGAAAATATATACAAGCAAACATAGGTAAACATCGGTGTAGCTTATCATACTGAAGAGAAGCACAATGAGGGATAGTGAGAATCCAATTTATAAAGGTATAGGTCTAGTCAACGATTTTTTCATATAGCCAAAACCAAATCAACAATGAGAAAATTCTCTCGCTTCCGAAGAAATTGGGAAGATAATACACTAATAGACTCTCTCTCATAAAATGGCCACCTTGCGTTAAAAATTGGCCCTTTTTAAGTCTGTAATATCATGCAAAAATTTCAGAAATGAAAGCAACCTATGCACAAGAATCATCAGCTAAAATGTAATCTAGTACTACTTTCAGCTATGTCTACCAAATTAGGATTTTACTCCATGTAAATTTCCAGCTGCCTACTAATATACACCTCGCCGGATAAAATAAAATAGAGAAGAAAACTCTGGACACCAATTGATACATTAGTGAGTCAAATATCTCTCTATGGGTTGTTGAAAAGCCTAGTGTTATTTTCCAGAAGCCCAAAACTTACCCTGTCGCAAAATCTACCCCCATGGACCGTCGAGGAAAAAGCTGCAACAAATACATGGCGCTAAATATTACCCAGCTGAACATATAGATAGTTGATTAAAAACACATGGGAAGGGATAACTTCAATCCCATGCACTAGTCTCGCATCCATATCCACCACCACCATATCCTGCTGAAGCACCATAATAATTTCCCATGCTACCATATGCCCCTCCAAGACGATCCTCGCCGCCCCTATTAACATCTCTACAATAATCACGAGCACTGAATCTTCCTCCACCAGATCGATGATTACAACCTCCACCACCATATGCAAAGCTTGTAGCATAATTTTATAGCCATGATGGAACCTCTTGGTTTGCTTCTTGCATGATTTCAGTCAACGGCCTTGCTAGAGAAAGGTTACTTTCATTAAAGAAGGCAGTTTCCAACCCTAATTTACCAACACGACCTGTATGCCCTATGCAGTGGGCATAGTCATCAATATCATTTGGCAAATCAAAATTAATTACATGTGCCACATGTGGAATATCAATTCCACGTGTAGCCACATCTATCGCAACTAAAATAGGTGCAGCCCCACTCTTGAAAGATCTGAGAGCTTGTTTGCGCTCCTGCAACATTTGTGAAAATAAACACCTTCAGTGATACTGTTGATAATTTGGATTCTGCAATCAACAAAAACCACAGAAGCTTGAAAACCATAATTAAATACAAGCGACAGTAATGGAACAACTTATCATTTTCCAGCTACTTTTACAAATAAATGCATTCAAGGAACAAATACAAGATCATGAAATCAAAGCACCATTTTTAGTCTACTAGATCTCTGTTCAAGGACCTCACATAAAATATGACGATAAATATTTGAAAGCATGATAACGGAAACCTGGAAATACCTCAGAAAAATGTCACACTGCCTAGTAAAATGTAAAGAATGCAATATTTAGTTAAAAGTGACCCCCAGTTCTATTGGACTAACTACAGAGGGAATATCAGACCAAAAAATCTAGTCCCTAATAAAAAATATACTCCAAGCCACAGAAGTTGGAATGAGCTCGTTGGCATCAACCATTTCACATGCAGCCTAGCACCTCATAGAAGTTTGCAGAGAATTGTTTGTGAAATATTGCCATTTCCAACCTTGCTAGGTCTCTTCCACCTGAATGGCACATATCAAAAACAAATGAGGTTGGGTACAAGACCCAGGTGATAAGTGATTTTGGTGGAAGAGTTACCCCTTAGACCTGACACTTGAATCGAAGGAAATCTGTGTTATATGGTTCAGCCATAGATATCAAGGTGTATTTCTGAAAACAACATCGATAAGAAAATTCCATTTTCTTATGAATAAGGCAACACGGTCTACCTATTCAACTTTTTCTGGTTTGAAATCACAAGAATCCTGCCAGGCAATCTTTGCTATATTTGAGGCTTCTATTTTTCCATAGATATTTTTAATATTAAGATACATATAAACTTAACAAAGTAATGACAAAAATACACGTCAAGTAAGTTTGTTTCATCCCTGCAATGATATCGGTTTTGGTATTGATTAGCTTAGTAAGAAAATGCATCAAACAAGTGGCAAGTGTAACCATCAATTGGGTCTAGCACAAGCAGTTGTGGGATGGAGTGTTATCCTACCCATCCAGGGTCTATTTCTATTTCTATTTTTGTAAGTGACAAATTGAGCCTATAAAGAGTATTATTGTAATGTCTTTGACCTGGTGTTCTGCTCTGAAGTTTATGGAATTTACCCTGGGTACCATCTTCAAAATGATGGGAAATGCCGAGAGGCTTTCCCTCAAATATGTTAACCAGAGAACAAAACAGAAAAATAAGTGTAACTATTCATGATGAATATTTCAAAACAAGCAAAGGATGCCTAGAGATTATGTATTGATAGGAGGAAAATAGTTACTGGGACAAGAAAAAGTGCTCAAGATTCAAAACCTCAGAAGAATTACACCAATTCTGGATATAGTTGTGTAATAATTTACAGACACTACAAGTAAAGAAAAAAATTGTAATTATATTATACATGAAGCCAAATCAACTAGACCATCGCCACCTCATGGAGAATAGGAAAATAAAACAAAATTTATAACACAGATGAATTAAAAATAACATGAGAATAACTCCTAAATATAGTGTGAATCGCATAATTTGAAAACATAAATTATGAAATATCATCCTACTTGTTGATATTTATCTCCATGAATACTTGTTGCAAGAAACCCATTTGACGATAGCCAATATTCCAATGCATCATCTCCCCTCTTCGTCTCCACAAAGAACAAGGTCAAAGATTGTTGCAGTGCTTATATACAGTACTTCAGCTATAATTACACTAGCATGTAACAATTATTACGTGCAGGGAATTTAAATTTAAATTAAGTATTGCTTTAGACTAAACTGCTCCCACAAAAAAAAAATAAAAAAAAATCAAACTTCAATAATTTTAAAATTCAAGCTCTAACTGTCAGCAAGGCATATGTAATCATGTAAGTGAAGCTCTTTATTATTGTAATTGCTACAATTTTCACCACTCACCTTTCCATGAGTACCTTCAGCTTTCTGAGCATGAATAAGATCCATTAAATGGCTACGTTTATCAGCATCAGGAACAAACTCTACTCTTTGTACAATCAGATCTGTGCTAGAACCAACCCTTCCAGCTGCTAGAAATATGTAAGTTGAAAGAAAACCCATAGCCAACCTCTGTAGGAAAATAGATTGTGATGTCCAGAAATTCCCAGATGAATCCAGTAAGATTTTTTATCACATATGAGGATAAATAAAATAGATGATTCAACCATAGGATTGATGAAGGGGGATCTGACAAAGTGAAAATAGGTTGAGTTTGAATACCAGGGCATACTCTATAATATCTCAATATCTATTGCAGCAAATGGTGGATTACCATATGTCAAAATAGTATATACTATATATGCATGACAAATCAAAACACCAGTTTAATTGATTCCATCAAACCACTGGATAATAATTCTCAACATTACCTGTATCTCCTTCGGAAAATTAGCACTGAAGAGCATGGTCTTGGACAATTTTACGAATTTGGGGTTCAAAACCCATGTTAAGCATGTAATAAACCTCATCTAAGGCCAAATATTGTATCATATATAATTACATCCTACCCCTTTCAAGGAGGTCCCAAGTTGATAATGATGCGTGAGTGCCAAGGCAACTCCTAAAGTGACAAAAGAAAACGAAATACAAGTGAAAAATAAAAGTCATGGCTAAGAAATGGTACATCCTAGAAGGAGAGAGGCAATACTCAACACTAAAATTAAAGAATACAGGAGCAATTGAGAGCATATCAAAGGATGCTCATAGACCTAGAAAGCTTAATGCTGCAAAGTGCCAACAATAAGCTAGTATGCAAGATCTAGAGGTATGAAACAAACTACCAGTCCATCATCTACATATTCTAATAAAAGACAGGAATGTAAGTCATCATATGCCTTCCATGAATTAAAAAATGTGAAAGCCTCCTGCCATTGATGGAAAAATTACAGGTTATTCAGCCAAAACTAAGATCCTCATTTAGAAAGGTAGTTCAGTATGCAGAACTTCTCTAATGATATAAAAGCATTTGATAGATATTACATCACTATAGAGGGAGCATCAGAAGCTATTATAGATTTTTAATGCATGACTCTTAGCATCAGTTAATGTTAATGCATTCCATATCTTAAAGCAGGTATCCATGTCTGTAGAAAAATATGAGCATACATTTATGTTTCTTGTGAAATATATGGACTATATCAAAGATGAAAATTTTAAATTCAGTCACGTTAAGAATGGTTTTCATGTAGCTATTATAGATTAGCTATGTGTATTAGTTTGTTAGGGTTTTGAGGCAAGGACCATAGTTTCTTAGTCCATAGTTATGTAGGATTGAAAGTAAAAATTTCAATTATTAAGTGCCCCATCCTATTGATGGAGCTATAGAGGAGGTCAGGTACACCACAAAGTGGTATCAGAGCCTCCAGGTTTAATTCATTGGACCTCTAGGATATTGGTAAATGGTTTGACAAAAAATGTGGAATGAGCATCTTACACTACTTACCAATTGGTTATTAAAACACGTGAACTAAATTGGTGTCTGAACCAGCCAGTTGTGGAGAATCATAAACAATGGCGTTGTATTGATACCCTTTGCTGCTACATATGGTTCTATGCTCCCTAATTATAAAATTGTCTATTTGGAATAACTTACAAGGATATACTGTTGAATAGTGTTATTGTAAATAGACTGAACAAATGTGCCTATTCGTGTTATGAACTTAAGACTCCATGACCAAAGAACAGAAAGAGGATGATCTATTATGTCACCATTTTCAGTCATGGATAGAAGCTTTGATTGACTCCACTTGGTGGTAAATTAGGATATATCATTGACATGTATGCCTAGTGTCAAAAACTGGTTGATACACACACCCTACTTGACAAAATGTGTTAAAGGAGAAATGTTACGTAGTGGGTTTTGAATGCACATACAACAGAGCACAGTGCACATGAGTGTTCTTGATGTGTTTCTTATGCTTTTGAAGAGAGCTCAGTAGCAACATTAATACTGTCTTATCCTATACACACAATGGCTTCATATCCTGTTAGCTGGTTTTTATCAAAACTTCTCCTTGTGAGTTTTGGATACTTGTAGCTTGAGAAAATAATTTCACTAATAAAACAACGCAAATGAATTGACAGTCTATAGTTGTGATTTTGGCATATAAAAACATGCTCTCTGAGAACAAATTTAGTGAACATAAACCATTGTAATAAAACTCGTCTCTCCACGAGGTAACGAGATAGGTGGCTTTCCGATGAAGGGATTTATGCATATGCTTGGCTATATGCCAAATCCTCAACCTAGCAGGCGGAAAAACGGGCACTACGAGTAAGCCCTTCTATTTTATTGCCAGATTCAGGGACACAAGGCAAGCCTGACAATCTCTTCTTAAGATCCATAGTAAAGGCATCCATGAACTAATCAGCTCTTTATGAGGGAATGAGAGCTGGACTTGAGTTGGCTATTGTAGGGACTAAACTCTATAAATGATATCCGAGTCTATCCATGTAGATGTCAGGGACAGGGTTATTATAAGTCATTGTCAAATTATATACCTATATATTGGAGCATTTCCAAGGCTAGAACGAAATTAAACTACATTTGCGACATCGTATATTATTATGATATCATTAATTCCTTCAAGTGTCAGGCACCACTATTTCAAGTATGGTGACCTAGTCATAAGGGGAACTAATTCCTTACTTCAAGTCTGATGTCTTCTATGTAGGTCATTCAACCTATGGAAGCACCTTTAATATATATATATATATATATATGGGATCTAGATGTACAACAATGTTGAATATCACAAACCCATACCTAAATGTACAACATTGTCGCGACTGCAATTTCTGCCACAATGGTGAAATATACAACATAATCCATGATTGCCTATGGCTTCAATATGTCCTAAATTTTAGGCAATGATTTCCATTTTGTAACCCTATTTTGCAGAGTGTTGTATTGAATAAGTTATGGGTATCATAGTTATTGAATAAGTTATGCAATGAAATGAAGAAAAAGGTTTTTAGTCAAACAACAACCTTCCTGAATATCATAGTTACTCCTTCGACTACAGTGAAATCAAGAAACTTAGGTTACTCAATTTAAATTAGGGAGATCATGGAACAAAGTCTCTCAAATTAGGGAGAACAAGGAACTTATAAGTTATTCAATTGAACATAGGGATATCAAGGGTATTTAAAAACATACTTTTCCAACAGAAGAGGAATAAAATATGAAGCGGATATAATGAAGCATGAACAAAAGATCCAGAAATCAGAAAGAAGAAACAATAGTTCTTACATGACCATAGGACTTGGTTATCAAGTATCAGATCCAGAGCCAGCAACAAGAAACAATAAACTGAGTGGATGAAGGATGAAGAAAGAAACCAAAATTGAGTGAGAGTAAGTTGTAACTTGTCCCAAAATGATGGGTGTGGACCTATTTCAAATTTGACTAAAATAATTTTAATCAAGAAAAATATAGCAGAAAAAGAAGAAGAACACAAAACCAGGCCTAGGCTAGATGAAGTTATATTGACCCAGTACAGGGCAAACTCAATTTTAATTTAGAAGGCAATATATCATATTTTCACGTGAGAAAAAATTACCTGGATCCACAATGCTAAGACAGGACACAATGTAATACTTGCCACATGTTGTTCCTAGATATGCTCTTAAATATCGTGGTTGAAAGTGTTGTTCTAGGTAGACCAAGCTCAATTGAGTACAACCAATAGTTTTTGGAAGGCTGAGATGGGGCTTCTTTCCTTATGTTGTACAGGTAGTATAGTCCTTTGGAATATAACCATTGTCTTAATTCAGTGGAAAACTTGTAGACATATCCACCACCTATAAATGGGTGCTTTCCAAGGATGACTTGCTTTCCATCTCCCAATTTTCAAACTAGCCATTTGTAGAGAAAGGCGAAAGTGACCATGAGCGCTTTCCATACTATGGAGCCTATTTTGGAAGGTTTAAAGGCATGTACTCTAATACATTCCACCACCGTGGAGATTCTTAAATATTTTTCTTTGATAATTTGACTCCAAAGTACCTCTCCAAATAGACTTCTCCAAAGGTTTTTTAAGGATAAATCTTTGAAAAACCAGATCAGATTTTTAAATCCCCAACCCCTAGAATTTTTTGAATAGATAGAGAGTACCGATTTTCAAGTTGTACTCCTTCTTTACTGTATTTTCCAGCCCATGGGAAATTGAATATCATCTATCTTATGGTATTGAGGATAACAAAGAGGATTTTAGCTAGGGACAACCAGTAGACTGCAATGTTTTCCAGAACAAATTTCACCATGATCATTTTTCCCCCAAGTGACATCCAATTGTCACACCATAAATTAATTTTATGCTCCACTTTTCTTATCATCCACTTCTAGTCCTCTTTATCATAATTGTTTGGTTTGAGAAATAAGTTGAGATACTTGATACCATTTTCGAGTGAGGTCTAAATCTGCAATGGAAAGATATAATGAATCTCCAAAAGTGTGTTTGGGTTGACTATTGATTGATGAAAGGAGGATTTATTAAGATTGATCTCCATTCTAGTGGCATTGAAAAAGAGTTTTATTATTCTGTGGAATGCATGCCATTCAACTATGATTACTAAACCCAGAAGAAGTACATTGTCCACAAAGAGAATATGAGTAATGATTTTTTTTTGGAAATTTTAATGCCCTTTATATTTCCATCCTATTTTTCTTTCAGTAGAAGGCGACTTAGATCTTCCATCACAATTGAAAGCAACAATAGAGGCAAGTGGAATCCCTTCCCGAGACCCCGAGATTCGATGAATTTTTTGGAAGGAGAACCATTGATAAGGATGGAGAAGTTGGCTAAGGATACACAACCCATGCTCCAGTTTATAACCTCCAAGATCAACTCGATTTGAAGGATAAAAAGTATGAGGAAAGTCCAGTTGAATTTATCAAATCTTTATGAAGACCCATTTTAAGTACAAGATCTTTCATTTTTTTGGACTTAATAGAATGGATGTCTTCTCGGGAAATGGAAATGGCATCATGAATCTGCCTATCAGCAAGGAAACCAAATTTATTTAGTGGCAACTTTTCTTCTATCATCCTCTTGATCTTGTTTGAGATTATCTTGGAGATTATTTTATATACTAGGTTACATAGGGAAATGGGCTTGAAGTCCAAAAATATCTTGGGCTTTGAGGATTTTGGAATCAAGGCTATGTAGGTATCATTGATGTCTACCGACACTTTCCTTGATCTTCTATATTCCTCTACCATCATGCAGAAAATTGATCTTATGATATAAAAAAAGGTGAGGAATAGTTCCACTATCCATTTATCCAATCCTGGACTTTTTTCTTTAGAGAAATATTTCAGAACTCCTTCAATTTCCTCTATAGAGACCGAGATATCAATCATATTCAATTCCTCTTGAGTGAAGAAGCATGGATAATGTTTGCTTAATTGCAACTATGAGCTAATGTTTGAGGACCCTAGATCTTTGAAGAGAGATGAAAAGTAGGATGATGCTGCAATTTTTAAATCCTTAGTGGAAGAGAATATTTTTCCATATTCTACCTCAAGCTCCCATATGGTATTTATGTTCCTCCTATTATTTGCATAGCTATGGAAAAATTTAGTTTTGACATCTCCCATTTTTATCCAAGTAGCCCTGCTTTTTAGTCTTCGTGTTTCTTCTTGCATATTTAGGATCTAAGCTTTCCTAAATTCCATAAAGCTCAATTTCTATGTTATTTCTACCAAGAAAGATGAGGAGAATATTTGAGAAAGGTGTTCATATTTAGATTATATTTCTGTGAGCTATTTTTGTTGTTTTGTTTTCCTTTTTCTCCTCGAGAACAAAACTGCCTTCTTTAGCTCCATGAGATTTCTAGCCAAGATAACCATTGTTGATGAGCAGTTTGAGACCAGGTTTTTCTTTCAAATTTCCTTTACCAACAATATGAAAGATCCTTCTTCCAACCATGAATGGTTGAATTTAAAACGATATATATTTTTTATAGGATCAAAGTACATCTCTAGAAAAATGGGCATGTGATCTTAGAACTTATCTTGAGTTGTCTAGGATCTGAGCCTCCTTACTCTTTCTTCTCTTTCTTCCAACTGCTTTTCCATTAAGAACCTATCCATTCTTTCGGTTATCCCTTCCGCACTTATCCTAGAATTTATATAGGTAGGGATTAATAGGAAGGGAGCCATGTCACAGATTTAATGGTTCTACAACATTGATGAAAAGTAGGAGCTCAGAGGATCTGGTCTAGCTCAAAGACCCCAAGTCTCTCCTACATATATAGTAAATTTAAAGTCTCCTATCAGGATGAGGGCTTGATTTAAGACAAGATCATTGGCTTGTATCGAGTCTCAAAAATCTTGTATGTCATTGTATGGTCCATAAGAATTGATTAATTTTATGGGCAAGGGAATCCTCTTATTGATCCTTCTAGAATGATACCCAATGAGGAGGAGAAAGTCTGGAGTGATGCATATTTTGGGTCCCATATAGTGATTAGCCCGAATGACAAGCCATTTGATTCTAGAGTACATGAATACCAGCCTGAACAAATATTTTGGAAGCACACTCTGGCTTTTCCTCCAGATACCATGGCTTCATGAAGATAAATGATAGAGGGGCCATGGGTGTTGATAAATATTTTGAGGGAGGAAAGTTTGGAGGGACCCCCAACCCCTCGAATGTTGAGAGACAAAATTATCATTATTTAGGAGAGACAATGGGTGTTTTTTCTCTAAGATCCATTGAATTAAGATCTAAATCATTCGGTAGAGAGAGGTTGATTCCACCCTGGATAGGCTAAGGATGATTTCCTTTTCTTGCCATTTCTTTTTTGTTGTTATTTTTATTTATGATAGTAATTTTTTGAAAGGAGTAACTAGGTTATGTCTGAGATTTATCAACTGGATTAGTCCCTCTGAATGTGGAAATAGGGGAAATATTAATTTCATATTTATATGAGAGCATTGGTGCATAGGTTACGGGGGTTCCCGAGTTAGTAAGGGAGATTGATGCACTAGAGTGCTCTTCTTTTGAATCAATAAAAACAAATTTTAATAGGGAATTCGAAGGGAATACAATATTTTTTAGAGCCAAATTGGTACATGAAAAACGTTTATTTGGATTTTCAAGGTTGTATGGAAATTTGGAGGATGTTATAGGTTTCAAGGAATTTACTGCTGAGTTTTGTGGAAAATAGTGTCTGCTAGAATGCGAAAGAGAGCAAATGGTTATAGAATTAAGTGCATTCAGTTATATCTGATCCATAAGTAAGGAATTTTCAAAAGAAATATTTTGAATAAAAGAGTTTGGATTTGAAGAGAGACTTACAGGCTTGAACCATATCGCGAGAGTGTTCGGGCCCAAGAGAACCTTCAGGTGATCAACTGAACGAGATGTATTCCACCAATTTATCATCATCCTTTTCAGTGACAACATCAGTCTCATCCTTAGATATTGATCCTTTAGTATATCCTTGAGTAGGGTCATCTTCCAAAAGTTCCCTTTCCTTTGAAAACTCAGAGCTCATACGTTGGTTTTTCAACTTGCTGAAACTAACTCCTTTACCTCCTTCCAGGCAAAATTTCGCCTTTCTTTCGAAACCCGCAAAATTGTATCAGGAATCAGTTATTAAGCTGGCCTTTTCAGGTTTTTTTATGGTTATGGATACCAAGACCTCAATGCAAAGGAGCCTCACAAGTATTATCTAGATGGCCTAGATTCCTGCAATTTATGCATCTAAAGGGAGTCTTCCAGTAGTCTAGTGGCTATATGTTCTCCTTCTCATCCTAAAGAATTTTTATAAACCCTGGTAATCCTTCAGCAGCCTCCATCTCAACCAAAACCCATTCCATACATTTATCTTCCATCAAAACAAAACCTTCATCCAGGTAAATGAACCTACCCAATGAATTTTCTGCCTTGATAAGTACCTCCTTTGACCATAGCTCGAGTTGGAATATTGGAAACAAAACCAAAATATTCTTACTTTTATGGAAACCTCAGAGCAGCAGTCTAACTTCTCAAGCTCAAAGACAAAGTGACCAAGGTTGACTAACCTAGACTTGGCGGGGATTACCAAGTGAAGCCTTGCCCAACTCTCAACCGTCGATTGCCAAAGTACCAACGGTGGAGATCTACAAACTGTCGCACTACCAAAACATATCTCGTAACGTCGCAATACCGACGTTTATCCCCAATACCGTCGCACTTGTCTTAGAAACATCGCATTTCTGACGTTGTGTCCCAATGTTGCAATACCGATTGTATTACAACCATCGCAATACCGACGTTTATCCCCAATACCGTCGCACTTGTCTTAGAAACGTTGCATTTCCGACGTTGTGTCCCAAAACATCGCTCTTCCAATGGAGTTCCTAAACGTCGAAATATCGACGATGTCCCTAAACATTGCTATAGCGACGGTTGTTGGCGGGATTTAAAAATTTGAGAAAAATTGGGGAAATTTCCGTCAATACGACAAAAGTGTCGAAACTAAAGTGTCGTAATTTTGACCAAATGTACTAGTGGTTCATTCAGCTCAAAGAAGAAAGAAGACCTTGCAGTAATATATTTCTATTATCTACATTTGATGGGTCATCTACATGCATAGCAAGAGATTAGGGAATGAAGTTGGATGCATTCTTCCTACTACTACCAGTGGTAGAAAGAGAAGTTGTTGAGATTGCAGCGATGCACCTTGAGAGTGAAGCAAACAGTTGGTTGTTCAACCATTTGATTCATGCAAGAGTGACTGCATATGCAAATTTTACTCAAAAGTTTTATCAAGAAGTTTGACAAGAAGAAATCAGAGGAGAAGGAACTTCCACCACTACTTGCTGCAGGAGCACTTGCATCAGGAGAAAGAACAATTTCACCTTTGCAAAGTGGTCTTGATCTCTTGACATTTAGAGTCCCATGCACTATTCTGGAGATGCATGAGGAGGAGGAGAATTGTACCAGCACTGATGCAGCCATAGAGGAGCAGCCATCATCATCAGTAATTGGGAAAGTCATCACGCCGGAGGAAGGAACCCTTGTAGCAGTACAAGATGTTCCCAAGCTTTACCAAGGTATGCACATATTTCTATTTCCTATTATTTCAGCACATCATATGGAGGGTTATGGAAACATGCTATCAGGGAAAATGCATGACCTAGGGTCAAAGAAAATTGCTGATTTGTAGCAGCAGACTATCACAACATTGAGGATCCTTGATTTCTTCAAGGAGGAGATATGTAGACATCCTGGTTATTCATTGTTGAGCTGTACAAAATTCTTGGGGTTGGAGTGTGGACTTTTGGAGGATAGGATGAGTATTTTCCTAAAAAATGCAATGCATAACTATGTGTCCAACATTGAGCATGATATTAAGAAAGCAGATGCACCATCATGGAGATCAGCAGCGCTGTCATTGAGCAACAGTGATGAGTTGGGGGCCCAACCATTATTGGAGCATTCCAATGACCATTCTACATATGTAGCAGGGGATAGGCAGACGGTTGATGAGAGACATCTTATCTTCCATTGTTATGTTGGATATTTCTTGATGAGCACTTCACTGCTCCATGAGGAGATTTTTCCTTCAACATACTTGGATCCTTATGGGGTGAACTTCGTCATTGATGAGTGGTCTTCATTTGGATATCTCCAGGAGATTGCATTTCAACATGCCATGAAATGAAAAGATATAAATCTGATTCGAGAGGATGGTATTCTCCATTAGAGAAATGCCAATTTTGAGCATGGTGTTAGACACTCACCATTGGTTGGATGGGTGATGTTGGTGAGCAAGAGGCTAAAAAGCCAGTTGCAGATCTATGACACATAGCAGCAGGAGGCAAGGCTGCATTGGCTATTCTTGAAAGAATTTGGCCATCATGTAGCATATCCTATCCCAAAGGGTGTGATAATTGTTGGGACTTGGCATGGAACTTGCATCATATGGCAGAAAGGATTTTTGGGTGGTGTGATATCTTTCATATCAACCATCATGTTGTTGCTCCATATTTTATATGGTGATAGTGTGGGGAGGCAACAATATTTGTTGTTGTTTTGGAAGCTCTTGGAAGAGTATGGGCTGATTTTCTCCCATGCTTTGCATGATGTTGCAGGAGTAGGTGATGGCACTATCATGGTGAAAAGGGGCTACTCCTTAGCCTTGGAGGATCAGAAGGTACTTCCACTTTGGAAGGAATCTTCCATATATAGCAGCATTATGGTAGATTACTTTGACATTTGGCATGTCAAAGAATGGAGCTATGAGATGATAGGAGCCTTATTACAAAGGCCAATAGTGTTGTCACTTGGGAGCTTGGGTTTGTTGATGGAGTGTTCCTAGGATCACTTCACATATGATGCACTTGATGAACAAGTAGGAGATAAGAATGATGAAATAGTGGATGGAGACATCTATTACCATGATATGATCTTCTTGACTTGGGAGAAGGTTTTGCATGCAGCACATGGTTCATTCATTTTCATGAAGCTATATCATACCACTATGGAGGGCTCATTCATGGATATTATTATCAACTTAATCTCAGTACACGGTAAGAATTGTGCTTTTGCACTTATTTATTATGTAACAAAATATTTTCATTCTCTTACCATATCTATACAGTGCATTTCTCCACAAGAGGGAAAGCCTCTAGTTGGGCTTCATGGTCATATTAGGACCAACATTAGTAATGGGGATAGCCATCTCTTGTATGGCTTGGGGAAATTATTTTACAATTATTTGTATGCTCATTTGATACATAATTTCATTTACTATTTACTAGTAGATGAGATGACATGCACAACTAGAAATTTGTTGGGAGGCAACTTGCCACATCATGTTCTGAAACTGAAGTTAGTAAAGATTCATTGTGACTACTTGGGAGATTGTTGGTACCTTCCAGCACTATATAAAACCTTCATTACCTATGTCATTTGGATTCCATATGATTATAATGTCATATTCCCTCTATATGGGATGGTCTAGGCAAGAACCAATGAGTGGGTCTTTAAGGATCCAATTGCCTTTTTGCTTCGTGAAGGCAACATTATTGCAACCCAAATTCAACACCAGCTCTACACTTTCCATAAGTGGAGAGAGAGACAACGTGGGGTATTGCATTTGGTCTATCATGTTCATTTATGCAGCCCACCTACATTACAGGAGCCAAAGGTGGAAGAACTTTTTCATGAGTTACCATTTTGGAGGGTGACTCACTTTGTGTGGATGATAGGAGCTTCACATGGGAAGGAAAGTTCCCAATCATTTGCTGATCCCATGTCTCAAGAAGGCCTCTAGACCACATATAGTTGCCTCCATGGATATCCCACTTGTTCATGATGAGATCCATCTGGAATTTTCACCAAAGGCATACCTATAAACCTGGGAGGAGCAGCTTGAGGACATATTGATGAGAGATCATCTTGTTCGTTGGAGGAACTTATCATATGAGGATGCTACAAGAGAAAGAGAAGAGGATCTTTAGTTCTATCCTTGCCGTTGCTCGAGGACAAGCAACATTTGGGAGGAAAGGACTGTAATATTCCTAAAATTAGCACACAGCTAATTGGAATATTAAATTTTTATTTTGCTCTTAGATAGAGGAATAAGAGGGTATGGAGACCCATAAATCTCCTTAGTAGGAATAAAGACACTCCTAGTGTGAATTTAGGTCATCTTAAAAGCTGGATTGAAGACCCTTAGGTGTGAAAAGGGGTTGGATCATGAAGAATGGGTCAACTTTGACCAAATCAACATCGTTGTTATGGAGGAGTGGCAGTCATCGTGGGACAGCGCAGTTTTGGAGGGAGATTGAATGCATGGAAGTAGTGACATAATTAAGTGGGGCCAAGGGTAAGGAATCTCATCACTTATATAAGGAAGAGGATAGCAGCCATACGGGGTCGTGTTTTTGGATTATTATTTTGTATATGGTCTATTTAGACTTGTTGCTCTCTTCAGCTGTTTAGCTAAGATTGCAGTGCTGTTTAGCACAAGGTGTTCCCAGTCGGGAATCCCACCTCTTCCCTTGAGAGGCCTCTTGGGAGAGAATTGCACTAGATTTTCCACAATCTGGAATCAAGCCAAGCTCCATCTTTGTTCTACAATGCAGTTTTTGCAGATTATTGTATTGTGTTGCAGGGTGCAGCAGTGGAGGATTATATTCGGTGTCTTCTGAGCTATTTTGCAGTGGATGAAGGTTTCCTTTGGAAGGTAGATAAAGAAGCCCCTTGGGCTTCATTGACATATTTGGCATCTGGACAAGGATTATTTATCCTCTACAACGCAGTTTCAGTCCAGATCTACGTTATTTTAGGGAGGAGTTGTAGGAGTGGTTGCAGTGGTTGTTTTGGGAGGTGATTTCTTCAGTGGAGGAGCCATTATTTCATCTGGAGGATCTATTGGAGAAGATTTTTAGGTTTCTACATCAGCTTCAGCCATATCTTCTCATTTCTATTGTTGCAGCATACCTTCAACCCTAGGGATACAATTTACATTGGTACATTGTGTGCATTTTCCGGAAACGCTCTTGGGTTGTCTTGGAAAGATGATCTAGTGCCCATATATGTATGTGTAGTATCTATTGTGTCTTATATCAATATTTTTATATCGTTGTATTATCTCCAGCTGTAACTATTCTTAATATTACTGCGCTGTAGCAGCTCTCCGACATTTTGTATTGTAGCAGCAGCTCATATTTGGGAGTGATTGTTTATGGGAGGCTTGTTTCCTCCTTTCCTATGATTTATGCCTCACTATTTTGTATTGATTTTTTGTTCTTATACATAATGTTATGGCTCCATATTGGTATCCATTGTTGATGTGTTGATTTCCACTACTATTTCCAATTTTGTGTTCATATATTGTTGCTTCCCCATTTGGGAATATTACAAATTGGATTTTCCTACCACAAGATTCTACTTGTTTGTTTAAACTGTTTTGGAATGTTAATTACAACCTGTTCCAAAACACTGGCCTAAGATATGTTGGTGGAATCAGCCCTACAAAATGTAAAATATCTAGAGTGGTTTTATTAACGCGTTGTATTAATTTGGTTGTTGCTTAAGACAAAAGGTATGGAGTTGAAACTTTATTGTTGTTCGTGACCTGACTCAAAAATGTTCTAAATGCATCTAAATGAGAAGTGAAACTCTCTATTTTCAATGAATCTTATTTAAGGGAAAGATTGAGAGATTTATCAATTTTCAAAGCACCAATTCTTTCATTCATAAACAAAAACCTTCTTGAAAAGAAGAATATTTCATAAAGAACTCAATTTGCAAGAATGATCAATTACTCATTTGAAATGAAATTCCTCGAACATTCAAATCAAAAACTACAATCAATAAATAAACCATTTCCAAAAGAAAAAAAATTCTAAAAACTCTAAAAACATAAATTTCAAAACCAAAGAAAAATCTAATTTTGAATTCTATCTAGAATGTTTGAGGATGTTTTCTCCTAGTTTGTGATCAGGCTAAGAAAAATTTCTACTTATCTCAGAAGAAATGAAAACATCCAAAAATTCTTTGGTGTTATATCAGGGTTCAGTAAGCTAAAATCTCTTCCATATTTGCAAATGAAAAAGGAATCAATTTTCATAAAAGTAAGGTTTCCAATGATCCTAATGGCTCAAAAAGATAATATCATCATACCAGTAAGTTGAGGTAAATGAAATTATCTTTTGTATGGAGTAGCAATAAAGTAGGGCAAACTCTCACTTATAAAATGCAAATAGGATGATAAATCACACCAACGCAAAAGTTGCTGAAAAGAAATTCTCATACAAGATTTGACAGTTAATATAGATTGGGGAAAACACAAAGAATCAAGTTATCTGGCTCTATAAAGAGAAATTTAATTTTTTTCAAAAAAATTCCAGGGGTGCGCAGTTTATAGTGGAAGACAGAGTGCATGCGTACTATTTTGAACTAAAAGTTGCGCAGGTTGTCGCATTATTTTCTGTTGAAAACCGCACATGCAAGGAAAAGACTTGGAAAAAATAAATAATCAGATTTCTTTTTTAGGGATTCTTAAAAGTTATCTACCCAACCCGACTAAGAGAAGTACAAATAAAAAAACTCTAAAATTCAAACTGAAAATAAATAAAGAAAACTAAGCTCTAGATCCCCAGTATGGTCGCCATTTTGTTACGTGGATTAATCCCTCTTGCGGACAAGAGTGATCTCCCTAGTACTCAGCGAGTAGCTAGAAACAAACATCCATTTGGAAACCTTTTTCTCTAAATTAATTGCATTTCAGAATTATTATAAAAAATTAGAGAGGACATGCCCCTACCTTGAAATCCAAACTTTTGATGTATTCTTTTATCCTGTTGCTCCAAAGGGAGTTTTCCAATAGGTAGAACCTGCAATCAAAGACAAGACAAAAGAATCAAAGCATCTGCAACATATAATAATTAATTTAAGCTAATCCAACTTAGTGATCAAGGATTCTAAGTATTGATGTTATTTCAATAAGCCTAAGAACAACTCAATGAGAAAAAGAGATTCATATGTATTATCTTGAATAAAAAGAGTAATCTTACAACCTGATGCCTTGATGTCATACAAATTTCTCCCGGGGTCCTGAACAATCGTTTCTCCTTCATTTTTATAAGCCTTTCTCTCTGAATACCAACATGGAGTTATGGACACAAGGGTGTGATCATTCTCATGCCAACAACAAGTCACTAGTGTAGAAAGTATGCACTCTTATGAATTTCTTCAGCAACTACCATGTATGTCTACCCTTCAACTTGAAACTTGAGCTCAATTTATAGGGAAATGGATGTAGTTTCAGTTCCATGAAGAGGGGTGGATTCCTATTATGAATGGATTTGAGCTCCATAGACCAATGGATAAGCTCCATGAGTGGAGAGATAAATCTCGAACTGATCGCGAATCTAGAAGCTTCCAGTTGGGAGAATATTCGACCAGCTAGGCTTCTAGAATTTAATTTTTTCTTTTATTCTCTTTTCTCGGGGGTGCACAGGTAATAGTGGAAAAAAGTGTAGGGGTTTCCATAGTTTATTGACCAAATATCATCGCATGCACAGGGAAAGGCTAGAAAAACCACACAGGTAGACTTTTAAGGGTTTTACAGAGCTTTTCTCCAATTCCAATACTTGATTCAGGAACGTTAAGGTTTTTTTGACTTCTAAGGTAACATGATATAGGTGGTGATAGACCCATATGAACAGTAAAATGTCATGGTGAAAAAATGAGGTGTAACATATTTCCCCTTAAAGTGTGAAGTCTGAGGTTATTCTGAAGAATGAAGTGCTTTATCATTCCGAGGATTGGATTGGAGACACTGGTTGAAAACCTGTAAAAACATTCAATGAAAACACACACACACACACACACACACACATATATATCATCACTGAGGTTGGCCCATACTCAAATCAAAACTAACTAAATGTTCTAGTACAGATATGGTTTCAATATTACATCAAAAGTAGACACAGTATGGGCACAGCCATCTGTCATGAGTAGTCTACTGTATCATGAATAATCAAACTCCTCGTAGCCTGGATGGTGGAAAATAGATCCAGGGTCTTGATTTCTGCTTCCTGAACTAGTACGAATCTATCCATGCAATTTATTGTGTCGAAGTCGAACATGGTAGAAACCACAATTACTAGTCAATGATGTG
This sequence comes from Pinus albicaulis, assembly GCA_034641835.2. Lineage (NCBI taxonomy): Eukaryota > Viridiplantae > Streptophyta > Pinopsida > Pinales > Pinaceae > Pinus > Pinus albicaulis. Next base: position 1,439,408,970 of record CM076577.1, read on the forward strand.
AACCGTTAACAAGTGTGAGAGAAACCATCAATAATGACAATGGTTCTCAAAGTACTCCAGTACAATCTATGAAGTGTGAATGAATGATTTGCAGTCGAACACTCATAGAATCGTTCGATCGAAGGTCAATGATGCAACTTATCTTCAAAGGCAAGAAACCTGCCATTAAGGCATGCAGATCCTAAGGTACTGATAGGATTCTAGATCAAATTTCTAGATGATGAGCTGACGTCGATAGAAAGTGACCCGTCGTAGGAAAGCCCACAACACAAAACAATTAGATCAAGATTTGAAGAAATATTTGCAAGGACTGACTCAGGGATGGTCAACGTGAATGGAGACAAATGTTTGCAATGAATGGTGTATTTGAACTCTCTCTTGAACACATAACGACACTACATATGGCTTGGCAGCATTTGACCTAAAGCTAATACCTAGAAACCGGCTGAAGAATTTCAATGTGGTTCGATTAATTTTTAGAAAAAGTATTTCCCAACCTAGGTACAAGTGTGACAAAGTGTCATGTTCAAGAGTGGCATGCTGCTTTTTAAACAAGGGTGACAATTGGATTCTTTTTCTCTCTTTTCCCCCCACCATTAATGGCATGTGCCTCTTTATTTTTGTCAAGCTTGAGGAGGATAATTTTCTTGTTTGTGTAAGCTCATCCTTCGGATGAGTCCATCTTAGTATTGAAATCGAACCCTAAGAAGGAGTGGTTCGGTCCTGTTTGTAATCGACAGGTCCTTTATTGTTAAATTTTAACGAGTCCAGTATAGGAGAAACGCAGTGTTTTTCAGTTTTAGGGAGTCAGAAGAAAAACATAAGTAAACTCCATGGTTGTTCTTTTTCGTAAATTAAGTATCTCAGGCCCAAAAAAGGATAAAATAATGCAAGAGAGAACTCTATTGACCATGATTAGTCAACATATACCTTTTTTGTAATTAGACCATTTCAGTCAAGTACTTGGCGATATTTTCATATTTCGAGAGTCTGAAAAGGGCTTAAAAGAGAACTCCAGGGTTTTTCTTTTTCGTAATTTTATAGAGCCCGAAAAAGTGATAAAAGCATACTCAATGTCAAAATAACTATTTTCACCAAAAAATCTTGTATCCTGCACAAAAACTCAAAATATTACACATACCTGTTTCCAAAAAGTAAAAATATTTAAAAATTACCTTTTAAAGTGAAAAAATAAATAAAATAATAATATTTTATTCATTTAAAAACTATAAAAAGGGGTTAAAACAAATCATGTTCACCTTTTGAGTTCAAAGCAGTGCATAGAGAATTTTTGGCTAAAAATATCCAGAGTAGATATCAAAAGAACCGACCGTCCATTTCTCAAATAGTCAGAACTAGGTAATCCACATCGTCCTTAGCTTCATTTTTACCCATTTAATTTTTCATTTGGAGCCTTGATTTTATTTTTTAGGAGGATTTTATGTTTTAAAATATGCCCTCGGGGGTCCGCGAGCAATCCATGTGATAACCATGAACCCCGATAATTTTCAAAAAGAAAAATTATCGGGCTGCCGCAGGTTCTGTGTGGAGCACGTGCAGACGTCCGTAATGTCTGCACACAGAACTTTTGGAGGCTCCGTGAACGTTTTAAAAAACTCAAATTTCTCTTTAAAAATGGTTCAAGTTTTCTTCCAAATGGTTTTAACTATTAAATTTGTTGATTTGTAGGTTGTTTCACCATGTTAGAGTGGCGAGAACGCGAACACGAGCTCATAGATAATGAAGCCATGGATGACAATACAACCATGCGTGCATTGAAGAATTGTGGTTTATACAAATTCTGGGCTATCCAAGGGATGAAGGCACAAGTGGAGTTAATGGTTTGGCTTGCAAATACGTGGGATGTTCAAGACCAATGCTTCATAATTGGTGACCACCGGCTTGAGATTAAGCTAGAGGACATTTATTTCTTTACTGGATTGTCCCAGAGAGGGAGAAACATATCCTTATTTGGGGCCAAACGGGGAGGTCTTCCCATTGCTAGCTACAAATAACAATATTGCAGCAATGAAGCAGATTTGAAGGATGGTCGCATAGATATTAAATCTATCTTGCGGTTGGATCTCAAAGTGATAGCATTTGCAGTGACCAGATTGTGCGGGAGTGCATTTCCTCATGTGGCTACTAAATCACAGATGTAAAAAACATTCGAGTGTCTTGGAGGAACCATATTCAACTGGTGCTAAGGATTATTGGCCAATATGAAAGGCCAATTAACTAGATCAAAGAATGAAAAGTTGAAAAACTTTAGATATGGCACCATTCTCATTTCATTTTCTTTAGAGAGAATTTTGCTTCTCACTCCTCAGTTGATTCCAGTAGATAGTGGGGCTCCTCAAGAACATAAGATGATGCAATGGGTAGCACTAATATCTTGCCAAGGTGGCGAGGGTGTCTCAGTAGTTTGGTTTACTCCGGCATATTTCATGTGGCTTAGGAACCAAGTCTTCACCATTGAAGACTTTCCTTATGTAGGAATGGATTACAAGGGTGATCCTGAAACATCTTTGCCTCCAGGGGCACATTGAGATGCATCAGGTTAGTGAATTATTTTGATTTTTTTAATCTAATTTTGATTTTATTTTTATCATCCAATACTGACAAAAATATTTAAATGCAGATATCGATCCACAACGACCAGCAACACTTCATCACTTTGACAGGCGAGAAGCACAACCTGTAGCACCTCCACAAGACCAAGCAGCAGAGATCCTAGCAGACATGGAGCACAACCTTGAGAGGTTAACCATGTATATTCCAGAGACAGGAACAGATGATATCCCTCTCAGGCTTCAGATACACGTGACAGGTGTTCCAGGTCCATTCAGGATATTTCTATGCAAGGTGGCGCGTGCTATAGTTATTACCATGATCATCGTCATGGATAGTTGATGATCATTGTAGATCGAATTTTTTTTTTGTATCAGTATCTATTAGATCATAAGGTGTTTGAACCTATGATCATAGACGATGTAATATTTTTTAAAAACAAACTTATCTATCCTAATGATATTACTACTTTCGTTCTCTGAGTATCTTGTTCAACATGGATTGAATGTTGTTTTGGTTTACTTTGTTAATGTTTCAAATGTCTATTTAAAACACGATTAGCTAATGCATATGCCAATGTGTTTAAATTTATTGAAATATGTTGATATTCAATATAATCAAATTTTCGTTCCAAGAGACGAACCTTCAAAAATAATATTAATAACACTGGATTTATAATTGCATAAACTCTGTTTAAATGTAATGCAATGAGTTGTGAATCCAACCTAATGATCACACGTCGAATACCAAATGAAATGGCATCAGATAATACTTCAATGACTGTGCTAGATTATGCAATATTATTCGTTGTTTGACCAAGGCATATCCCATGAATAGAAACTAACTCATCGGTGGGTGAATAGATAACCCAAGCTGCGGAAGAGATATTCTGTGTGCTACGACAGGCACCATCAACAAAACCACTTTATGTTTGAAGGAATGTCGACATCTGCAATATCAAGAGTAATAAAGATAAGCAGTGATAGTAGTAATAGCAAAACTAATCTAGGCACACTTGTCTAATATAAGGCACACTATTCTAAAAATTAACTATTATAGAAGAGAGATCTTCACACGAAAGTCAAGAATAATATTTCTTAAGATAAAGACCATTTATGGGCTTATCTAAAGAGACTTTGTCATAATCAATTAATTCATAGTCTCCTTTTGCAAGCACATGCTTGGCAATATAGGGACCATGCCACATCGGTTCGAATTTTCCAGCGCCTAGCTTATCGTTAGCTTGATCGTACTAAAACTAGGTCACCTTTTGAATAAACACGAGGGTTAACACATTGATCATACTGAAATTTCACACGTTTCTTGTCAGCTTCGGCAGCCAATGCAGTGGTGTGCCGAGTCTTATCTAATTGTGCTAAGTATAGAAAGTGTTTCTCCTCTTCAAAGGTAGCTAGTAACAACTCAATGGCTAATTTGAGTGACGGTATTTCGCGTTCAATGGGTAACACAACTTCTAAACCATAGACAAGTTGAAAAGGAGTGAATCCTGTAGTATTTTTTGTAGAGGTTCGATATGCCCATAGTGCCAAAAAAAGCATGGTATGCCAATTTGATTTGTGATTTCCGATAATCCGTTTAATCATGGTGGTTAAAACCTTGTTGACGGCTTCCGTTTGACCATTAACCTATGGGTAATACACAGTAGAATTATCATGGCGAAGGCCAAGTTTATCGAAAATTTCGATCATCATAATATTTTGAAAATGACTCCCATGGTCTGTGATAATAGATTGAGGCACACCAAAACGAGCAATCACATGATTGAATATGAAATTAGTTGTAGTTTTTTCATCATCCGCGAATGTAGGCATCACCTCAGCCCATTTGGTAAAGTAATCTACGGTGAGAATAATATACCCATGCCCCCCGGCTGAGTGAGGGTTACATGTAATGAAATCAATGCCCCATTTCGTAAAAGGACTGACAACAATGATTGGGTGAAGAGAAGCTGGAGGTGCATGCATCTTTCGATCAAAAATTTGGCAGTTGTGGAATTTTCGGACCGCAATGATACAATCTTTGAATAAGGACAGCCAAAAATAACCAATGCACAATATCTTTTGGGTTTTGGCAAACCCAGACATATGACCACCAAATTCTCCAGAGTGGAAATCATTTAAAACCTTTTCAGCCTCTGTGTGAGTTATATAACGTCAGAAAATAGAATCCACACCACGATGATAAAGAGTGTCGCCAACATTATTGTATTGTTGGGATTGATATCGGATTCTCCGTCGATTTGAACGTGAAATCTATGGGCGAAAGGTTTGGGTTTGAAGATATATAATGATATTTCCATACCATGGGTCTAACGTACTGATAAGAAACAAATATTCATCGGCGATGGGATTCTCTACCACTGTTTCTGTATTATTATTGGGAAAGTTACACATAAGCTCAACAAACACTAGTGATTTCTTTGATTTAAATTTCTCAAATTCCAAATCAAACTCTTATAGGATAACAATCCATTTGGAGTATTTTCCCCCGAGTAATTTTTTTTCAAGATATACATCATTGGGTTGCAATTAGATATCATAGTTGTTTTACGTAACAGTATGTAGTGATGAAATCATTGGACAAATTGAACCATTGCCAAGGCCAATTTCTCCACATACAAATATTTGATTTCCGTCGGATTGAGATTCTAACTTAGATAATAGATCACATGTTCATTGTGAGATTCATCCTCCTGAACCAAGACCATTCATATGGTCGAATAAGAGGTAACTAAGTATAAAAATTAATCCTGGTGGTAATTGGGAAGATGCAATAACGGTGCATGGGTCAATGCGTATTTTAGTGCATCAAAATATTTATCAGAAATCTCATCCCAAATAAAAGGAACACTTTGTTTCAACAATTGGGTAAAACCTTTTGTTAACTCAGCATAGTTCGAGATAAACCTACATAAAAAAAATTATTTCCCTTGCAAACTTTGGAGTTGGCGAAGAGTGGAAGGAGGAGGTAAATTGATGATGGCCTCAATCTTCAACGGGTCGACATGAATGCCAGTTTTCGAAACGATGAATCCAAGTAATCATCCTGATTGTACACAAAAAACACATGTGTGCGGTTTCAAACAAATTTTGTAATGCCTACATCTCATGAAAATAGCTTGTAAATGTGTAGGATGATCATCTCTACGTAAAGAATGAGCAGGTAAATCATCCAGATAAATCTGTATAATATGTTTGATATCATGAAAAGCATAAGACATAGCTCTTTGAAAAGTTCCACCTGCATTTTTTAGTCCGAAAGGTAATTTGCAATAAGAAAATGTCCCCCAAGGACATATAAAGGTTGCTTTTGGTTTATCAGTAGGGAGTATGTTGATTTGATTATAGCCTGAAAACCCATCCATAAATGAGAATATTTCATTTCCGGCACAATCATCAATAATGTGGTCGATATAGGGTGTAGGATAATTGTCTTTTGGACATGCTTTATTATTGTCCCTATAATCAACACATCCTCTTATAGTTCCTTGTTTCTTCGTAACGTGAACTATGTTATATACCCAATCTGTCAATGGAATTGGATAAATAAATCCTGCTCGTAATAGCTTCTCAAATTCAACTTTAATGGCTGTAGTTTTTCACAGATTTATTGGATGTAATATTTGTCTAATAGGCTTGGCATCCTGGTATGTCTTAATTTCATTAATGAAAATCTTAGGATCGATTCCTGGCATCTCTTCGTAAGACCAGGAAAAAATGTCTCGGAATTCTTGAAATAGGGCTTTGTAAGTGTTAATCTCTTCCATCGTACAAGAAGCACCTGTATGAATGTTTTCAATAATTCTAGGTTTAACTGATATGTCGATAGGAACTGTTGTAGAAATATTTCCCAAATTAGTCCCAAAATCTGAATGTTTAATCGATATGGGATTCTGTGGTTCCTTCACGTAATCAATCTTAAAAATAGATGAAAAATCATTTTCAAACTTATCAAGATCAGGTAAAAATGAAGATCTATGATGTAGATCATCCCATGGTAATTCATCCGATGAAAAAATTTCTCGAATACTTTCATCAGTGTGAAATACATGTTGAAAGGGATCGGAAAATGATGTCAAGGCTGAGCTTGATAGAGAAGATGATTCTTCGTTGATCACATTCATTTGATCAGGAGTAGTTGAAAGTGTGTCAGAATACAATATTATTGCTACATATGCCTTTTCAAAAGGACTCAAAGGCATCTCACCATTGAAAGAGTCCAATTCTGATTCTGAAGACACTACCCAAGTGTCATCAAATGGTATAGTGCTTGATGAGATCATATTGATGTTAGCAATTGTTCATGGTACATTGGGTGGAGGTATGGAGAAAGTTCCCATGAGAGTGAAATCCTTCACTAGTCCTACACCAACATATTCGTATGGGCTAGTCATTTTTCCGACATGCTGGATGTTGTCTATAGAAGTAGGGTCTGATGAAAAGTATGAAAACTGATCGATTTTCACAATATTTCCTTTATGAGGATACATCATTACCCGAAATATTGATGAAATGACAACATTCATGGCATAATACTAGCTACAACCCAAAAGAAGGTTGTAATCAAGAGGAGCATCAAAAACTTCCACCTCTAGATTAACGGTTTTACCTTCTACTTCTATAGGTAGATCCTGGAGTATTTCGTATGGATGAAATCCTCTTCCATAAAAGACTTTAATGAAATTATACATGTATATGCCCCCTCATCAATTATAGTACGAAAAATCCGTCTGGATTTGACTAATACTGGAATCTGAAAATCCATCTGATGAGGGAGTCTTGGCATAAAATTTTCGAGGTCAAAGACCATGAGGTTCGAATCCTGAGGATCAATAGCTCCAATAACTAATAATAGTAATTTCCTTTATTTTGGACATGATTGTAGCACTTCTAAGGCCGACATTGCTGAAGGGGATATCACCAAATCTTCAACAATGTTGTAATTCTGAGCAGCTCTCGCATGTGGATTGAAAGCTGACTTTCAAAGTACACCTTTATCAGTTGGTTTAATCATTAGATCAGGATTGGTTTCTCGATTTGATGTGGTTCGGAAACTGAAGGAGGTATGGTTGGTGTTTGAATATAATTTTCCGTCTCTTTACCATTTACAGGATTTTTAGTTCCATAGTCCTGAGATCGTGTCACAACCATCACCTTAGACATCATTAAAATATCTGCTGATGAATTTGAAGAAGATCCTATCATTTTACTATCTTGAGTGGGAAAAGGATCCTTCAAGAAAGTGGGTGTGGGTGAACCTTTGAAAAATTTGGAGACCTCGGACTAATGTGGACACTCTTTGGTATAGTGATCCTCGTCATAGATAAGACAAGGATAACGATGTTTCCATTTTTCATCAATTGGTTCATTCTTTTATTTTTTCTCTTTGGGAGATGTAGTTTATTTTTTTGTATTCTTTCCTTTCTTCTTAATACCAGTTTTTAATTTAGCTGTGGATGAGTCTTACTCTTATTAGCGCTAAATGAACCAATTACATTGTCTGACTAATGAGAACCAGAAAGAGTTGCAGCTATTTGACCTGGACACGACAAGTCAGGAATTTTTTTGTATAAAGTACTAGACTGTGTATATACAAGGTATAAGTATTGTGCTTGAGATATGACATATTCTTCTGTAACAACACCTCCCTTAGCTACATATTTAGTGATCTTTGGAAGTAATGATTTGATAAACCATTCTGCCAAGATTTGATCCGGAATGAAAACTTTCACTAAACATCGTCTACGTCTCCATTCATGTATGTGATCTGAAATGTATGTGTATGTACTTTTTTTTAATGAAGTTAAGAGTTCCGTTCCATTGTCGTAATGGATTGGAAACTGAAAGTGTGTTAAGAAATTTGTTTCTAACGCGTTGAAATTGTTGAACGAGCCACGTGGTAGTTAAATATACCACTTTGCAGCTAAGCCTATCAATATTCTTTGAAACAATCTTAATCGAATGGAATCATCGATTAAAGAGTTGGATGTGCACCAAAGGTGGTAAGTCATGACATGATTTGAGGGGTCTTCTCTTGATTTACCTTCGAACTTAGGAATATTACTGGGCAACTTATTCGGCATTGGCAGCCAAAATGGAAGATAATAAATTGGATCGTTCGTGAGGCGCAACGAATCTTGCAAGTCAAAAGTTGCTATGAGTGGTAACCGACAATTAGGGTCCTCTTGAGTAAACTGATAACCTTGAGGAACAATACCAGTACTAGGAGGAGGATATCCAGGGTAGCCTAGAATAGCCTATGCGGCTGGAATAGGAATACCTCTAGGATAGCCAGGGTTAGTCGTACAAAAATGAGGTTGAGATGGTATCTGATATCTGTAACCACAGTACGTTTGATGTTGGTATACTAGATTTTTTCCTATGGGTCCATATTGATAATGCCCTTGATATGGTTGATAAAAAAACTGACATGTATAAGGTTGGCTTGTTACAATTGTAGTTGTACCAAGTTGCCCTGCAGATGTTTGAATAGTAGACTGAACTGTAGGTCTAGGTTGATGAGCAGTGACTTGAGGGATTGGTTGTGATACAGTTGCTATCGTTACTTGAGGGGTTGTAGAAATAGGGAATTGGGAAACTCCAAGGATAGGTGTACTAGGCTGTTGCAGAGAAGTTGATGCAGCAGTTTGGACATGAGTTTTAGGTATACTTGAACCAGGTTGTTGAATACTACTAGGTGCAGATACCTAAGGTATAACTTGAAGTGTAGGTTGGACAAGTTGTTGGAATTGGGTATAACCAGTTGGCTGACCAGGCTGATTATAAGGTACTTGCATGGTAGGTTGCAAATTTTTTTGATTCAATGATGAATTCCACACTATGTTAAATCCAAGATAAGGACCTCCCATTAAAGGTTGTGATGTGTAAGGTTGGCCATAACCAGGTTGAGGAATTGGAACGTAAGTTTGATAAATGTTTGGATAATTTCCACTAAAAGGTTGACTGCATCCTTGAAAAAATTGTTGTTCTTGATAAAACTGTAGCCCCAAAGGAGGCTTTGTCCTTGAAAAGGTTTATTCCCTGGCATAGGGTACTGCCCTTGAAGAGGTTGTGGCCCTGGAATAGAGTATTTCCCTTGAGGTTGATACTGTTCCTGAGGTAAATACTTCCCTTGAGGTTGATACTTCCCTTGAGGTTGCCCCCCATGCAATAAATTTCTACCTTGAGGGTGCCCCCCAGGCGGTAAATTGCTACCTTGAGGGTCAGGGATAGGAATATTTCCAGACATCATGTAGACTTGTTATGTTGTCAAAGTTTCAGTATGAGATTCATTAGGACCAGGTGATTGTACAAGTTTTTTGGGAGAGGGAGATGCTCCTGAGAAAGTACCAGAAAGCAACTGGTATCCTGAAGGAACAAATGGACCACCATACAAAAAAAATTATGGTGATGAAGAAAACATGGATGACTCACCAGACATGTTTGAAGAAGGTCTATAACTACCTCTGGCTAACTAACGTTGTTTTGAATATATTATATGAAGTAAAACAGTCCATGAAGTCATTAAATTTTCACATCTAAAGATTGGAACCCAAATATCCATCCAGAAAAGTGGAATTCCCACCCCAGACAATGATAGAAAAATGCCCCATGTCACATACAGGGACTTGATATAAAACCCAGTAATGGTCCACATGGAGATTATTGACAATTTGAGAAAGCATCCAAATATGCCCGAGGCATCTATAACAAAATGAAATAGCAGTATGTAGAATAGTAAAGCAACAGATAGAGTATCGACGTCCATTGTTCCAAATACAAATTAAAGTACCCAAAATCCTTGAACAGAGAAAAACGCTAATCATGTGAGGAGTGTGATATGTCCAAAATATAAAAAGACCATTAGACCATATCAATAAACCAACATCGCTAGTTTTGAAGGCAGAGTGATAAACATTAATCATTTTTTTTTCACAAGAGAAAAAAAGCTGTTTTGAATATAATATATGAAGTAAAAAAGTCCATGAAGTCATTACATTTTCACATCTGAAGATTGGAACCCAAATATCCATCCAGAAAAGTGGAAGTCCCACCCCAGACAGTGATAGAAAAATACCCCATGTCACATACAGGGACTTGTATAAAACCCAGTAACGGTCCACATGGAGATTATCGACAAATCTGAGAAAGCATCCAAATATGCCTGAGGCATCTATAAGAAAGTGAAATAGCAGTATGTAGAATAGTAAAACAATAGATAGAGTACCGACTTCCATTGTTCCAAATACAAATTAAAATACCCAAAATCCTTGAACAGATAAAAACGCTAATCATGTGAGGAGTGTGATATGTCCAAAATATAAAAAGACCATAAGACCATATCAATAAACCAGCAACATAGACCAGCATCGCTAGTTTTGAAGGCAGAGTGATAAACATTAATCAATTTTTTTTCACAAGAGAAAAAACGTTGTTTTGAATATATTATATGAAGTAAAACAGTCCATGAAGTCATTACATTTTCACATCTGAAGATTGGAACCCAAATATCCATCCAAAAAAGTGGAAGTCCCACCCCAGACAGTGATAGAAAAATACCCCATGTCACATACGGGGACTTGATATAAAACCCAGTAACGGTCCACATGGAGATTATCGACAAATCTGAGAAAGCATCCAAATATGCCCGAGGCATCTATAAGAAAGTGAAATAGAGTATGTAGAATAGTAAAACAACAGATAGAGTACTGACGTCCATTGTTCCAAATACAAATTAAAGTACCCAAAATCCTTGAACAAAGAAAAACGCTAATCATGTGAGGAGTGTGATATGTCCAAAATATAAAAAGACCATCAGACCATATCAATAAACCAACATCGCTAGTTTTGAAGGCAGAGTGATAAACATTAATCATTTTTTTTTCACAAGAGAAAAAATGTTGTTTTGAATATATTATATGAAGTAAAACAGTCCATGAAGTCATTACATTTTCACATCTGAAGATTGGAACCCAAATATCCATCCAGAAAAGTGGAAGTCCCACCCCAAACAATGATAGAAAAATACCTCATGTCACATACAGGGACATGATATAAAACCCAGTAACATTCCACATGGAGATTATCGACAATCTGAGAAAGCATCCAAATATTCCCGAGGCATATATAAGAAAGTGAAATAGCAGTATGTAGAATAGTAAAGCAACAGATAGAGTACCGACGTCCATTGTTCCAAATACAAATTAAAGTACCCAAAATCCTTGAACAGAGAAAAACGCTAATAATGTGAGGAGTGTGATATGTCCAAAATATAAAAAGACCATCAGACCATATCAATAAACCAGCATCGCTAGTTTTGAAGGCAGAGTGATAAACATTAATCAATTTTTTTCACAAGAGAAAAAACGCTGTTTTGAATATATTATATGAAGTAAAACAGTCCATGAAGTCATTACATTTTCACATCTGAAGATTGGAACCCAAATATCCATCCAGAAAAGTGGAAGTCCCACCCCAGACAATGATAGAAAAATACCCCATGTCACATACAGGGACTTGATATAAAACCCAGTAACGGTCCACATGGATATTATCGACAATCTGAGAAAGCATCCAAATATGCCCGAGGCATCTATAAGAAAGTGAAATAGCAGTATGTAGAATAGTAAAGCAATAGATAGAGTACCGATGTCCATTGTTCCAAATACAAATTAAAGTACCCAAAATCCTTGAACAGAGAAAAACGCTAATCATGTGAGTGTGATATGTCCAAAATATAAAAATACCATCAGACCATATCAATAAACCAGCAACATAGACCAGCATCGCTAGTTTTGAAAGCAGAGTGATAAACATTAATCATTTTTTTTTCACAAGAGAAAAAACGTTGTTTTGAATATATTATATGAAGTAAAACAGTCCATGAAGTCATTACATTTTCACATCTGAAGATTGGAACCCAAATATCCATCCCGAAAAGTGGAAGTCCCACCCCAGACAGTGATAGAAAAATACCCCATGTCACATACAGGGACTTGATATAAAACCCAGTAACGGTCCACATGGAGATTATCGACAATCTGAGAAAGCATCCAAATATGCCCGAGGCATCTATAAGAAAGTGAAATATCAGTATGTAGAATAGTAAAGCAACAGATAGAGTACCAACGTCCATTGTTCCAAATACAAATTAAAGTACCCAAAATCCTTGAACAGAGAAAAATGCTAATCATGTGAGGAGTGTGATATGTCCAAAATATAAAAAGACCATCCGACCATATCAATAAACCAGCAACATAGACCAGCATCGCTAGTTTTGAAGGCAGAGTGATAAACATTAATCATTTTTTTTTCACAAGAGAAAAAACGTTGTTTTGAATATATTATATGAAGAAAAACAGTCCATGAAGTCATTACATTTTCACATCTGAAGATTGGAACCCAAATATCCATCCATAAAAGTGGAAGTCCCACCCTAGACAATGATAGAAAAATACCCCATGTCACATATAGGGACATGATATAAAACCCAGTAACGATTCACATGGAGATTATCGACAATCTGAGAAAGCATCCAAATATGCCCGAGGCATCTATAAGAAGTGAAATAGCAGTATGTAGAATAGTAAATCAATAGATAGAGTACCGACGTCCATTGTTCCAAATACAAATTAAAGTACCCAAAATCCTTGAACAGAGAAAAACGCTAATCATGTGAGGAGTGTGATATGTCCAAAATATAAAAATACCATCAGACCATATCAATAAACCAGCATCGCTAGTTTTGAAGGAAAAGTGATAAACATTAATCATTTTTTTTTCACAAGAGAAAAAACGTTGTTTTGAATATATTATATGAATTAAAACCATCCATGAAAATAGTATCATAAAGTGGATACAGGAAATGTGCAGAGACATGTATTGTTGATATACGCCTCACACAAAAACATTGCCCCAGAATCATGGCAAATTTGTCATCAAAAAATAAAAAAATTAAGAAGACTGCCCTCATACGGGGAAACCATTCTTGAACGTTTACAGAATTCAAAAATATTACAGAGGTCCAGCACAGTAATATAATCTAAAAGCAGCCCAATTAAGTGGGCCGCGAAGCAAGAAAAACAAATTAACCAAACTAATCCTCTGGTGGTTCCTTCACGATTCGGCACCATCCTTCAGAAGGTCTAGGATCGCTAGGAGCTACCTCCACATTCATGCCACGACTTCCCTCCTGAAGGCTCGAATGTTGGCTGGCTTTTTCTGAGCTCAGACCCGCCGGACGGGTGCATTCTTCCTCCGTTTGGCCCTCCTCGCGGAAAACCACAGTGACTGAAGCTGTGATTCGTGGGCAGTTGAGAGAGAAATTAAAGGAAAATTGCGCAATGTGCGTCGTGGGAGAAGGTGAACTAGAGATGGGGAAACGAGGAGTAGGGGAATCCATACGGTGGCCAGATCCTACAACCCGACCACGCCCACTCCTAGTATTTGGATAGCGACCTACGTAATAATCATTAGACTGGCCGGAAGATGACTCGGTTGAGGGGCTGGAGGGAGTGCGCAGGGGTTGACCTCTAGTGCTCCCCCTGCAGCAACACATCCTTTGACGTAGGTGAGGCATGGGTGCAATCTTAGCAGTGGGCACAAGAGGAGATGGAGAAGCAGAATTCCAAGAAACAGAGGAAGACAGACGCAGACGAGACCGAGAGAAATGCAGATATGCATCAAGGTCTAAGCAGCAGTTCAGCTGGCCACTTCTCCTTCTCGTCACAGTGAGCAGGCAGTGTAACCCAGCAACCGGCTCGTCTGAAAAACCATAGTGAAACACCATTTTATCGACCCGACTGCAATGCAATCAAAGGATGCCCGTCATAATTAATCTCTGATCATTAATGAGAGCCGAAGGCCGGATCATATTGGAGCATGTGGAATCGCTAACAGGAGTGGAGGTCCGATCTTGAACAGTGTTAAAACTTAATTAATGCAGATTTGATGTGAAAACCTTGGAACTTAATTGAACATCGTTAAAACTTAATGCGATTGATATGAAATCGCCACATCCATGTCCCATCGCCTTAAACGCCATCGAATGCACCCGCAGCCGGGAGTAGGGCAAGTTTTGATTGAGGACACGTGGCAGAAATTGATTGGAGTGGATATTTGTTTGGGCCGCTCGCGCAGTGGAAATCCGGACTCGAAAAATATTAGGGCGAATTTGATAATAAATTCACGTCACAACTCTCCCTCCGTACGCCAGCCCCACTTCGGACCTGAAAAATATTAGGGCGGAATTCATTTGGTTTTCGCGTCACAAAATTGGCTGACGTCAGCAGGCTATTTTGGAACGCGAATTTGGTTTGAATTATGGTTTATCGCCATTTGAAGTCCGGCAGGCTCGACTTAATACACTTATAAAATTTGTGTTGGTTTTCTTTGATAATACACATATTTATAATAAATCACGGGAATACCACACTAAACATGTGGAAAAGTTATATAAATTATTGAGAACAATCATTTTTATGTAAAAATATCCAAATGTGCTTTTGGGAAATAAGAATTCGAGTATTTGGTTCATATTGTTTTAAAGGAAGGAGTGAAGTTGGAGCCCCAAAAGATGCAAGCTATTACAAAATGACCTATTCCTAAGAAAATCAAGGTTCTTAGAAGATTTTTTAGACTTACATGATATTATTGATCATTTGTTAAGAATTATGCATGCATTTCAAGTCCACTCACATATATCTTGAAGAAAATATCATTTATATAGAATGATGAGGCTACTTTGGCATTCTCTCTTTTAATGGATGCCATGTCTTCTACACCAACATCGGTTGCACCTAATTTTGGTAAAACATTCATAGTAGAGTGTGAGGCACTAGGACAAGGAATTTACGTAACATTAACACAATAAGGGATATCATTGGCTTTAAAAGCAAGGAATTCAAAGAAAATATTTGGTGAAATCTACGTATGAAAAATAAATGGAAGCAATATTACATGCAATAAAAAATGGGGATAGTATAGCATTGGGAGGTACTTTAAAGTCAAGATATACCATGATAGCATAAAGTATTTTTTGAAGCTATGATTTTCATTAGAAGATTAACAAAATGAGGAGAAAAAATGCAAAGTTTTAATTTTGAGATAATCTGCAAAAAGGGTAAGGAAAATTTAGTACATGATGCTCTTTCTAAAATAGAAGAGGCCTCAAATTTATATCCAATTACATTTTCTATTCCTAGGTGGGTAGAAGAAGCTTTCCATAATGGAAAAATGACAATAGTACTAAACAAAAACTAAAAATTCAAAGGATGGGATGAACTCTATGGAGCATTGGG
This sequence comes from Pinus albicaulis, assembly GCA_034641835.2. NCBI lineage: Eukaryota > Viridiplantae > Streptophyta > Pinopsida > Pinales > Pinaceae > Pinus > Pinus albicaulis. The sequence goes on from CM076577.1 coordinate 1,439,424,859, forward strand.
AGTGAAAGAGAGATATACTTTGGTGCAAATGTAGAATATTTTTATGCACGCAAGCATATTTGAATAAAAAAATATTAAGGGAGTCCCATGTCTCTCTAATGGTAGGATGCAGGGTTCCTTAAAACATCTCAAAGGATCAAAAAATATATTTTTGGAAGGAATGAAGAAAGATATTCAAAATTTTGTAAGAGAAGGTCAGGCTTGCATAATAAATAAAAGAGAGATAGTAAAATCTCTAGGGTTACTTCAACCATTCCACATACATATTCAAAGACTAGAAGATATATCAATAGACTTTATTACAGGGTTACTGAAATATAAAGGTAAGTATTACATTTTTGTGGTCATTTATATAGACAAATTTTGTAGATTTTTTGTAGAGCTCAAAGTACATAAACAACAAGCCAAGTGGTAGAAGTGTTCGTGAAAGAAATTCATAGTCTTCATGGTTTTCCTAAAGTAATAGTAAGAAGAAACTTTTGGAAATAATTATTTAATATGAGTGGAGAAACACTAGCCATGAGTTCTACATATCAAACACAATCAAATGGTCAAAAAAAAAATAGTTAACAAATGTTTTTAAGGTTATCTACAATGTTACTCTTTAGAAAAGAAATCTTAATGGATGAAGTGGGTTCGTCAAGGAAGAATGGTAATATGATACTACCTATCACACATCTACTAAAATTTCCCCATTTAAGGCCCTTTATGGATATCCAACTCCTAGTATCTCATACTTTTTGCAAGATAAGTCCAAAGCATAGGAAACAGAGTCACATATGGAAAATACTAAAGAAACTTTGAAAATTATTATGGAAAACCTTCAAATGACATGAAACATGATAAAACAACAAGGGGAACAACATTGAAATGAAATATAATTTGAGGAGGGTAATTGGGTATTTTTAGATTATAGCATTATAAGCAATCTTCATTCAAGAAAAAGAAGAATAAAGAATTAGCTCAAAAATGTTATGGCCCTAAATAATTATTCATAGGATTGCACAAGTGGTATAGAAGTTATATTTTCCTTCTTCTTGCATTCATAAGGTTTTCATGTATCTTGCCTAAAAAGGTTTTGGGAAAAAGTATGCCAATGTAAATAGAACTTCCAAAATTAGATGAAGAATGAAAGTTGATTCTTGAACCACAAAAAGTTATAGATAAACATTCTGTATCTCTTTGACATATAACCATTATGAAGTACCTAATGAAGTGGAAGAATATTCCTCTAGAAGAAGGTACATGGTAAAATGATCAATTCATGATGAAATACCCACGGCTAAAGGTTTCGTTTGAAGTTTTGACAAAGGTTTTGTTATATGTTTTATATAATGCACGGTAGAATAGTTTTATTGTTTGTTAAGGTCCCACATAGTGATCAAATTTGAAGGGCAAGTCCGAATTTCAATTAGAAGGGCATATATCTATGTCGCCCTTCCATAATGAAAAAATTTAAAAAGAAAAATTTTCAATTGACCACAATAAATTATTTTTACATTTCATTTTCAGAAAGAAAAAACCATCAATATTTATATTAATAAAAGACTGTTACATATACAACAATGAAGAAGGCTCCATATTTCATTGCTTAAATATCTCATTGGCAATGTCAACATAAGTCTTGAAGACACTATTATAAGAATTTGGATACATAACACCGAGATATAGGAGATTTTTATGTGTCAGATTGTGTAATGCAATTTTGACTTTGTCTCACAAGGAGCAGCAGTATGGAGGTCTGTATTTTTCTTATAGAACTTTTTTATTATTATTTGAAATGTTGTTTATAGATATGAAGACAACAATGAAATTATGAGCATGGTGGACAATTATTCAAGCTCATGATTCCAAACCATGATGATGTAAGTTTGGAATTTAACATTTTTACATGTTAAAGACAAATAGTCAAAATCACTGACAACTTAGTATGCCATAATTAATAATCATTCCCCGTTCAATTTTGTTAATAGGTTTATGTCACACGATGATCTCTCTTCTCTGGCATTTACTTGTATTGAAGATCACTATTCTAGGAATAAGGAGTTATTTTCTCCAAAAATAACCCTAGCCAAACATTTACAATGCATCAAGGATATCTTTCTATGCTTCATAAGTACATATGTTCTACTTCTAAATTTTGTCTTGGAAGTGGTTGTTTTGCTAGAAATGATTCACCAGTTGGTTTCATACCAAAGTATTTTTCTCATTTTCTGCATCCAATACATGAAAAAGATAATGGTTTAAAACAACATAAATATTTGAAATTTTGCAAGAATTTTCTGGCACACTTTGAATATGAATTTTGAAGTCAAGTGCATGATGCTGTATAGGATCAAGTGTCATTTTGAATACCAATTTTTTCACAAGAAACTTCTCAACATGCTACCCTGCAGTAAGGATTAAATGACAATATTGCATCAACTATTTCCATAATAAAATTGCACCTCTGCCATAAGACTAAACAACTACAAATGTTTTAGATCTAACAAGACCACAAAATCAAATGTATTCCACAAGGCCAATACTGTATGAAAAATGAAAAGGAGTTTGCAACCAAAAATACCTTAGGCAACTAATTCAATTAGATATATCAAACCATCAGCAAAAAGGAAAACCAGCCTACTCAAAAGGCAAGCATTTACCTCCTTTTACAAAATTTTGAGTTCTGAAACAAGGGCCTTTATTGTCTTGTCAATGCCCCTAGTAATTTGAACGGGGTTTGCACCTGCTGCATCAACCTAAACAAAAAGGTTTCATTTCAAATTATTTTCCACAAATTTAAGATACAACCATTGTCAGTTTTGTATTTCCTAACAAGCTCATAAATTTTGACAAAAGAACCAAAATTTGTTAATACCTGATAGCAATTTTTTCACTCAAAAACTATCTTAGACTCAATAAGCCCAACCCAAAACTAAAAAACCAAACACCATAAGACCCTACAAAAATGAATAGATGATATTAATCCAGTACTATCGACAAAAAATTACCTTTACACCCTCACTTATTAAACCCTGTGCTGTTGAATTTTAACTTCAACTGCTGCAGCAGAAGGACGGATGTAGCAGCAATTTTTTTTTTTGGAGGTTGCTTGCATGCCATCCAGAAATTTAATTCAGCATTTAAAATTCCTGCAAGTTTTTTTTGTAGACGGCCACAGCCATATTTCTGTACAGGATTGTATTTAAACACAACAGCCAGCATTAACGCCATTCACCAACCAGAAATTAAACAAACAGAAATTTACCCGACAGTTTTGTAAATTCAAAAGGAGGACACGTGGAGCATTAATATTGGATCACATGAAATTGAAGGGAATCTGAAAACCTGAAAACCGGACCCGAATTTTTTATAGGGCACATTGGATTGAGAATTCGAGTTAAAATTAGGCAGACGTCAGCATCCCATTTTGGAACGCAAATTTGGTTTGAAATTCAATCTATTTAGACTTTTGAAGTCCAACAGAAAGGGTTCTTTAATGTTTTGATAGTTTAATTTTATGTATGCTTTAATATATACATATGTTTTAAACATATGTTATATATATATCATATGAGAAATGAAAGGTGGGCCATAGAATTTAGTTTTAATTTTATTTTTTTTAAAAGAGGGTTTATTATAATATGTTTTATATGTTACGGCATATAAAATAAAAAGGACAAAAAAGCTTGATATTTTTTTTATAGATAGTACGTAATTTTTTTATTACACAGCAGTGTGTAAAAAGTGAAAGACTAAGTGTAACTTTTTAAGTGTGTATGCACAGCAATGCGAAGTGAAAAAAACAACAGAGTGTTTTAGAGACAAAGTATGTTTGTTTTGAACAGACAGTGAGTTGGTTTTATGCACTGTGTTTTGTAGCAGTCATAATTTTGTAATCCCTCTCAGTGAGGAAGAAGTGCAATAGTTTTTTTTTGAGTTATTGAAGGGAATAGAAGTTTGTTTTCAAAGTATTGAAACTCTGTCTCCTGTCAAAGAATTTTTTATTTTCTCTGTGTTAGAGGAAGGGAGATTTATTCTACATTCATTGTTATGGAATTTTTCAATATTCAAACATGTGCAAGAACAACAGATGTTGTGGTTCCATCCCCAGCTAAATCATTTGTCTTTGCCGCAGCTTGCCTTACCAACTTGGCCCCAATATTTGACACTGTCAATAACAATAAAATTTGACTTAGCCATAACCCTTTCCTTTTATTTTTGTGAAAATATTTATGCATTACTCTAATGTGGCTAGTCCATAGGCCAAGTAGACCACTGGGTAACAAATATGTTTCCTTTCACCTTTGAGTTTTCAAATTATGCCTACCAAATCTAAGACATTTAAGAGGGGGAACTAATACAACGTTAAAAAGAAAACTAGAGCACACATCTACAAATTACCTCCTTAGCTACTGTCACACCATCATTAAATATTTTTGGAGAACCATGCTTGTTCTCCAAGACAAAATTTTTCCCTTCGCCCCAAGGGTGACTCCAACAAGATCAGCAAGTTTGTTCACACCACCTGCAAGACAAATTGACAATGCTTTCAGTAAGTGTGAAATTGAATGCCAGACCATATGCCAAAACAACCCTCCATGAAAAATTAAAATAACACATTAAAATCGAATATAAGTGGACAAGGAAAGATCCACCGCAGTGAAGTTTCACGTGCGGGTGACCTTCCTTTAAACATAATTTTTTCTCTGACCTGCAATTTTTTTGTCACTGAGCCATCCTTGTTGAAGTACAACTCCTTTTCCATAGCTCTTGTATTAACTACCTTATCTCTGTCGCGTAATCTCAAAGTCCCTCTTCTGCTTGAGCGATTAAAGGAAATGGGTGAAAAAACTAAAAGAGAAGACAATTGTCTGCCATAATTATCAAACATTGCACCCAACTTCTTCCCCTTTCCATTGTTACCCAATGAGGTAGATGTGGCAATTGTTTTCATACTGCCCAAAGAAGAGGCCATCTTCTCTTATCCTGAATATAGAATTACAAGATCTTCATATTAGTATGAACCTTAAAAAACATGACTCCCATTGCTAAAAACCACTTTTAAGTTGTAATAGGCAAACTAAACAACTATCACAACTTTTGGAAACTTCTGGAGCATTAAGAGAGAAAAAACCAAAGAGAAATACAACCACAATCCTCATTTTAATGAGACCGGACTATATATTTGCATTAAGATAATAGAAAGAAATCATGACTATATTAAGGCCAGCACAAAACAATCTTTAACCAGTGTCTCTCGTGGCCTTCAGGTTGCCATGCTAGAGGTTGCATATTTTTAATTTAAATTCTTGACCTCTCGTGCCCATCTATGAATGCATCCAGTGGGATATCTACATCAAATGCTCCTTTATATCCCCAAAAACAAATTCCCTACTACAAGAGCACCAGTATTGATGGATCACCCCACACCATCCCACCCACTAGAAACGGTGAAAAAGGAAACCCGAGAAAACTTCTGAAATATCTCAAGATGATTATATGGGTGGTTCTTATGAATCAACCAGCCATTCAGAACATGCTCATCAATCCAAACCATGAGTATTATGTGACGATATTCAAGCAGGCACTGAATCGGATTTCTGAAGCTATGTTAGAGAAACCCTAAACTCTCATTGAAAATAGGTGAAATGTGGCACCACTCAGAGATTGACATGTGCCAATTGGTACAAGTGGTAGACAATTGGCATGCTCAAACAACAAGGTGATGCAGGAATGACATGAGGGATAAAATATCATAAAAGCCCCAAATCTAGAGAACTAAAGCTCATCACCAACCTGAGATTGACAACTTTACATGATGTAACCTATGAAATCGTAAATGGAGAAATCATAGTAACAATAAAGTAACCTATGTAACAATAAATTCGGATTCATCCTGGGAGTGGTACTGGGATAAATCATAGTGAACAACAGGAAACATGCAGAGTTGCTTACAGTCAAATAGATGAAAAAACACATACAAAAAACCTAGATAATAATCATGAACAAGCTTAATATTGAATTATGAACTGTAAAGGAACTTACAAAATGTGACATTACGAACATGGTCAAGCGCACAAGAAAAAATATCCTGGACATGACCCTGGTTGACAAGTTGTATTGCTCATGATGCAAGAGGATTTGTACCTGCACTGCCAAGTCAATCAAAATCCATCATTATCTATGCAATAAATACAAGTAATTGATGTAGTATTTTTTACTCTAAGATGCATTCTTATGATAATGTTAGAACATATGTTGAAAATGTCAAAACATACCTGAATAAGCTCCTCTTCGTTTCAAGAACAACTTATTGGAGTCACATGAACTTGGAACAAGCCTCCCACAATCTTTAAGAGTAGCAACTAAGTCAACAATGACTTTTTTGTTGCTACGCTGGATCGAGGGAGGTTTGCTCTAAGATTAAATCGCTCCAATAAATTATTCTCTACTAAACAGGGCCAACAACGTGAAGGTGGAAGCTCTTATTGTTAGTATGAATCTTTCGTCGTAAAATATCACTTTAGCTACGCATAACAAATAGCCCTAACATCGATTATGGCTGCAAAATATCTTTAAGTTTGCTGCATAAATTCATATCTAAGCACAAAAGACATTAAGTAGATAAAATAGAATATAGCTCCATAAATCCAATGGACAAGACAAGAATAATGTATTTGAAATAATTTTGTATTATATTAAAGAATGGGGCACCTGAGAGGAAAACAAGAAAGGTGTTTTCCGGTTCTCCTCAGTGGGATGGGTTCTTGGAAGTCCTCAGTGTTTCAGATCTAACATTTCTCTCTTTTAGTGGTGTAGAAAAATAAACATAGAAATCAATGGGAGTTCACAAAGCAAAAATGGAAAATGGTGACCAAGAGTAGATCCAGAGTGATCTAATGCAATGGAGGTGACTAATGAATGGGGAAAACCCCCCTATTTATAACAAAATATTGGGGCGGTCTAGAACTCGGTGCATGAATAAAATATTATTAATCGAATTCTAGAAGTACCTTTTAGGAATATTTTATTATATTTGTTGAAGGGAAAAGGATTCTTGACTTGGGTCAATTCATTTATTTATAAATAATAAATAAATAAATGATTTATTTATCATTTTAGGGGAATGATGGGACTATAATTAAATAAATAATGGTTTATTTAATTATTTATGGATGATTTAGTGTTGGCGGGTGATCAGGTCTCGCGGGAAAGACCCAGGTTCGAGAGTTGTGGCCAACAAAGGAATCCGCTGTAGTCTAGGATTACGCCGGCATTGTCACCCTACTCCGGAGAGCAGAGAGTCTCACCCGAGGCGTGCCGCGACTACATGCAGAAGGGGAATAGACCAATGGCGAGGGAAGGATCAACAACTCATTCTCATCAGCATTTAGATCACATAAATAGAATCATACACGCAACATCATCCATAAAGCATGCAGGTAGTAAGCAATTAAAATTTTGAAACATCACGATCAATACACATGCATGTGAATCACCCCAATAGACAACAACCTTCAATTGTATTAAGCCCTTGGCCATGTTCACAGTTAAATAGCTTTGCACTGGCTTACAAGTCTGATGCATATGCTTCGCGGAACAGAGATGTACATCAATAGACCCTAAGAACTACAGAGACCTCATCCAGAATCCGGGCTCCTGTTGCAGCCTGCAATTTCTCTTCGTCAGTCGCTCTCTCCTTTCTTCTGCTGCGCAATCATCCTCATCCTCTCTTCCATCCGGGTGATTGCTATTTATTCACCCGCTGTCACAACTGTTAGTTCTCTGTATGTCTTTCTGCAGCTGCTTCTAGCTTTTCTCTGCTTATCTGTGTGTTCCGCTTGCGTTCTTCTGGTGTATCTTCTTCTTATCTGTACCTGTGCATCTAGTCTCTTCCGCTATGTGCCTGTTCCTTCGCAACTTTGGTAGCTCCGCCGTTTGGTGTGGTTGCGACTTGGTTGCGGCTGCCATGTGTCCATTTTCCGCAACCCCAAAATCTGGCCGTTATTCCCAATTTAGACTGTTCAAAACAAGGTTTTTCAAAAATAAGGGCCCCAACATTTAGTCAAATTTAACTAAGAATACTATTTAAATAATGATTTAAATAACTTGTTTTTAGGAAATAATTAAATAAATAAGGATTTATTTAATTAATTTCTTTGTTTTGGGTTAAATATGACCAAATAATTTATTTTATATGGTGAAAGCAATTTTACTTAGGGTAAAATTGGTCTTACATGGTGTACTTGGGTTCATCTAATAATAATAGGTTAGATGATCAAAAAAATGGTGTAACAGATTTCCCCCCAACATACGAGTGTTAGGAGCAAATCGTATGACCGAAGTACGTTGTAAGAACTCAATCACTAGATAGCAAAAGGGAAGTGAGAGAGAGAAGTGTAATGTTGTTTGATGTGTTAAAGGACTAGACCCTGAGGAGATGAGACTTACAGGTGCAACAAGTCTCTAATGCATGAAGTGGTACCTGTGCTAAAGGCGGCGGGGGAGGCATACCTATGCCCGCCGAGACAAAGTACAAAGAATAAAGTGCCCGGAAAACCACGGAATGCAATAATGAAGCATGTGCTAGCCAAAACATGAGCCAGAAAAATAACATGATGAATCCCACATACATGTGATCCCTGGAATAATCGTCAGAACTTATACAATAATATGGTAGTACATGAGATACAAATACACCCAAAGGCCCCCTACACACAGGGAAGGGCTCGCAACATCTGACTGATACGCGCAAATCGAAGAGGCGCCACAAGCGGTGGAGGTTGATATCATCAAATGGGAGGAGCTGCATCAGGGGTGGAAATGAAGTCATCTGGGCATGTGGAGGGCTACCTACAGGGCCACCCTCTCATGAGGTTTGAGACATCTCACACATGCCCGGGAATCACCAATAGCTGCTGCTGCATCACTGGACCATCAAGTGTATAGATCACGATCATGCTGATAGGAGCTCGAACTAAGGTACACTGCCCCCTAGACCTGGCTTCTGGAAAAAATGAGCTGATGTCGACAGAAGTAGGTCCGCCATAGGGGAGGAAATAAGGGAAACCCAACTAAGGCACGAGGGAAAATAGGAGAGCAATGAACAGATAGACACTAATGATGATGATGGAATAGGGGATACAGAGGAGTGGTTGGACGACTTCCCTTGTTAGAGCATAAAGTGTATAAATGGCTAGGAAGTGACTGACATAATATCATGATGGATGATGGGCAAGGGTACGAATGGCCATAATGTGTGACACGAGAGAGGGACCAAGCAGGAAATGATGGAGGACTATGGCGGGGTACAAAAGGACTCGGGATAGACTCCATGAGTGTGATGGTGACTGGACTCGGATGCTCTAAGAAAGGGCGACTCGATGTTGCTGCCTCATAATATGGGTCCAAGGGGGGACCATAAAAACATGAGTACAATAGGGTGACTCATGACGAAAATCAACACGAACGAAGACGAGTAAGGAGGCAAAGTGGTGCCCCAAATACAAGTGTCGTAAGTGAAGAAATTCGATTTTGAGAAGAGGTAAATATACCCTTCATGGACAAAATGGGTCCTGGTGAAGTATCAAAACATAAAAAACCGACAAATAGCCATTTCAGTGCTCGGTGAGAGCTTTCCAACGGTGCAGACGGTGTGTCAAACGGGGCTACGGTTTGGTCGCAGCGGGCGAAATAAAAAACAGGGGTTTTCTTCTAATAGGGTGTTTTCCCTCCAAAATCATTCATTTTCTTATGTAGCTGTGGTGAATGTGGAGAGGAGAGAAGGCCCTAAACCTTGCGGCGATCGTATCGGACAAACCGTCTATTGGAATTGTGATCCATCAGTTACAGGTAAGAGGCCTAATCCTAAGCTTTGTTTTTGATGGATTCAAGTTGCAGATTAGGGCTTTAATTCTTGGTAACTGCCCCTACTTCATCATTACGGTCGGGTCGCACTTTTTGGGGCAAAAGCTGCGACCTAGGACGCAGGTTTTGGCCTGAAAAGTGCGACCTGGCCCAGGTTTTGCCCAAAAAGTGCAACCTGTTAAGTGTGGGAGGTTCAGTACTGTTATGAGCTGAGATGCTATTTGGGTGGCAGTTAATGTAATTTTGCTGATCTGGAGGCTGAAAAAAATTATGTTTTTTTGCAGATATGGCAGATATATGGATCAAATGGAGAGAGAGAGACTTAGGGACATTACGGACGGAGATCCAGGTGGATCAGGTTGTCCGTCGTGCACTGGCTAGGTATGGGGTGCTAAAATTTGTGGAGAACCCTTTGATGAGGGCTAGAGAGCCCTTGTTGGCCCATATTATCAGTTACTGGGATCCAGATCAGGAGGCGTTTGTAGTGCAGGGGCACAGGATTGAGTTGACAGTCCAGGATTTGTATTTCTTGACTGGTCTCCCACCATTAGGGATGGTGGGAAATACGTAGCCAGTGTTACCACGAGGGCGTAACATCATGAAGTTTTTCGAGCGACATGGTTGACCAGGTGTCCAAGTCAAAGGGACTCGGATATCCATTGGGGATCTAGAGAGGTTGGAGACCCAGGAAGTGGCCGCAGCAGTGTTGCGTATCTTGGGTAGCCAGGCATTCCATCACATCACTGGAGGACAGATGATGATTGTGGAGAGTGTGCTGAGTGGGACCTACTATGGGTGGGCCCAGATGATTTTGGTGTCGGTGAAACGACAGCTGTCGCTATGCAAGCGACAAGTGAATCATGATTGTGCCTATGGGATTGTTTTGTGCTCTTTCTTCTTCGAGAAGATCCCGACCTTGCGACCACGTATACAGTTACCTGATGGAGGTCCGAGAGAGCATCGGATGCGTTGGTGGAGACGATTACTGTGTAGAGGAGGAGGAGGGGCAGTCGGACGGGTGTTCCGACCAGAGTTCTTCGTCCATTGGGACCAGATGCCACTATACATAGATGACTATCCCTATAGTGGGATGAGTTATTGGGGAGATCCAGACTTGCCACTGCCGCTTGGTCAAGTGTGGGGGCCCGATGGTAAGTGACAAGCTACTAATATGTTATGCGCATTTTAGAGTTTGTGACGAGTATGCATGGTACTAATTGTTATATGTTTTGGAATGCAGATATAGCGCTGGTGAAACCGGCCAGATATATGGGACGACCGACAGCAGCAGGAGCTACCGGTGCAAGTGGATGAAGGGAAACACAGAACGAGGAGGTTGCCGCTCTGGTGAAGGACATCCGTCGTAGATGTGAGGGGTTATTGACCGGTGTGTCAGAGCATGGTTGGCAGGATCTAGATGACCAGTACATAGAGTTATGTATTGGGCTACCCTCGGAGTGGCGAGGAATCATGCGACGCATCGCGATGGCTGGTCAAGTTGTGCATGATCTACGAGCTGTGGGAGCAGAGACATTGGCTCGGGATCCTCCAGAGAGTGATTATATGTAGGGCAGGTGGTGCCCCCCAGTGTTTGTTGTAGGGGCAAGTGGTGCCCCCCATTTTGTAGTTTTTTTTTTTGTACCATGTGATAGACATGTGATATGTTTCAGAGCAGATGGAATCTAAAAACACATGTGATATGATATATATGATTTATGTATTTGATTGATGGTGTTAAATGTTATTGTGTTGTGTGTGATAAATTCCAGTCTAGAACATGGTTTGCAATTTGTTTTGCGTAGTGATTTTGATCTCTAGGTATATGGCTAAATGTAATGAATCTAAATTGGCGGATCAAAAGTTGCACTCGTAAATTTTGTCTAAACAGGAGATGGTTATGCACACAATAGACACCATTAAGTTGTAAGACAAGAAGCAGGGAATCTAAATGAACATGCAGATGGAGGATGTGATGAGAGAGGGCATCGGCTAAGAGACCACGAACTGCATCATACTCGGCCTGATTATTGGTGGCTTGACCAATGCAGACTCCATTAGCAAGAACCAGGGTATGCAAGGGGGTAAAGATGGCCCAGGCTGCTGAAGCGAGGTGGTGGGAATAGTGACTTGCCCCATCAGCATAGCCCAGATAAGGTATGGATGAAAGGGCTGATGTAATAGTCTCATGAAACAAGAAATGGGAAGGATGGGAAAAAGGATGGCAGCGTGAGTAGAGGATAGACCTCCAATGACGGCTATGGGAGGGAGCAGTTCGGGTAGGAAGTCTAGGACTCATGGATCGACGAGAGGGAGAGGAAAGAGAACTATGGGATGAAGGGCGGGTACTCAGGCTGCGAAGAACATCGAAGATACAGAGGGTATGATTGTGATGAGGAGGGGGAATGGAAGGGTCAAGGAGACCAGATGACGCTGCAAAGGTACCAAAATCATCAGTATGGGAAGAGATGTGAAGATACGGGTCATCACGGGGAATGATAGAAGGAAAAGTAAGAAGAGGGTCAAAATATGAGGGACCCATGTCTGGAGGAGAATCAAGCAGAATAGGTGAAGTGGGTTCAGAAGGAATGTACTCCGGGGAGTGCGCGGATGATGATAGGTATAGCAGAGAAGAAGCAGGGTCCAACATTTCAACATCAGGGGGAGGAATGTCAATGGTAGCAGGGGGATCCTCAAGTAGACTGGATGCATATTGAGCAAGGATGGGAGAGGCGGATTGATTTTGTTCAACCTTGTACTCACGGATGACCTCTAAAGAGGCTCGGTAATGCGTGAGGTGAGGAAAATGGTGGGAATAATGGCCATGGACCCCACACAGAGCGCAGGGTTTGTTGGTGCAAAGAGGCTTGGGGTTTTTGGCTACGGATGAGGAAGAAACAGAGGTTTCAAGGACCGTAGATTCAGGGAACGCGACTTTAACCATGGGTTGGATACGGGGCAACTCGGGACAAGTATGGGTGGGATGACCGATACCATCACACAGGGAACAAGGCTTGGCGGGTGGGGGAGGGGTAGGGTCAGGGGCGGCGGCCTTGTCGGTGGATGCCCCCTTGTGAGTTTTTCATTTCTTTCCTGTAGCTGTCGCAGTAGTAGGAGGGTTCTGCGAAGGGGCTAGGGGCATTGTGGTGGTGGAAGGAGCGAAGGGAATCAGTTGTACGGGTGTCACGGCTATGTATGGTTTGGGGTGACCTGGTGGGGTCTCGGTTGGAGGATTAAGATACCATACTGGAATTCCCAAGATTAAATTAGGGAGGGAAAGGGTGGCCATGACGGGAATCGAATATACGTCAGGGGGGGGGGCCAAGGAAAGGTATTTGACCGACGGGGTAATGACTAGGGGGTATGGCTCCCATGTGGTGGAGACCTAGGGGAACCGACTCGGGAGGGGAGGGAAGTTCTTGAGTGTGAGGTGGATGGGAAGGTCCAGGCGGGAGAGGTTCAGTCGGTTGAGGTGAAGGGCTAGGAGTAGGGTGTAGCGGACGAGGGTGAGGTTGTTGACTAGCCGAAGTAGGCTGCGGAAGGGCAACCTGAGACGATTACATCATGCAAACATTCGCCAAGATGGGATCAGAGACAGGAGGAGGAGGAGGACCTGGGAAAGTTCCAAGTAATGAGGAGTCTTTGTAGATGCCAGGGGAAACACTGGTCAAAGAATCAACCATTTGCTTGTTGGTGACAGTAGAGATGGTGGACTCAGGGGAGGTCTGAGATTTAGGTTCATGGTAGGTTAGTTGGTCAATGGTGACAATATTTCCATTATGAGGGAAGAACATCTTGCGGTGGACTGCGGATGGGACGACAGACATGGCATAGGTGTAACTACGCCCGAAAAGGATGTTGTAGTCAAGAGGGGCGTCGATAAATTCAACGTCGACACAAACCGTCTTGCCGGAAAGGGTGATAGGAAAGTTACAGAATAAGCCAATGGGCTGGGAGGCATGGCCATCCCATGCACGAAGGGTGATGGTGGAAGGGGCCAGTTCAGGGGATCCGAGTTGTTTCCAAACCAAAGCGGACATTACACAGGTAGATGCCCCCTCATCAATAATACACCAAGCAACATTGGTGTTTCGGATTTTGACTGGGATTTGGAAAGCAACCGAAGGAGGGAGAGGGGGATGGTCTGACTGACGGGCATGGAAAACAATCAATTGGTCATCGACAGGATCTACAGCGCCCACAGCAGATAGTAGAGCCCTCTTTTGAGAAGGACACGACTGGTGAAGTTCTAGTGTTGATATGGCAGCAAGAGATTGGGCCAGATCATCTACTATGCTGTATGAATGGGCATCCCGACCATAGGCAGCATTTCGGCGTAATGGTCCCTTAGGAGTTTTGGGATGAACCTCGGATTTGGGCGGAGGGAGTTGCAAGGTACCATTGGGTGTCGATAAAGGCTCTGTAGGACCTGACGATGGAGACTCGAAGACAGATGAAACAGGAGGTGTGGAATACTGACGGGACCGAGATTGAAGGTTGAGGTCGATGGTGAGAGATGGGTCAGAGGCCATCATAAGAATCTGGTAATCAGAGGAACCAGAAGGGGAAGGTTGAGTGGTTACTGGGGCATGAGGTGGTTGAGTGGTCACAAATCCTTGTTGAGGGAAAGGATCGGTAAACACAGCAGGTTGAGAAGTAGCTGGGGTGAGGGGGACAGTAGGGGAGGAGTGTTGTCCCTGTACAGTGGCCTGAGAATCCCACATCTGCCGCATTTGTGGTAATAAGGGACAATTGTGAGTGTAGTGACCATAAAAACCGCAACATGAATAGGGCTTATTGGTACGAAGTGGCCTGTCCGGCTTGGGTTGAGAGCCCTATGGCCGGTTGGCAGTGGTGAAGTCAATACTGGAAGGATTGGGTCCACGATTACCAAAAGCGGATTGATTGCCTCTTCTCCTTCTTTGAGAAGGAGGAAAATTAGGTGCCCCCTGTTGTGCGAATACTTGCCCTGGAGGGGGTAGTAAGTGCTGTTGTGGGGGTGGAGAAGGCAAGGGAGTGGGAGGTCCAAATGCTGGAGGAGCTAGGACACTAGGTTGCGGATATGGATAAGGAGTTGGGTGGGTAGCAGTAAGGTAAGCAGGAGGGTGGGAAAAAGGAGGAGGCATGCCGTAGCCTGAATACATGCTACCTGGAGGGGAAAAAACGCTGGAGGGGCCGGCCCCTGGAGGAAAACCATGGCCCAGAAGAGGTTGGGTAGAGGTATGTGACAGGGCTCTAACGATACCGTTGGCAGAGTGAGATGCCCCCGAGGCATTAGGGCCATCGGGTTTGGGAAGGTCAGGGAGGACGGTATAAACATAACCATATTGGGCGTAGATAAGGTCATACTTCAAGGCTATTTGGAGGGCGGCTTCTTCGGTTTGGGGAAAATGGGATGCGACATCTTTGCCAATGGGAGGTAAGAGGGAGCGAAGGAACCAGTCCATGTAAACCCGATCTTCAAAGGGGGGAGCGCGGCACAAGCTCCGTCTTCGCCGCCATTCCTGGACATGAGCAGAAAGGCATGTCGAAGAGGATTGATGGAAAGAGGTTAAAATATCGGTACCAGTGTCATATCAGAGGGGGAGCTGGAAATGGGATAAAAATGCTTGGGAAATGGTCGCAAAAGTGGTATGGGAGGAGGTGGCCTGTTCAACATACCATTTAGAAGCTTCACCTGTAAGCATGCGTTGGAACAATATAAGACGAATAGAGTCGTCAGTAATGGAATTGGAGGAACACCACATATGGAAGGATCAGATATGGTTGGAGGGATCCTCACTAGCAAGGCCTTCGAACTTGGGAATGTCAGAGGGGAGCTTGGTTGGCATAGCAGGCCAACTAACATCGTGGCAGATAGGATCATTAATCAGCTGATTGAAGTCAGGGAGACTAAGGCCGACCATATAAGGGAGTAATGGGGTAGTCGAGGTAGGTCCCGAGGTGGTTCCACTGGAAAGAGACCCAGCAGTAGTACTGGGGTTACTGCTGGTGGTAGGCCCTGAAGTAGACATGGTGAAAGTGACAGGGGGAGAACCAGGAGTAGGGGGAGAACCCGAACAATCAGAGGAAGAGTCGGAGTGCGGACTCGGGGAAAGACTTACTCGATGACGACGGGAAGGAGGAATTCGACCAAGCGAAAACTGAGGATGAAGGCAAAGAAGTCTCCGGGAGAGGCGCCTTGGGGGCGCAATGATGACAGGAAGAAGAGAAACCGACAAGGGTAGGGGGGGAAAAAATCAAGTGAGGTCAAGGGCAGAGAGGTGCAGTGACAATTGATTTTAAAGTCTTTGCCAGGAGGTGTTAACCAGGCACTTTTTCGCTTAGGGTAAGTGTGTGGCGTGCATTAATTTTAATTTTTTAAACCCAGACGTTTTGAGAGTAAAATAAAAAGTGTGTTGTGTAATGGAAAAGAAATCTACAGTAAATAAGACTGAAAAAATAGAAAATTAACAACTAACGATGCAACAATCTAACCCAAAATGGTAGGTCTCTCAAAACTAGTCTACAAGAGGGAAAAAAATAGGCAAAGCACGCTAAAAAGATGCCAACAGATCTAAGGTCCAGAGGGACTGGGATCTAAAGGGTAAATCTGCTGAAAAGTGGTGCAGAGAACATCAAAGAGGTAGAGGCAAGGTTGCTGCTAAAAAGGAGGAGATCAGCTAAAGATAGAAGAGACAAGGTGGTGGCCTTAGAAATGAACCCAAACAAAACGATATGAGGTGGTTTTGAGAGGGAGAAGAGCTGATCTAAAGGGATCTGAAAAGGAGGTATCAAATCAGAGAAAAAGAGGGCTGAAACTCTGGAAATTTAGATTTCTGAAACAGTAAAGACTCGTCCACAAAAAGTGGAGGGTACTAGAGCCCTAAGGGACAAGATTCCCTCTTAGTTGAGTGAAGCAGATCAGAAACAGGTCCAAACGGGCAGAGACAGAGGCTGGAAAACCCTGACAGAAGCTTCAGACAAACCCAGAAAAAGTGTTGAAAATTTTGCAGAAAAAGTGCAGGTCGCAGGTTTTGACCTGTTTTCAGTCCAGGTCGCAGGTTTGGGGCAGAAAAGTGCATCCTGAGGCTCAGGTCACACTTTTTGGGCCCATAAGTGTGACCTGCAGATCCGGCTCTCTCGGTGGCAGATTTCAGAAAAATTTGTCGTCTCAGCTGCGGCTAATGTATGTCACCTGCGTAATAAGGCCAGAAACACACGGAAGTTAAAAATTTGACTGTTTAAGGGTTTTAGGGGTGAAAATCACCATAAAAATAGGAAAAACAAAAAATGGAAGAGAAACCCTAGGGTCTGAAATAGCTGGATATGTAGGAATAGATAAAACGACAGCGGTCGCAAAAGAAAACCCGTGTGGAGTCGCCAATTGTTAGTATGAATCTTTCGTCGTAAAAGATCACTTTAGCTACACATAACAAATATCCCTAACATCGATTATGGCTGCAAAATATCTTTAAGTTTGCTGCATAAATTCATATCTAAGCACAAAAGACATTAAGCAGATAAAATATAATATAGCTCCATAAATCCAATGGACAAGACAAGAAGAATGTATTTGAAAGAATTTTGTATTATATTAAAGAATGGGGCACCTGAAAGGAAAACAAGAAAGGTGTTTTCCGGTTCTCCTCAGTGGGATGGGTTCTTGGAAGTCCTCAGTGTTTCAGATCTAACATTTCTCTCTCTTAGTGGTGTAGAAAAATAAACATAGAACTCAATGGGAGTTCACAAAGAAAAAATGGAAAATGGTGACCAAGAGTAGATCCAGAGTGATCTAATGCAATGGAGGTGACTAATGAATGGGGAAAACCCCCCTATTTATAACAAAATATTGGGGCGGTCTAGAACTCGGTGCATGAATAAAATATTATTAATCGAATTCTAGAAGTACCTTTTAGGAATATTTTATTATATTTGTTGGAGGGAAAATGATTCTTGACTTGGGTCAATTCATTTATTTATAAATAATAAATAAATAAATGATTTGTTTATCATTTTAGGGGAATGATGGGACTATAATTAAATAAATAATGGTTTATTTAATTATTTATGGATGATTTAGTCAAATTTAACTAAGAATATTATTTAAATAATGATTTAAATAACTTGTTCTTAGGAAATAATTAAATAAATAAGGATTTATTTAATTAATTTCTTTGTTTTGGGTTAAATATGACCAAATAATTTATTTTATATGGTGAAAGCAATTTTACTTAGGGTAAAATTGGTCTTACATGGTGTACTTTGGTTCATCTAATAATAATAGGTTAGATGACCAAAAAAATGGTGTAACACTTATGGCCCCTCCCCCCCCCCCCTCACATCACTCTCAATTCCCCAATACCCAATCTATATTTCATTTTTTACTTTCATGAGCATAACAAAAATATTCAATAACTAATAGAAAAACAATTCAACAAAAAGTACGCAAGGAAACATTGCAATTAATGCTTGACATAAAAATAGTATGATAAATGAGTTTTTTATATAATGCAAAAAACGTTCCAAGTATGGTAACGTTTGTCTTATAATAATACAATATTTTACCTTATCAAATTTTCTTTTTCTTCTTCCTATTTATAAAGCTCCTAATTACATCATCAATATCATCGTGCTATGCTCCTATTTCGTGCCTTTCGACCCGCACTGCTGACCTAGTTGCGTAGTCACGATGTCTAGTCTCATCTAGTGACGGGGCATCGCCTACAAAAACAGATAATATTAAATTTTAATTGTCAGTTTTTAAATATCATTGAACTAGTTCGGTAATATTAATAAAAAAAATTGCAATGAGATTATTTACCTGGTGCACTAGTTGTCGTCGCTGACCTAGTTGCGTAGTCACGATGTCTGGTCTCATCCAGTGACGGGGCATCGCCTACAAAAACAGATAATATTAAATTTTAATTGTCAGTTTTTAAATATCATTGAACTAGTTCGGTAATATTAATTAAAAAAATTGCAATGAGATTATTTACCTGGTGCACCAGTTGTCGCCGCTGACCTAGTTGCGTAGTCACGATGTCTGGTCTCATCTAGTGACGGGGCATCGCCTACAAAAACAGATAATATTAAATTTTAATTGTCAGTTTTTAAATATCATTGAACTAGTTCGGTAATATTAATAAAAAAATTTCAATGAGATTATTTACCTGGTGCACCAGTTGTCGTCGTTGGGACTGTTGCCCTGTCTTCCTCTCTGGTGGTAAGATCCTCAAGGGAAAAATTCTCTGTCATTTAAAAAAAAAATGTTATAAGGACAACCATCAAGGTATAATTAGAAAAAATTATAAGTGGAAATTAATTACCGTCACGGCCCTCACTGATAGCAGCATTGTCGGCCTGGTCCCCACTACAATGATTAGGTTGCACGAGAGGATCATCTACATCTGGCTCTAAAACTGGGTTATTTACCTCGTCGGTAGTGTTGCTCCCCTGATTTAAAAAAAGTTGTTAGACATTAAATTTATGGACGAAAACAAAAATATTGAAAGGTTAATGTTTTACCTTATCAGGCATTCTGGATCTTGGGACCTGCCCCAAGCTTCTGCGACGTTCAACTACAGCTTGATAGCCAAAATGGAAAGTGATATTTTTATCTTCCTCTGTAGTTTCTGTTCTGAAGTCATCACCCTACATTACATATGATTGTGTATTTTTAATCATATTTGATAGGATTACAAAAACGTTGGAAGGCAATACAATTAATTATAAGATGTTTAGCTACTTAATTACAATTCTTGCAGCTAATTTCAAGTAGCCGCCCTGGCCTAGCTTGTGATGGCCCTTTTTTCAATCCTAGCTTTGGTTTCCTTTGAGGTGTCAGGCAACCTAGCATCAAAATATTGAAGTCAGATATGACGTAGCACACTTTTATTTTAGACATAGAGAAAATTAAAGCTATTGAATTAAAGTTGCAATTTACCTTGCGGGTCCAGTTGGCATTTTTCCTTCTTTCTTTTCCCTTTTCTCTTTTCCGTCATGGATGAGTGCTCTCCACTCACTCTCTGGAACTGTGAGAGGATGCTCGTATCTAGGGTTAAATTGCAATTGCGTCCTATAGGTGTCCCTGGTATATTTCAAATATTTGCCGGCTACCCGAGCCACCGTTGTTCTGTCAAATGTGCCGACCCCAAAAAGGGCTTCTAGATAATCTAGAAGTTCTTTTTCAGGTTGGAATTCTGGGAATTCCACCCTGTACATATGGTTGGGCCAAAAATTACCAACACATGGCTCTCCAGAATCCTGTAGAACTCATTGTTTCCTACACAGAATAAAACCAAAAGAAAAAGAAGATATTATCATTAATTTAAAAATAAAAATCATGATAAATATGTTTTAGATAAAGTACATGAAATAGTTAAAATATTAAAATTTACTTGGGAGTTGTACGTGCTTTATAGGGACACCTTCATCGTTCACCAACAACGTGCCATTAATGGTCCCTATGGAGCTGACATGTGTAGCTCCAGGAAACGCAATAATGTAGTTGGCCATATTAGCCTCATCATTGCCAACACATTCAGTGGTTGGTTGGGTGTCTGCTTGGGCAGGGTGTGTTTCTTGGCTGGCACCTAAAGGAGTAGAAGGTGTACAAGAGGTTTGCTGGGAAATCTCTTGCCCTTGTGTCCCACTACCACCAACACGAGGTTCAGAAAGTGCCAGAAAACGCTACATACAAAAGAAGTTTTTGTTAGTTTAGTCAATGTAAAAACTAAAAATCAAACTATCACAATTCATCTCATGCAGAACAAAAAAAATATCCTTTTTACTTTTTATTATTACTTGATATGTTTCTAGATGGCTCATAAGTTTTTTTATCCTCTCTTCTGTTTCAGGTGTTTGAGGCGTGTCTATCAAAGTATTAAATTCCGACCTTGCATCTTGTGCCTTTTTTCGCAACAAGAACACTGGAGATAGGGATGAAGAAAGCTCTTCCTCAAAGAGGGAATCATCAGGCGTACCATGGCTAGGTGTCTGCATATTTGAACAAAATTAATATTATTTCAATTATGTAAATAACAAAAATACCTGAAGATAGAGCAATGCTGGCACTTTACATGTTCTTCCGCTGGCCTCTTTCCGCGATCATCCCGTCTCGGGGTTGTTCCTGCACTGCTCTGATCAGTCTGCCACATTGAAATAAAATTATAAATGTAAAAACTTGAAAACAATATCTAACTTGAAAACACAAAATGAAAACTAAAATAATTTCTAATAAGACACCGGAAGACAGAGTTAGAGTTTCAAATATGCCTTGCATTGAATTCAGTCTTGGAAACATGTCATTGCACATTAAGGCACCCAAACAAGAGACGAGTTGACAATGAAGACCTTATTGAATATATTGTTGGAGCAACTTCTATTAAACTTGTTGTGAAGACCTTGAGGACATTTTTGGAGCAACATTGTTGAAGCTAATGGTATAGCATTGTTGGAGATGATCTTGAAGGGCCTTGAAGTGAAGCTTTTGGAGCAACTATTGAAAAATCCTTAGAGCATTTAAGTAAGGCACTTTCTATCTTCCATCACCTTTTTCCTTTCAATATCCTTTAAACGATTTTGTTGATATTTAATGTTTGAAATCACCTTATAATTCCTTGATTATATGTGTTTGGGGACTTTCCCTTTGAAATTACCCAAAAATACCCTGGCAATTTTATCTTCAGGATGCATGTCTGACCCTATTGTTCAATATTTTGATTGATAGTAGTAAACATAGAGAGTTAGGGGCTCTTGACTTGGTTTGGTTGGGCCATTAGATCCCTAACATCTACTAGGGAGAACCCCCCTTGAGTTGGAGGAGAGCTAGCCCGAAGTGAAAAGAGGTTGGTGAGGTGACAATGGGGCTATTGAATTACACATGGTATCACACTTTGGCTTTAGGACTTTATCTTGAGAAGTGCGAGATTTTGCTATATCAATTCTCAAATTGTTTACAACACTATTGTTAAGAACTAATAAGAAGTGATGTTGAGGGGTTTTTGGGTATAAGAAACAATACCATTTAAAAACTAGGGTTCTCAGTCCTTGGCATTCCTTCACCTGGGACTAGGGGGACACTAGAATAATTTCACACTAAACCATGCAAACTTAAAAGTAACTTAACAGATCCATAAAGTAATAATAATCATAATTCATAATTTCCTATTGTACGATATGATGCAAATTATTCAAACATGAAGCAATGAAGACATGCAATGTCTGAATTTCAATATTGATGAACCAATACAAGAAGTTAGAAACTACAACTTTGATTCAATACTCGGTGTCCTAACTCCAGGAAGGAATCTAGTTTGTAGTACAGAACATGCATCGTGTATTATCAATTCTTAATTGACAACAACTAAAGGTCATCTACCTCATCAATTACTTCCCATTTTGTGTTTTTATGTTATATTCCTTATAAAAGTGTCAAATTTCTCTCAAAGTAAGCAACCACTGAATAAAATAAAAATAGTTGAGATATGATTGAGAAATGGTCATTTATTTCTTGAAAGGATCTTCACAATTTCTTTGGTTGTTTTTCATCTCAAGAAACAAGAAATGACCTAAGAAACTATCGTGATGTAATATAAGAAACAACACGGTGCAATGGCCATTTTCAAAGCCAAATGATGTCCATCGAGGACATGGCCTTTATTTGGTTCCTGTTTCATAGGAGTTTCGGGTAGAAATGGAACTTTGTTGTACCATTTCCAGTAGTAAAAAGGGAAAACCTTCTTTTTCCATGGGAAATAATTTACCTTTCCTTCTTCAAGATAATCTAAATCACAAAAAATATGAACTATACTTCACACATTCTTGGATAATGTGAAAGTGGAAAAGGAATACCCTACACAAGTGATGCACACATGTACATTTGAACACTAATAGATTTTTTTAGTTGAAATGCAATGCTTGTTTTCATTTAAATATAGGGTTTTTAAAGCAGGGAGAAATAATGGCTGCCAAATTAATAAGAATTTCTTTGGGAAAAATTTAAATCTTGTATTGGGTGATGAAGATAATAGAGGGTATTGAATCTTGATTCTTGACATCTAGAGAGAACCCTACAGCCTAACACAATCCAATGGAATTGACCAAAAAAACCCAAATAGAGTCAACCCTACTATAGGAGGAAGGGCCTGCAGTAAGAACTTACCATTTTACAAGAGCTGAGGGAAATTCTGTTCTGCAAGAGCTGAGGGCGAATGCAGGACAAATTCTCTTCTGCAAGAGCTCAGGGTGAATGCTGAGGGCGAATGCTATTCTGCAAGAGCTGAGGGCGAATGTTGTTCTGCAAGAGCTGAGGGCGAATGCTGAGGGCGAATGCTGAGGGAAAATGATGTTCTGCAAGAGCTGAGGGCGAATGCTGAGGGCGAACACTAATAGATTTTTGTAGTTGAAATGCAACGCTTGTTTTCATTTAAATGTAGGGTTTTTAAAGCAGGGAGAAATAATGGCTGCAAAATTAATAAGCGTTTCTTTGGGAAAAAATTAAATATTTTATTGGTTGATGAAGATAATAGAGGGTATTGAATCTTGATTCTTGACATCTAGAGAGAACCCTACAGCCTAACACAATCCAATGGAATTGACCAAAAAACCCAAATTGAGTCAACCCCACTATAGGAGGAAGGGCCTGCAGTAAGAACTTACCATTTTGTAAGAGCTGAGGGTGATGTTGTTCTGCAAGAGCTGAGGGCGAACGCTGAGGGTGAATGTTGTTCTGCAAGAGCTCAGGGTGAATGTTGAGGGAAAATGCTGTTCTGCAAGAGCTGAGGGCGAATGCTGACGACGAATGTTGTTCTGCAAGAGCTCAGGGCAAATGCTCAGGGTGAATGCTATTCTGCAAGAGCTGAGGGAAAATGCTGAGGGCGAATGCTATTCTGCAAGAGCTGAGGGCGAATGCTGAGGGAAAATGTTGTTCTGCAAGAGCTGAGGGCGAATGCTGAGGGAAAATGTTGTTCTGCAAGAGCTGAGGGCGAATGCTGAGGGAAAATGTTGTTCTGCAAGAGCTGAGGGCGAATGTTGTTCTACAAGAGTAGAGGGAGAATGCGCGCGTGATATCAGACGTTAATGTAGCGATTGCGACGGATATAAGTTTCGTATTTTTAATAAAATCATTTTTATGTACCGCGCATATAAGTTTCGTATTTTTATGTAGCACGCATATAAGTGTCGTTATACCAACGACGGAGAAAGCGTCGCTATTGCGACGGATGCCTCCAAACGTCGCAATTGCGACACTTAGACATTGTGTTGCACTTGCGACGTTTGGAGGCATTCGTCGCAATAGCGATGCTTTGGGGCATAGTGTCGCAATTGCGACGTCTTCCTCCAAACGTCGCAATTGCGACACTTTGTATAAGTGTCAGTATTGCGAAAATTTTCTATAAACGTCGGTATAGCAACGGTTTCGGGCGGAATTGAAAAAATATGGGGAAATTTACGACATTTGGTCAAAAGCGTCGGAACCAAGTGTCGGAATTTCGCCCAAATGTAGTAGTGCACTTATGCCATCTCGAAGTGAAGATTATCCTCCGAAAAGTCCAAGTGAGTCTAGCTCATGTCTGCTCCAGGTACAGTGGGACCTTCCCTCCACCGTAACCTTGGAAAAATCCTGAAGATTATGGTCACTAAGGTCACCAACAGAAACAAATGTACTTGGGGGAATAGTCTACGATCCGATATACACGTAAGGGCTAAGTATCAAGCTCAATCCCCTTGAAGTCTCCTCGATATGGTAAATCTGAGGTTTTCCAACAAGTGACCCCAGGCTCCTCGACAATGGTTAATCTGAGGTTTACCGTTTGTATTACGTGCACATATTATATCTTTCCCATTGATATAGGTACGATTACCTCACTGGTTCTGACATGATCTTGTGCTTGACTCCTTTAAGAAGAGCTTCCCAAAGCACAAATGCTACAATTGGATTTTCCTACCGCAAGATTCTACTTGTTTGTTTAAACTATTTTGGAATGTTAATTACAACTTGTTCCAAAACACTAACTTAAGCTATGTTGGTGGAATAAGCCCTAGAAAATGTAAAATACCTAGATTAATTTGGTTGTTTCTTAAGAAAAAAGGTATGGAGTTGAAACTTTAATGATGTTCGTGACCCGACACAAAAATACTCTAAATGCATCTAAATGAGAAGTGCAACTCTCTCTCACTAGTACATTTGGCAGAAATTCCGACACTTGGTTCCGACACTTTTGACCAAATGTCAGAAATTTCCCCAAATTTTTTCAAGTTTTTCAAATACCGCCTGAAACCATCACTATACCAACGTTTAGAGAAAAGTGTCGCAATACCAACATTTAGACAAAGTGTCGCAATTGCGACGTTTTGAGGAAGCCGTCGCAATTGTGACACTATGGCCCAAAGCGTCGCTATTGCGACAACTTCCTCCAAACGTCGCAATTGCGACACTTAGTCTAAGTGTCGAAATTGCGACATTTGGAGGAAGTCGTCGCAATAGCAACGCTTTGGGGCATAGTGTCGCAATTGCGACGTTTGGAGGAAGCCGTCGCAATTGCGACAGTATGCCCCAAAGTGTTGCTATTGCGACAACTTCCTCCAAACGTCACAATTGTGACACTTAGCAAACTCTGGCCCAAGGTGTTGCACTCAAACTTAGCAAATCTGGCACGGGCGCCGTCGGACCAAACGACTCGACCCGAACGGACGCCCTCACCCGGCACGACATGGCACGCCCACCCGAAGGGATGCACATGGGGGAAAACGACAAACGGGCCGCCCAGACGTGCAAAGGGGACCCGAGCAATCACAACTTAGCAAATCTGGCACAGGTGCACTCAGACCAAACGACCCGACCCGAACGGATTTCCTCACCCGGTGCAACATGGTGCGCCCGCCTTAACAGATGCTATCACACGGCGCGATTCGGCACGCCCTCCCGAACGGATGCACATGGTAGCAAACGGCGAACGGGCCGCCCGAACGTGCACAAGGCACCCGGGCGGTCACAACTTAAATCTGACATGGGCGCCCTCAGACCAAACGACCCGACCTGAACGGACGCCCTCACCCGACGCGACATGGCGCCCACCCGAACGGACGCACATGGGAGAAAACAGAAAACGGGCCGCCCGGACGTGCACAAGGCACCCGGGTGGTCACAACTTAGCAAATCTGACACGGGCGCCCTCAGACCAAATGACCCGACCCGGACGGACACCCTCACCCAGCGCGACACGACGTGCCTGCCTGAACGGACGCCCTGACCTGGCGCGACATGGTGCGCCCGACCGAACGGACGCACATGGTAGCAAACCGCAAACGGGTCACCCAGACGTGCACAAGGCACCTGGGCGGTCAGAACTTAGAAAATATGACATGGGCGCCCTTGGACCAAACGACCTGACCCAAACGGACGCCCTCACCTAGCACGACACGACGCGCCCACCCAAACGGACGCTCATGGGAGCAAATGGCAAATGGGCCGCCCGAACATGCACAAAGCACCCGAGCGGTCACAACTTAGCAAATCTGACACGGGTGCCCTTGGACCAAACAACCCAACCCGAACGGACGCCCTCACCTGGCATGACACGGCGCGCCTGCTCGAACGGACGCCTTCACCCGCCGCGACATGGCGCGCACGACCGAACAAACGCACATGGGAGCAAACGGGAAACGAGCTGCCTGGACGTGCACAAGGCACTCGGGCGGTCACAACTTAGAAAATCTAACATGGGTGCCCTCGGACCAAACGACCTGACCTAAACAGATGCCCTCACTCGGCGCACCCACCTGAACGGACGCCCTCACCTAGGGCGACATAGCGCGCCCGATCGAATGGACGCACATGGGAGCAAACGACAAACGGGCCGCTTAGACGTGCACAAGGCACCCGGTCAGTCACAACTTAGCAAATCTGACACGGGCGCCCTCGGACCAAATTACCCGACCCAAACAGACGCCCTCACCCGGCACGACACGGCGCGCCTGCCCGAACGGAAGCCCTCACCCGGCGCGACACGACGCGCCAGACCAAATGGAAGCACATGGGAGCAAACGGAAAACAGGCTGCCCGAACGTGCACAAGGCACCCGGGCGGTCACAACTTAGCAAATCTGACACGGGCGCCCTCAGACCAAATGACCCAACCCGAACGGATGCCCTCACCCGGCGCGACACGGCTCGCCCACCCGAACGGACGCACATGAGAGAAAATGGCAAATGGGCCGCCCGGATGTGCACAAGGCACTCGGGCAGTCACTACTTAGCAAATCAAACACGGGCGCCCTCGGCCCAAACGACCTGACCTGAACGGACGCCCTCACCCGGCGTGACACGGCGCGCCCACCCGAACGGATGCTCATGGGAGCAAACGGAAAACGGGCCGCCCGGACGTACACAAGGCACCTGGGCGGTCACAACTTAGCAAATCTGACACGGGCATCCTCGGACCAAACGACCCAACCCGAACGGACGCCCTTACCCGGCGCGACACGGCGCACCCGCCCGAATAGACGCCCTCACTGGGCGCGACATGGCGCGCCCGACCGAACGGACGCACATGGGAGCAAACGGAAAACGGGCCGCCCGGACGTGCACAAGGCACTTGGGCGGTCACAACTTAGAAAATCTGACATGGGCACCCTCGAACCAAACGACCTGACCTGAACGGATGCCCTCACTTAGAGCGACACGACGCGCCCACCCAAACTGACGCTCATGGGAGAAAACGGAAAACGGGCCGCCCGGACGTGCACAAGGCACCCGGGCAGTCACAACTTAGCAAATTTGACACGGGAGCCCTCAGACCAAATGACCTGACCCGAACAAATGCCCTCACCCGGCGCAACACGACGTGCCCACCCGAACGGACGCCCTCACCCGGCGCAGCACGACGCGCCCGACCGAATGGACGCACATTGGACCAAACGACAAACAGGCCGCCCAGACGTGCACAAGGCACCCAGGTGGTCACAACTTAGCAAATCTGACATAGACGCCCTCAGACCAAACGACCCGACCCGAACGAGCGCCCTCACGCAGCACGACACGGCGCGCCTGCCCGAACGGACGCCCTCACACGGTGTGCCCGCTCGAACGGACCGAGCGGATGCACATGGGACCAAACGGCAAACGAGCTGCCTGGACGTGCACAAGGCACCTGGGTGGTCACAACTTAGCAAATATGATACGGGCGACGTCAGACCAAACGACCCGACTCGAATGGACGCCCTCACCCGGCGCGACACGACACGCCCGCCCGAAAGGATGCACTCACCCGAACGGACGCACATGAGAGCAAATAACAAACGAGCCGCTCGGACGTGCATAAGGCACCCGGGCAGTCACAACTTAGAAAATCTAATACGGGCGCCCTCAGCCCAAACGACCTGAATTGAATGCGTTTGGGTGGGCGCCCTCACCTGGCATGACACGACGCGCCTGACCCGACCCGAACGCATTTGGCTCGGTGCCCTCACATGGCGCGCCCGACCTAACCTAACGCGTTTGGCCGGGCGCCCTCACCTGGCGCGCCCAACCCGACCCGAATGCATTTGGCTGGGCGCCCTCACCCGGCCCGACACGACACGCCCGACCCGACCCGAACACATTTGGCCGGGCGAGTTGGGTGACCCACGACTAAGCGCCTCTGCACGAACTACACGACAGTGCGAAAGCCATTCCAGGAGCGTCGAGAGTCGGAATTGAGTGTCGCAAATTGAAAAATGTGCGTATTGACGAGCTGCATCTAACCATATAGTTGGGAAGTGGATTGGACACACAGGGAGCTCAAGGGACAGTCTAAAATGATTTGTAGTGCCGATTTGAGAGACCCGGGTGACCCGGGTGACCCGGCAGCATTTGGGCAGTTTTGTGCAGGATATTCCCGAGGTGAATTCTGATGATTGTAAATGATTCTTGTAGGCTAATTTGATGGTTGACAAGCCTTAGAGCTTGGTCAAAAGGCTAAATTGCCTTGCCAAGGAGCAGAAGTGGCTTCTACTAGATTGGAACTTATTATTTCATATTTATGAAACGTATTATCGTCCAGACTCATTATTAACAGGGAGTAGCCCCTCCCTTGTATGCATGGGCATACTTGTGCATTGATAATTATTTTTATGTTTATTTCCGCATATCGAGAGAACATTTGGTTAATAACTAGCAAGTGTTGCTAAAGGCGTAGTCTATATACTTGAGTATTTGGAAAAAGAAAAAGTACGGTAGTGCTGCACCCATCTATAGCGTGGTTGAAAGACACTGAAGGTATAGGGGCGTGGAAACTAGGCACATGGGCGGTCAAAAATTAGAATTTTTTATACGGCCTCCCTCACATGACCTGACCCGATCCAACCCGAACGCGTTTCCTTGGGCGCCCTCACACGGCCCGACCTGACCCGCTCGAACGAAGGCACAAAGGAGCAAACATCAATCGGGTCACATGAACGTGCACAAGGCACAGGGGCAGTCACAACTTAGCATTTTTTATACGGCCTCCCTCACACGACCTGACCCGAACACGTTTCCTTGGGCACCCTCACACGACACGACCCGACCCACCCAAACGAAGGCACAAGGGAGCAAACAGAAAATGGGTCGCGCGAATGTGCATAAGGCACATGAGCAGTCACAACTTAGCATTTTTTATATGGCCTCCCTCACACGGCACGACCCGACCCAACCCGCCTGAATGAAGGCACAAGGGAGAAAATTGGAAACTGGCTACATGAACGTACACAAGGCACATGGGTGGTCACTTTTAGCACCCTGTAATTAGCAATATTGGAAAAAGTCCAACTGCAGGGAGAACATCAGACCACTTTGGGATTCAAGGATCTAGCCCTCCTGAATCCAAAGAGGGATCTCTCTATGAATGAGCTTAAATATGTGATCTTTAAAACCTTAAATAGTGATATTAGGCTAGTTATGAAGAGCTTGAGTTTTGTTTTGTTTGTTTTGGTTGGGCAAAGACATGATGAAGGTGAAGGCAGTTTCAAAATGAAGGGTGAAGGTGTCTACAGGTGAAGGAATGATTTGGCTGACAGAAAGGAAAAGATAGTTTTAACCCATTGGGCTATGGAGTCATAGGAGGATTTTAATTGGACAGAAAGGTTCAAGCAGGATCCATGGGGCAAGCCACTTATGTCAAAGGATCTCTTAAGGTGATTTTATGGAATGAAATATATAGGAAATGAAGAACAAACAAATGAAGATATAGTGAAATAGCCTAAGATCAAGTAAGTTCTTTTAAACTATCTTGCTTCAGCATGTACTTTAAAGAAAAACATAAGAGTATTCTGAGATCAGGTTAGTACCTTTAAACTAGTCTGCATTGAAGTACTTTCAGTTAGAAAACATTAAAAGACATTTGAACAGCTTAAGATCAGGTAAGTGCCTTTAAACTACCTTGCTTTCAACATATTCAAATAAGAAAACCACAGATAACAGTGACAAAGAGAAATTTAGATCACGTAAGTGCCTTTAAACCAACCTGCATTGATGTACTCTTCAAAGAGAACTTTCAAATGAAGAAAACATAGACAATAAAGCTTTCAGTAAGAGTAGGGTACTGTTGAGAGTAAATCCTAGCTCTATGTTTGCTGCTCTTTATCAAAGAAAGTGAACAGAGTGAAAACATTAAGAAAAATAATAATTGACAGTGAGGAACACATCACCATTGACATAAATCAGGATCCCATAAATCAACAACTTGTATTTGATGTTTCAAACCAGTTACAATCAGCAAGCCCGGTGAGTCTCTACAACTTCAAACTTCTCATATCAGCTTCTGTATCTTCAAGTTGCAAACAAGGCATCAGTAGTTTCAGAAACTATTACATGCGTTCAGATGTCCAGAGACCAACCTTTGCTCATCTTCTACAGAAGTATTTATAGAAGAATGAGGTGGTGGGATCTGATAAAAGATCTCCTGAGTCAATTAATATAGATGGATGACTCTTCGGCCTTTGAAGGGCTTGATGAAGTAATTTACAGATAATCTATCTGTATTAAATTGATGTACATTTATGAATTGAGTTTGGTGGGAGCCTTTGTTGAATTTTGAGGCTCGCTGTCATGCTTGAAGTAACTCTGTTGCTACTTCCCGAGGTCTAATGATCATAAATATTAGCTTCCAGGCTGCTTTTAATCTTTAAAATAGTTTTTCCGACAATTAGAGATAAGATCCTTGAGTAATATTAATTGTTCGGCTGTCTTTGGGCAAAACACCTCTTGTTTGTAATAATGACTAAGACTTCTTTAATTACCATGAGGCCGCAGTTTCCCTTTGGGAGGTGGAGATTTTTATTTACTTTAGTTCAGTGTTTTCGATCTTCTGTTTTGGCAAGAAATGATACTCTTTTAATTGTGATTTAAAAACACAGTGTCTTGTTGATGTGCAGTTTGCGCAGGAGAAATATGGATTTTAAACCCTGCGAACGACTTTCCCTTGATACAGCAATGGTATGGGAATCGTCATTCCCAACCCTCAACCCTTTCCTTCAACATAATGGAAAACCTTAATTACCTACAAAATTCAACAAATATATCATAAAATCCTGCGTTTTTGGGTTTACTACTTCAGAGGCGTGGGATGAGAGCAAAGCCGTTGGATGGCATCATCCGATGGTGGAGATTAGCCGAGAGGAGGTTTAAAAGGGGTGGAAGGAAGAATTGAACAGAACCGTTAATCGCGCGATGATCGACGATTGAGATTGGTCTTGAAAACCCCTTGGTGAAAGGTGGAGGGAGATAGTATGAAGCGAGATTAGATCTGGGCTGTCTGATCTGGACACGTGGATGGTCCAGATCCAATCAGAGGATCGCAATCGGCGGGAGGAAAATAAGGGTGCGATGAAAATCTTCGATGCGATTGCGCGATCGGAAGGGCCAATGCGATTGAGCGATGATCGTTGATCTGAGGATCAGATCAACGACGGGGAATGAATCGAAGGGATGGGCGATCGGGGGGACAAACAAATGTATGCGATTGAAACATTGCGATGCGATTGAAACATTGCGATGCGATTTAAACATTGCGATGCGATTGAAACATTGCTATGCGATTTTCATGGGCCGTTGATCAGCTTTAGATCAACGGTCAGTATCTTTTGATTTTTTGCACCGGTAACACTTTATAAAACCCAATTTTTTCGAATAATACAAATTTTTTGGTGGATTGGGCGGAATATATATATATAAGGCGAATAGGCGCCCGTCTGCGAGGCCTGTGGGCTTTATGAACTGTAATATGCCCGAGGCATATATGAAACAAAGGCCAATGACAATTGGAGTTCGGATACTGGTCTTTCAATCTACCCATTGTAACATTTGCGATGCGATTGGTGCCCGAGACCTTTAACACTTGGTCCCGGGGAAAGTCATATGAAATGAAAAGGTGGGGGAAGTTTATATGTATAAGGCCTGATCGCATCAGAAATTTTGATGCAGTCTTTTCAATCAACCCATTGTGTTTTCTCCGATTGCGATTGCGCGATCGGTCTTTCAATCGACCCATTAAAATATTACAACACGTGACTTGGGTTTTTAAGTTTAAAACTTTGGAAAAGTGGTTTTTTAAGACTTTAAAAAAGAAAAAGAACGATCGGGAATAAAATATTTACAAGGTTTTAAGCGCCGAGGCTCGCCCATGTTTAATATGAAAATGAAAATGCGATCGGGGTTTTAAACACAAAAAGGCTAATCGCATCAGAAATTTATATGATGCAAAAGCCAATTGAATCAGAGTTTTTTAATACAAAGCCAATCACATCGGAACTTCAGAATCATGGAAAAAGACTTGCGTGATTTGGATTTTTGCGATGCGATTAGTGCCGAAAGGTTTTTAGTGTTTGGTCTTAGCACCATGGGCATACGGTGGGGAAGTGGTTGAGACTTGGCCCGATGGGGCTTTAAACCTTAATTCAAAAATGGTTTTTTTTATGATTTTTAATGGTTTTCAAAGGGATTTGGGGTTTTCGCTATAGTTTGAAAAGGGGTCTCAATCTATGCAACAATGAGTTTCATGGATGGAAGAAGGGGAAAACATAAAAAAGAGGAATTTTATGGAGGAAAAGGGAAACAAATGAAGGCTAGTTTCCAAATGGAGGGAATTTTGCAGCAGTCTTTGTCACATAATTTTCAGCAGAATTTTTGAGTTCTGAAGGGAAATAGTAGTGAAGACCTCTAGACATGAGCATGAGATCTTCCAAAGGCTTCAAGAGATAACATTTTGGCCAAGAAAGTGTTTCTTGAAGACTGAACAATGTTTTGGCCACCTTTTGATAGAACAAATTTTATAGGTGGCCAATAGTCACAACTTAGCATTTTTTATACGGCCGCCCTCACACAACTCGACCTGAACGTGTTTCCTTGGGTGCCCTCACGCGACCCAAACCGACCCGCCCAAGCACGTTTCCCTGGACACCCTCACAAGACACGACCCGACCCGCCCGAACTCGTTTCCTTGGGCGCCCTCACATGACACGGCCCAACCCGACCCACCCGAACGCATTTCCTTGGGTGCCCTCACACGACACGACCTGACCCGAACTACTCGAACGTGTTTCCTTTGGCACCCTCACACGGCACGACCCGACCCGAACGCGTTTCCTTGGGCGCCCACACACGACCCGACCCGACCTGCCCGAATGAACGCATGAGGGAGAAAGCGTCAAACGGGTCACACGAACGTGCACAAGGCACAGGGGCGGTCACAAATTAGCATCTTTTATACGGCCTCCCTCACATGATCCAAATCGACCTGAACTCATTTCCTTGAGCGCCCTCCCACGGCAGGACCCGACCCGCCGGAACGAAGGCACGAGGGAGAAAACGGAAAACGGGTCGCACTAACGTGCACAAGGCACACAGGTGGTCAAAAATTAGCATTTTTAACATGGCAGCCCTCGCACGACCTAACCTGACCCGCCCGAACATGCACAAGGCACAACCACGATCACCACTTAGCATTTTTGACACAGCAGCCCTCACACGACACAAGCCCGACCCGACCCGGCCCACTCGAACGTGTTTCCTTGGGTGCCCTCACACGGGCGAAGCACTGGCACCACTACCACTTCATGGCAGATGGTATCAAAGCTCGATTCAGGGAAAGTTGAGCTTTGTTGAAGTTTGAATATTGAAGCAGGAATACAACGATAAGGCTGCAATTGGTATCAAACCTTGGACATTATTTTGGTTGGTCTCGGCGAAACATTGGCATGGGAAAGGCATTGGTCAGGGTCGAAGCTGCATAACAAGACATGGAAAGTTGGGAAGAATGTCAAGGGAGGCTTTTTCAGACCTTTTGCAGGTTGATGTTTTCATCATTTCGTCGACCGTCATTCTTCGCATGTCCACCGAACACTTCCAACACCCTCTGTCATTATCCTCGACTCGTGGGTCTTACATACTCCCCCACTTAAAATAATATTTTCGTCCCCGATAGTGCTAACCATCATCGTCGCAATGTATCATCGCCCAGTATCGTCGCATAAACCATCAAGGTTCATGTCTAGCATATCCAAGGGAAATATCTCCCCAATCCATGATCATCAACACATCCGTCACAATTTCCACGTGCTATACCATTGTGGGAATTCAATCTCTCCATCATGGCCACATGCTGCCGCAACATATATCGTGTCAACCCATCATGTATCATCAATATCATGTGAATCTCTACATCAAGTACTCCAACCAACTCAACGTAACAAAACCTGCTATGTATCCAGCATAACTCTGCATAGTGCTATAGCCCTCATAAATCGAACTGTTCGGGTGATTATTCCAACAAGAGATTCTCATTTTGAGAATGCGCATCCTCATACCATGCATTAGTTGTCTCTCTCACATTTTATCACACCCATCAACTCAATCAAGGACCCATCCCATATCAGTGTAAAGTAATCCATGGGGATCCATCTCATCCGCAACATGTTGCCCATCGACCAAGCCATCTCTATCTGAAATGTGTTGCCCATGATGCCAATCTCCATGTGCTGTTCAAAAGAAAACCACAAATATTGAGCATCATCCACGTGTGAAAGGTCCTCCTCAAATCAAGTCAAAAACACCCTCTCAACAATGTGCCATATTCAGGTCCATGAAGCTACATTCATCCCATCTGCAATCTGCATCCAACGTGCGTACCAAATTTAAGTCAAGAAGGCTCAACCCATGCCCAAGTGTATACCACCAAGGCATCCCATCGCCGCATCTCCATCAACCACCAATTCATCACGTTTATCATCTCCATCGAGTGACTCCTCACAAACACACCCCATAAATGTGCTCAAAGGTATGCATCCCATAGTGCATCAAAATCAAGACCAGTCTCGATCTCAGCTCCTCAGTGAACCAAATATTGCAAGATCATTGTAGTATGAAGCCTCCAATGAATGCAACTCCATCATGAACTCCCATGCATCATCCTATCCAAAGCGTTGGCAAGCATACTTGTATTGCCCACGAGTGCCACCACAAGTTGTTCTCACCCTGCAAGTCATATGAATGTGCTCATAGGCTACTCATCCAACCAATGTCTTGTTGCTCAAAGTGAACAACATCCATCAGTGGCACCTAGTAAGTGCACCTACATAATGTCTCCACATAATGTCCTGCCATGCCCTCATGTCAATGTACATGGCTTTGGTTGCCCATGTGTCCATCAAGAGTAGACTCGCCTCAACCCTAGTCACCATCATGTGTATAGTGTATAGGTTAAGTGACCTCGGTCACTTCTACCATCATCATCATGGGTACTTCCTCCAAGGCTTCTCCCCTGCTAAAGGTGCACCAAGAGTTCCTTCTTGGTTGTAAGCCGTTTTCTCCCTTGTTGCATCATTCGGTTAGGCGCGCTGTGTCACGCTGTGTGAGGTCGCCCAATCGGGTGCATTCGGTTTCTGTCGTTTCATTCGAGGGCGCCCGTATCAGTTTTGCTAAGTTCATGTGACCACTTGAGTGCTGTGTGCATGTTCGGGCAGCCCGTTTGCCATTTGATCCCTTGTGGCATCGTTCGGTCAGGCGCGCCGTGTCATGAGGTTCCCCGATCGAGCGCGTTCGGGTTTGGCAGTTTTGTTCGAGGACGCCCGTATCAGTTTTTCTAAGTTGTGACCGCCTCGATGCCTTGTGCACGTTCGAGCGGCCCGTTTTCCATTTTCTCCCTTGTGGCATCGTTCAGTCGGGTGCGCCGTGCCGTGCCGTGTGAGGTCGCCCAACTGGGCGCGTTCGGGTTGGGCCATTTTGTTTGAGGGTGCCCATATCAGTTTTCATGCTAAGTTGTGACCGCTCGAGTGCCTTGTGCACCTTCGCGTAGCCCATTTTCCGTTTTCTCCCTCGTGGCATCGTTCGGTCGGGCACGCCTTGTCACGCCGTGCGAGGTCGCCTTACCGGGCGCGTTCTGGTCAGGCCGTTTCGTTTGAGGGCACCCATATCAGTTTTCATGCTAAGTTGTGACTGCCCGGGTGCCTTGTGCACCTTCGAGTAGCTCGTTTGTCATTTTCTCTGTTGTGGCATCGTTTGGTCGGGCACGTCGTGTCGCGTCGTGCGAGGTCACCCGACCGGGCGCATTAGGGTTGGGTCGTTTCGTTCGAGGGTGCCTGTATCAGTTTTGCTAAGTTGTGACTGCCCGGGTGCCTTGTGCACGTTCAGGCGGCCTTTTTATCATTTTCTCCCTTGTGGCATAGTTCGTTATAGAATTATCTCCATACACGAACATTATGAAAATTACTATAACGTCTATTTAAGGATGATTCATATAACGAAGAAAATATTGGCAATCAACTAATGAAGTTGAATAATTATGGTAATAATGAAAGTAATTTTGAAGGAACCTATAAAGTATGATGAAAGTAATTATTCTACCTAAAAATATTATATTTATTAATATTTTTTATTACTTATAAATAATAATTACAATGAAAAATTACAATGAATATTATAAGTAATGATTTTTACATCCAAAAATATTGATAAATTGTTTTTAAATAAAATAAAATAAGTTTATTTTGTAAAATATTACAACAGTTTACAATAAATATATAAAATAATTTAAATAAAATAAATTATTCACTAATGTTTGAGTGGGAAATTGTCATATGATTTCATGTCATAGTTTCAATTTTTTCCTGCTCAACTTGTTTGACCTATTCAAATTTTCTTAATCAACCTATTCAATTTTTTTCCCCGCTCAACTTGTTCGACCTTTATGCCTTCTTTCCCATTATGCCCTATGATTCCATTCTGCCCTATTCAATTTTTTTTTCCCGCTCATCTTGTTCGACCATTTTCTCATGAACTCTGAGCATGGAAAACAACATATGTTCGAAACTCTCAAAATCGAATCGAAAAGAAGTCGATTTTCAGAATTGAAGAGAAGTCGATGTTCAAACAACCTCTGTTTGGATAGATTTGGTAGATCGGTCTATCAAACCACAGGTCTTCTTCGGCCATCCCATAGGCCGCTTCACAAATGGCCACACCGCCATTGATTTCATAGGTATATAATTACTATACTTCTTTTCTTTTTATACATATTTACATAGAAGTTAACATAATATTTATTATCAGCTCAAGAAGTTATGCCCTAGTCTATGGGAAGGGTTTAGTAAGAATGTTATGGTGAAATCTTGAAGATTATTTCAGAAAATTGACTCATGTCCTCTATTTTTTCATTTCTTTAAGCAACATACATGGTTTTTCCCTTTCCTTCGCCATATTTTGATCCACAAGCAAATTTCTCTACTGGGATTAATTTTTCCTCTAGAGGTAGCAGATTGCTGGATTCCACATGTCAATATTTGGTGAGTTGCCTTCCTATTTTTAATATTGCATTCGTGGACTCTGTATTTCATGGATTCCAATTGTGTAACATTATTATTATATGTTATTCTCTTTTATAATTTTCCAAGTAATGTTTTTGATCGATCTCCTACCCCTGTAGAATATTATTTCATTGAGTCATCAAATATGGCAATTCACACACTTTGCTTCAACTTTAGTGAAGAAGAATGGCAGTATTGCAGTTGAATCTTACCTGTCCAAGTCTTTATATTGTATTTCTGTTGAAGGAAACGACCTAAGGAACTATATACAGAACGCTATGTTCCAAAATACTACTACTCCTCAGGACCTAGTTACATTGTTACTCAACAAATATGACCAATATTTATCAGTAAGTTCCAAATTTTGTTTAGTTTTGCAGATTCATTTATGTGTGAACATTAGTTTACTGAAGCTACTACTTATGGGATGAAATTTCTTCAGAGGCTTTACCACTCCGGGGAACAGAAAGTTTCTTTTGATCGACATTTCCACCGTGGGATGCACTCCATCTTCGAGGGTTTTTAGCTACATAAATAGGGCCAATGGGCAATGTCTGGATATAGAAATTTTTTTTTTTTGAAATAATGAGGGTTATTGTTTTTCACTGACATACTACAAGTTTGGTATTGGATGTAGGATTTGTGGATACCAGGTCTGCCTGCTACGGTTCAGGGGCGTTTAATGCAGAAGTGAGATGTGGGCAATGGAAGGCAAAGGCAGTGGGAGCAGCAAATGGAAAACCGTTTATCTGCAAGGACCCAAATTCGTACCTGTTTTGGGATGGGATTCACCCCACTGAGAGATTGAATGCCATCTTTTCTCAACAAATCTAGATCAGAAATGCTTCAGTTATATCTCCATTTAATCTCTCCTCTCTGGTCCTTGGAAATGGCATACATACCCCTCGTTAACCCTAACAATACACTCTGTTAAAGCCTATACCGGATTAAATATAAAGTTGTGTGCATTTTCATAATTGTTGTTCTTTATTCTCTCTTTTTCTAACTTAGATTTCCGTTCTT
The DNA here is from genome assembly GCA_034641835.2 of Pinus albicaulis. Taxonomy (NCBI): domain Eukaryota; kingdom Viridiplantae; phylum Streptophyta; class Pinopsida; order Pinales; family Pinaceae; genus Pinus; species Pinus albicaulis. Next base: position 1,439,463,528 of record CM076577.1, read on the forward strand.
TTCTTTTTCTATTTCTTGTTGCATATATTTTTTAGTCCAGACCGTGTAATTTCATTATTCTCTTCCATATATGACCAAGTAACCAACAAAGTATTCTATGTTGTGTAGTTTTTTTTTCTAAAAGGATTCTATGCTGTGTAGGTTATATAAATTTCAAACTCCATCACTCTTGTCGGCACATGCACATGTTATTATGGGTGTAAATAAACAAGTGTTTCATTGTTATGGTATAAATAAACAAGTGTTTTCAAGTGTAAACAAGTGGTGTATATATATTTCTTGTAAAATAATTTCTGCAAGAGAAGTACTTGTTGCAGTGTCTCTGTTGAGTTTAATTTGTGCACAGTCCTTCTTGAAGAACTGTAATAGTGAATGAGAAGGCCAATTGGTGTCACAAGAAGCAAAATATTAGACATATGCAGGTTTGTGACACGGCGCGACACGACATTGTTCAAATTGCACAACATTTTGTATTCAATAACCCTCCCAAAGATATCCATTGCTCTGTTGTTTATGGAGTTCATAAATATAGGCACATAACACGTTGAGTTTTAGCATTCAGATAAGAATTTGAATTGAGATCAAGATCTCCTAACTGGAGAGGCATGTAGTGTGTCACCATTCTTTACTGACATTTTTATTGGATGTATGTCATCATAATAGTTATTTGAACCTTTTTCAGTATTGGGTGCTGAACTGTAGGATGTGATGTTTTTTATTTCTATGGAATATTGGCTGGGACATATTCCATATAGTGGCTGATTCCAAGGAAAGTCGACCCAACTCTCTACAGGTGAATCTGGTTGAGTTCCTCTAGTTTTCAGGGTTGCATCCCTTGATAAGATGGGGGCTTATCCTGGGGGCTTACCCATCATCCTTTACTATAAGATGGGGGCTTACCCAGTAATTACACAATTATTTAATGAGTTCTGATTTCAGGTTGAAACACTTGGGTTTCCCGGATGAAGCCAATGTAATTGCAACGTTTTATATAATATTGTGCGAGATGACTAAGAAGTATCATATTTACTGTAATCAGGCTTGAGCACAAGAGATTTTTTCATGGAAATGTGAATGTAAAGATACAGGATGGGAATAAAACTCAACCCATATATTATCAGTTAAACCATAGTCACCAAAAGCTACTTTCACATTGCACAATAGTTTGTATTCAAGAACCCTCCCAAAGATATCCATTTCTCTGCTGTTTATGGAGTTCATAAATATAGGCACATAACACGTTGAGTTTTGGCATTCAGATAAGAAGTTGAATTGAGATCAAGATCTCCTAACAGGAGAGGCATGTAGTGTGTCACCATTATTTACTGAAATTTTTATTGGATGTATGTCATCATAATAGTTATTTGAACTTTTTGCGGTATTGGGTGTTGAACTGTAGGATGTTATGTTTTGTCTTTCTATGGAATATTGGCTGCGACATATTCCATATAGTGGCTGATTCCAAGGAAAGTCAACCCAACTCTCTACAGGTGAATTTGGTTGAGTTCCTCTAGTTTTCGGGGTTGAATCCCTTGATAAGATGGGGGCTTATCTTTAAACTTCTCCTGGGATAGGTTCTGAAGCCGATTGAAGACAATTTACTGGGTTTTTTGAGCCATAATCCTTGCCAGAACAGTGTTGAGTGTGTGAATGTGGATGGGAGAAAATCTCTGGGTAGTAAAGGGTAAGCGCACCATTGTTTGAAGAGCATTTTCCTCAGCTAGAAGTCATGGCATGTTTCAGACTGCTCGTGGGCATTATCTCTGTGCCTGAATACAGAAATTCTCCTTACTTGTGCATATTATTCTACTCCTGGGACTGCGTTTTCTATAAAATTGTGGGAGTATCACTCTAAATGGCTCGTATCAGCTGTTGCTTGCTGATCTGGTTTTATAACAGCAATCGAAAATTTGAACTAGAGGCTCTCTATTAGGATAGTGTATCTCTGCTTCACGTGAGGGTGAAATTTCTCAAGGAAACAACGTTATAACCTCTGTGGAGGCCAATATATACCAGGTTACTCTTGTATCTCTATTGTGTATTTACTTTCATGAAAAATGATGGCCTGTAGTGTCCAATGCAGTCTATGATATGAGTTTATTAATGTTGTTATAAAGTTATGAATGGTGAAATGAAAAATCAGCAGTTTTCTTGAGACTGGTTCCTTTATATGTGCTTCACAATATACTTGCATTTGACACCAGAGACTATTTCACCTACATAAATGTTCAGTTGAAATATTTGGAAAATAGGTATCATTTAAAACTCAAATTAAAACTCTGAAAAATCGTTAAAAACCCACTGTACTGTAAGGTGGAATCTTGCAAGTGAATTAAATTGTCGTGAGAAAATAGATCTGTATAAGAAATTACGATAAGAAGATGCGGTAATTTTCATTTTGGAATGAAATTACGGAAATTACGGAAATTACGGTAATGAAAATTAGAAATTACGGTAATTTTCATTGCTATTCATTGTTAAATTGTAATTTTCATTTTTTTTTTAAAATTTAACAAGTCGTCAGTATACCGACGCCTTGAAAGCGTCGGTCTTGTGACGCCTTGGGAAAGCGTCGGTCTTGTGACGTCCCAAAACGTCATTCTTGCGATGCACTGGGACAAAGCGTCAGTCTCAGTCTTGCGAGGCCACAAGAAACGTCGGTCTTGCGACGACTTGCGACAAAAACGTCAGTATTGCGACACCTTAAAAGCGTGGTTAGCCATAGAGTATTGTGACGCTTCGAAAGCGTCAATATTGCGACACTTTGTAAGTGTCGGTATTGCGACACTTTGAAAGCATCGGTATTGCGACACTTTTTAAGCGCCGGTATTGCGACGCTTTGAAAACGTCGGTATTGCGACACTTTGGAAAACGTCGGAAGAGCAACGGTTGTTTGGAAACGTCGGAAAAAGTGTCGGTATTACAACACTTTGGCAAAGCATCGGAATTGTGACGTAATGGCTAGCCACATTTTGTTCGACCTCTAACTGTCGCTCTTGCGATGACTATGTGTCAGAATAACGACGAAGTGGCCATCGGAAATTGGGCCAAAATTTCTAGTATCTTTTCAATGAATCTTATTTAAGGGAAAGATTGAGAGATTTATCGATTTTCAAAGCACCATTTCTTTCATTCATAAACAAAATCCTTTTTGAAAAGAAGATGATTTCATAAAGAACTCAATTTGCAAGAATAATCAATTACTCTTTTGAAATGAAATTCCCCGAACAATCAAATGAAAAACTACAATTCAATAAATAAACCATTTCCAAAAGAAAATAATTTCTAAAAACGCTAAAAACATAAATTTCAAAATCAATGAAAAATCTAATTTTGAAGTCTATCTAGGATGTTTGAGGACGTTTTCTCCTACTTTGTGATCAGGCTAAGGAAAAATTATACTGATCTCAACAGAAATGAAAAAATCCAAAAATGCTTTGGTGTTATATCAGGCTTCAGTAAGCTAAAAGATCTTCCATATTTGCAAATGGATAAGGAACCAATTTTCATAAAAGTAAGGTTTACAATGATCCTAATGGCTCAAAAATACAATATCATCATACCAGTAAGCTGAGTTAAATAAAAGTATCTTTTGTATGGATCAGAAATAAAGTAGGGCAAAATCTCACTTATAAAATGCAAATAGGATGATAAATCACACAAACGCAAAAGTTGTTGAAAATAAATTCTCACACGAGATTTGAAAGCTAAGATAGATCGGGGAAAACACAAAGAATCGGGCTATCTGACTCTAAAATGTTTTTCAAAAAATTTCCAGGGGCGCGCAGTTTATAGTGGAAGACAGAGTGCATGCGCATTGTTTTGAACTAAAAGCTGCGCAAGTTGTCACACTATTTTCTGCTAAAAATCGCACAGGCAAGGAAAAGACTTGGAAAAAAATAAATAATCATCTTTCTTTTTTAGGGATTCTTAAAAGTTATCTACCCAACCCGACTCAAAGAAGCCAAAATAAAAAAACTCTAAAATTCAAACTTAAAATAAATAAAGAAAACTAAGCTCTAGATCCCCAGTATGGTCACCATTTCGTTACGTGGATTAATCCCTCTTGTGGACAAGAGCGATCTCCCTAGTACTCAGCGAGTAGCTAGAAAAAAACATCCATTTGGAAACCTTTTTCTCTAGATTAATTGCGTTTCAGAATTATTATAAGAAAGTAGAGAGGACATGCCCCAGCTACCTTGAAATCCAAATGTTTGATGTAGTCTTTTATCATGTCGCTCCAAAGTGGTTTCTCCAATAGGTAGAACCTGCAATCAAAGACAATACAAAATAATCAAAGCATCTGCAACATATAATAACTAAGAAAAGCTAATCCAACTTAGTGATCAAGGAATCTAAGTATTGATGCTATTTCAATAAGCATAAGAACAACTCAATGAGAAAAAGAGATCCATATGTATTATCTTGAATAAAAAGAGTAGTCTTACAACCAGATGCCTTGATGTCATATAGATTTCTCCCAGGGTCCTAAACAATCGTTTCTCCTGCAATTTTATAAGCCTTCCTCTCTAAATACCAGCATGGAGTTATGGACACAAGGGTGTGATCATTCTCATGCCAACAACAAGTCATTAGTATAGAAAGTATGCACTCTTATGAATTTGTTCAGCAACTACCATGTATGTCTACCCTTCAACTTGAAATTTGAGCTCAATTTATAGGGAAATGGATGTAGTTTCATTTCCATGAAGAGGGGGATGGATTCCTCTTATGAATGGATTTGAGCTCCATAGACCAATGTATAAGCTCCATGAGTGGAGGGATAAAGATCGAACTGATCACAAATCTAGAAGCTTCCAGTTGGGAGAATATTCAACCAGCTAGGCTTCTAGAATTTACTTTTTTATTTTATTTGCTTTTCACAAGGGTGCGCAGGTAATAATGGAAAAAGTGTGGGGTTTGTCACAGTTTATTAACCAAACAGCAGCGCATGCGCAGGGAAAGGCTAGAAAAACCACGCAAGTAGGATTTTAAGGGTTTTACAGAGCTTTTCTCCAATTCCAAGACTTGATTCAGGAACATTAAGGTTTTTTGACTTCTAAGGGAACACGATATAGGTGGTGATAGACCCATATGAACAGTCAAATGTCATGGTGACAAAATGACGTGTAACAGAAAGCATGTAGCAGACGAAAGCATAGGGAAGTAGAAGGCCAGATTTGTGGCCAAGGGGTACTCTCAATTTGATGAAATTGACTATGAGGAGACATTTTATCTTGTAGCAAGTTACTCATCCATTAGATCAATTCTTGCATTGGTTGTGCAGATGGGATGGAAGATCCATTATATGGATGTAAAAACAACATTTATCAATGGGGTTATTGAGGAAGAGGTGTACATAAAGAAAATATAGGGCTTTTAGACAATTGATCGGGAGTCTCATGTGTGCAAAATCAAGTGAGAATTGTACGGTCTCAAACAAGCACCCTCTCTGTGGTACACCAAGATCGACAGTTATCTCATTGGTTTGGGCTTCACCAAAAGTGAAGTGAATGTAAACCTCTATCATATCTTGGTAGACGGTAAATTACTTGTTATATTTTTATATGTTGATGATTTTATTTTAACTGGTGATGAGCAGTTGATTAGATCTTGTAAGGAGGACCTTGCAAGGGAATTTGAAATGAAAGACATGGGTCTCCTGCACTGCTTCCTCGGATTGGAAGTATGGAAATGTGATGTGGAAGTGTTTGTGTCTCAAGGAAAGTATTCACATTTTATACTACATAGATTCCACATGAAGAGTTGTAAATCCATGGATACACCTCTAGCGACCAACTTGAGGAAAGACGATGCCACTTCAGGTGAAGAATTGGATGCTACCATTTATCAGCAGCTAGTGGGTTCATTGATGTATCTTGTGAACACATGACTAGATATGTTCTATGAATTCAACCATTTGATACAACCTATGGATAGGCCAACCAAATTATTTTGGAAGGAAGCTAAGCATGTTTTATGGTACCTCATAAGCACTACCCAGTTTGAAATATGGTACAGATAGACAGGGGGAGTGAAGTTGTGTGGCTTCATAGATGCAGATTTGGTAGGAAGTCCATCAGACTGAAAGAGTACATTAGGTGTAATTTTTAGCGTTGTGTCTGTAGTTGTTTCTTGGTATAGTAGGAAGAAAATATTTGTGGTGCTCAATTCAGGAGAAGTAGAATACATGGTTGCAAGTCAAGTAGCATGTGAGGCGATCTGGATGAGAAATATACTTGTGGGATTGTTTGGTCAAATGATGGATCCAACTGTGATATACTTATATAATCACATTTACATCAAGCTCTCTGAGAATCATGTATTTCATGATTGATCCAAGCACATATATATCCAGTATCACCATTTACGGGACTGTGTGAAGAGGTGGCCAATGTTCCTACAATACATTCTGACAAAGGAACAAGATGTTGACATTTTGAAAAAGGCCTTCTTAATAGGGAAGTTCTAGTTCCACAGGTGCAAGATAGGGGTGGTTGATAATCACTTTATTATTGAGAGGGGTTGTTGAAAAATGTAGCAAGAAATTCTCAATTTTATTTTTCCTTGATTAAATTGAGAAAAATCGAATTTCCACATCAGTGGAAAACTTGGATGCAGATAACTGAGGTGACATGGCTCTTATCACTCAGTTATCTCAGTAAATTCAAGTTGGAGGAATTATAGTTAAATTAAGCATGTGTTATTGATAATTTGTAGCAATCAAGGTCAGTTATTTCAAGTTTTTTTTCAGTTAAACTAGTTCTAATTGTTAGAGGAACTAGTGGAAGGTCAGTTGTGGAGTGGGATTTTAGTCAAACTAAGTGATCATCTAGTTAACTAATCAATCAACCAAAACTATATAGTGCATGCATAGAATTTGAGTTCCCCGACTATGGTAGAGATTCCAAGGCAATGTAATGTCATTTGTAGACTAGTATTGAGTGTACAAGTGTCATATTCAGTCAGATGATCAACCTTGGGAATTGTGCAATCCATTTTGGAGAAAGTCCTAAATAATAGGGGCCGAATTTCTCAAGGAATTGTGCAAGGAAATAGGGGACCAAGACTCAGGCATAAATTGGCTAAGTTTGGGTCAAAGCTTCTAAGTGAGCATAGAGATAGGTTATTCACTTGTAGGTTGTGCTCAATTGAGTAAAGAAATTGTAATACATCGTTATTTATTAGATTAATGCAAGCAGGCATTGGGGTTTTTAGAAGATTTCTTTCCATAGGAAAAATATTGTGTGCATGTGTTTTATTTTTCATTTCAAGTTTGTGAATGATGTTCTAAATTGTGAATTGAATTTCGCATAGTAGTAGATTAGGCTTGTGTCTTTTGAATTTTATTAAAACTTCATTAGCAGTTGCAAATCTACATCATAATTTTTACATTTTTTAATAAAATTAGGGATGCTTGTAATATGAAGAAATTATTACATGCAACTTACCTCTGGGATGGTGGTTGCAACCATCATACTAAAAATTGAATCAAACATACTTCGAGGTTGAATTATTTCAAATAGATAATTGAAAATTATGTACTTAGCAAATCTAAACCATGGGGTGGGTCATGGGGAAAATGGAGGCACTGATGCCATGGTCCTAATTCCTTCTTCTCAACCAAGAAAATAGACTCAATTCTATCAACCTCGCTCAATGGGTTACACACACCCACCTTCTACCAAGTGGCTAGGATTACATATTCTAATTTTCATCTTGATTTGATTCCATGTGTATAGCACTAGCCCATATGAATAATAAATACTTATTTTCCCCAAAATACCCATGAAATCTGGTTTGGTTTCCTTCTTGAAACAGGTAGTTGATAATTTCATTTTATTATTATTATAAAGGTATGGATTTTTGGCGACCTCTACCAACCCTCCTAGGTTTCCTTCTTCTCATGAATGAGCTTATATTTGTGTTTGTCTTATGCTAGATGATGTTCATTGTACAAGGGGCATGACCAAGTGTCCAGTAAGGTTTATCTATTATTTTACCTACATGGCCTCTATATTTGTATCTAATATTTGTACATCCTACATAACCCTTAATAAGAGAATTATTCAAATATTGTATCACACCTAAGACTCCACCTACTGCCTTATTCTGAAATTTTAATTTTTTTTTTTTGATATCTAACAGAGTATATAGTGTTTTGTAACTTATGTGCACTATTGTTGTGATTCTCTTCTTCCACTTCTCTTTGTTATATGCATATCAAGATCATGTTTGTATTATTTTCTTTCAAATGTTGGTAATTATTCACTTCATCGGTGTTATTAAATGAAGGCTATTATCCTATTTTTTATCAATTTTTGAGCAATTATAAAACACTCCTTTAGGATTTGAACCATCAAAATTATTCACCTATAAACTTGTTTTCGAATGACTCTGAAGTTATTATTTTTTTCTTCCTACACAACAGACATGTGGTGACCATGGAGCTTAGAGGCATGGCTTCTTTAATTTGATCCCCAATCAAATTATGTTTCCCTCTGAGTAAGTTTGATCATATTTCTTCTCAATTTGATACAATTGTGGCTAGTTTAACTCCCATCCTCCTTTGAAATTGGGTATTTTTTCCATTTGATAATCTTGCCTCAATTTTTACACAGACCTAAATTTTGTGTTTTTATATATTTTCTCATAAACCTCCTCAAGTAAATTTTCAACACAAATCTCTATTAGAGGAAACCATTCAAGCATTTTAAAACCAAAATTCTCAATTATGGATCGATACAATCCTTATTCCTCATGGACATTTTATAAAATAGTGAGCCTACAAACTTCATCTTTACTAAATTTGCCAGGGATTTGAAATCTACAATCCATGATTTATGCTAATTATGCTTCTTTAACCAATCAATGTATTGTTTTTTGTAACAATATTCCAATACATTCCATGTTTTAAGAGAAACTAAAACAGTACAACACCTCTTGCTATTTTGAGGAGTTGGTTTAGGACGTTTGATGATGAAACTGCTTAGTCAAACACATAAAGTTTAGAGTGTCAATTTAATACTCAAGGAAATAGTTGTAATCAGTGGAACATGGCAAGAATTAACATTCATTTCCATTTGGAAATTTCCAAATGTTTCCAGAAACTATCATGAAAGTATAATATCTCTTTGGTTAAATCATTTGCTGAATTTAGATTTGTAGAACAGTTAACAGACTCATGAAATTTCAGACCATTACCTTATGAATTTAGGTGTACAGTCTTATATGCATACTTCTCTAAAGAGCCTTGGTAAATTCAAGTAATGTTATTAAACCATAAAGGCATGAAAAGTGTAAGCGCAAGACATTAGAACTAGAAAAATAGATGATGCTACCCCGATATTTCTAGTTACCTGTAATGAGATAATGACTATAGATTAAAAAACTTAAAACCAGTTAAGGAAGTAGTGTTATTCATATTTTATGTGTCTTCTGCCCAAGGATCTTAAGTGTGATATTTAATTGTATTTTTATTATTCCATTGCCTAAATTTCAATTTAGAGCTTTTAGTCACTAGAATCTTCCAAAGGATATTTAAGGTTGATCATTTAATGTAGTCATGTTATTGGATTGTCCCAAATGTAAATTTAGATCTTTCAGCCACTACAATATAGTCTCTCTTTTTTATTTGACAGCAATAAAAATTCATTAAATAGATATATTTTGTATAAAAATATTTAAGTTGGAAATAATGATCACTACTGAGAGGGGGGGTGAATCAGTAGTGATGGCCTTTATATGAATTATAATTCGTTTTCACAATCTCAAATATCCATGCACATTAACAACATTAGATCATCAAAACCTGTTAGCAGCAATAAACTCAAAACATAATAACCATGAGAAATAACCATGATGAATATCAACACAAGCATGCACACACAAGAACACAAGTATTTCTGGTGGAAACCCTTTCGGGAAAAAACCACCCTATTGTTGTTGTGTTGCTAAATTATTTTATAATATGTTGAACAAATTTTACATGGATTAGCTTACACCCATAAGATGGAAGACTTGTCTTCCTCTACAGTATGTTGTAATCTATCAAGTTTCTTGGCATTGATGTCAACAGTTTCATGTTGTTTTCCATCATATGCCTTATGTCTATCTGATGATGATTATTCCTCCTCATGATGTGTGAATATTTTTTGTCTTGATGGTATTTTTGGTTGGCATTGATGTCAACTTGGTTGTGGCATGAATTAGTGGAGGTGATTTGGAGGCTGAGTAGAGTTGGATTCTATACATGTTGTGTTGATTGAAGATGTTGTTGTTACAGGTGGTTGGATTGTTGCTACAGGTGTTTCATATGCTTATACATGTGTTGGAATAATTGGAATTATTGTTACATGTGTTGAGATGTTGTTGCATGTGTTGGAGGAAGTTGGATGACTTGATGTTGCTGCTACATATGATGATGCTTATGTCTTTTAGTATCATTATTGATGTGATGATGTTGTTTTCATTACATCACTATATGCTTATTGTTGCTACCATTTTTTCTTATCTTGTAGAATCGCATGCTCCATATGATGGTTATTGTTGCTACTATGTATAGCTACATATGGCTAATATATTGGGCCGATTGGTATACTATATTTATGATTCATGATGTTGATATATGTTTTTGGTTCATGATATTGTTGATACATGTTATTGTTGGGCCACTATACATATTTATGTGCTGATAATTACTGTTGATATCTGAATTCATGGTTGATGATTTGGAGAGGTTGATACATGTATCTTATGAGATTTATATGACATTATCTTGCTGCCATAAATAGGGCATGTGGTTGATCATATGCTCTATGTATTTGCGTTATGACATTGTATTAGACATGCATTAATGAGAGGATTGTTATGAGAGCCATGTTTGGCATATGTTGCATAATAAGTCATGAGAGTTAGTCCAGCTATGTATGGTCTATTATTATTGTGGTTACAATCATTTATTTCATGTATTATTCTTGTACACTCCCATACCTATCATGGCGGGACATTCTAGAGTCATGTATGCATTTAGAGAGAGTCATGTGAGTCATAGTTCATTCATATATTGGATGATTGATGTAATTGTGCAACCATGTATTATCATTTTGGAAACCATGTAATAGGCCTATGAAGCCCTATACTTTGTTGCATATCATTTGGTCATAGTCATGGTTCATGAGTAGTAGTACCTTGCACTTGTAAAGGAGGCTTATTGCAACAAGAAAATGTGTTGCTACAACAGCAAGGAGAGTGTGATTGCAGATTCATTACATGCTTAGGGGGAGCATGTTCAGTTTTCATAGATTGCATGGTATTTTCTAGAGGTGTTGGCAGCAGAGTTCCTTGTTTCACATGCTTATCTTGCAGGATATACTTCTTTGGGTTGCATTGACACAATGTTGAGTATGATAGGGGAAGTCCTACTCTCATATGAAATTATTTTCATTCTATTTAGTGTTGGTATGGCCCTTTTCCATTGATGTCAAAGGGGGAGAGAATTTGGACAGAGATCAGCTTTAGAGTTGTAGCTTCAATTCTTGGAGAGTGTATGGATATCAGCCTCAGATGTTGGATTGAGGTTGATATCAAGGAAAAAGTGGGATTTTGTTGGCACTATAGTGTTGGCATTGATGTCAACAGGGTCATGGTGTTTTTAATCATATGTCATATGTCTATCTGATGATGATTAGTCCTCATCATGGTGTGTGACGGGTGTTTAGCTTGATGGTCTTGTTGGTTGGAATTGATGTCAACTTGGTTGTGGCATGACTTAGTGGAGGTGATTTGGAGGCAGAGTAGAGATGGATTCTATACATGTTGTGTTGATTGAAGATGTTGTTGCTGCAAGTGGTTGGATTGTTGCTACAGGTGTTGCATATGCTTCTACATGTGTTGGAAGCATTGGAGTTGTTGTTACATGTGTTGAGATGTTGTTGCATGTGTTGAGGGTGCCTCTACAGATGTTGGAGGCAGTTGGATGACTTGATGTTTTTGCTACATATGATGATGCTTATATTTTTTAGTATCATTGCTAATGTGATGATGTTGTTTTCATTACAACATTATATGCTTATTGTTTCCTCCATTTTTTCTTATCTTGCAGAAGCTCATGCTCCATATGATGGTTATTGTTTCTTATATGTATAGCTACTGAGGGCTGATATATCGATATGATTGGAATGCTATATTTATGATTCATGATGTTGATATATGTTGTTGGTGCATGATGATGCCGATACATGCTATTGTTGGGCCACTATACATTGTTATGTGTTGATGATTACTATTGATGTTTGAATTCATGGTTGATGATTTGGAGAGGTTGATACATGTCTCTTATGGAGTTTATATGACATTATATTGTTTTCATAAAGAGGACATGTTGTTGGAAATATTGGCATTGATGTCATTAACTATAATAATGATAATGTATGTTGAATTTTATTATTGCAAAAGGTTGAAAGTGATGTGAAGTGCAAAGGCTATGCTAATCAATATGAAGGCAAAATGTTGTCAAGCAGGACATAATATATTAAGAAAAATTTTAAATACATATATTTCATTAAAAAGAAAATGTAGACAATACAAATCTTTTTTTTCACTTGTCATTATTGTTGATTGAGATGTTACAGTATAATTTTCTATTTAAAATATTTTCAAAACTAAAATAGAATAAGTGGGCAGTTTTTGGAAGCCCGATAGACAACACTTCAGTTCATATTCTGAAAGGAATAAAAACATATAATAGGGCTTTCTTATAAAATGTAAAACATGGAGTGGAAAAAGGAACTTTTTATACATAAGGGATTTTAACAAGGATGTTGATGGGCAACAACAGAAGAGGAAGAGAGAATGGAAGAGGAGAAACAGTTCAGCAATGAATTTGGTAGCATAATGGTCTACAAGTTAAACGACATTGTAACTTGATGTTGTGACTGAGAAATTTATGTTCTCTTATATGTTGCAGTTTGAAAAAGAACATGTTGTACCCTGCTGAGGTAGGATCCTCCTGTGGATTGTAGCCTGTAGAAAATTTGTGGGAGTTGGAGCTTCCTTTGAGGTAGTAGCATCTTGTAGGTTGGAGCCTACAAAAATATGATCTAATAAGGAGTAGTAGCTTGCCTTCACATCACTTTCAGCCTAACATTCGTGGTTTTCTCCCTTCGGGGTTTCCACTTATATCTTGTGTCTTCGTGTGTTATTTCTGAATGCTCTGTGAATGATATTGAACTCTTGATAAGTAATTTGAAAATTTCTCTTCTTGGCACCTGCAAAATGAATTCAATAAGAACATGAAAATGAAATATTAGCTGTATTTTACATTAAACATTAGAAAAATTAAATAATATTAAATTATTGATTCAACCCCCCCCCCCCCCCCCCTCTCAATAATTTCCAATCTTAAATATCAACTAGTATCAGAGCCAAGTTCCTTCAGCAACAGTATAACAACTGGAAGGAGGTCCTAAGTAATGAAAATAGCTAGTCTAGAGGGATGCTAAAAAAATAAAGCCCCATTATTTACTGGTACAAAATATGCTTTCTAGAAAGTTAGAATGAAGACATACTTAATGTCTCTATGAATAGAAGTATGGGATGTGGTGATGGTACATTATGAAGAACCAAAGGAAGGGACAAATGACAGAGATGCCAAACTAGATTTCATAGCTAATTCAAAAGCTATGAATGCACTCTTGAGTGGTCTATGTGAGTTTTAATTCATCAAAGTAATGTGTTATCAGACAACCAAAGAAATCTAGGATAAATTTGAAAATATTCATGAAGGAGATAAAAAGGTAAAGATGGCCAAATTGCAAGAATATAAAGCATATTTTGAGACTTTAAAAATGAATTAACATGAATATATAACTAAATTCTTCTTAATATTTGTTGAAGACGTGAATATCATGATATGTCTAGGGGAAACTGTCAATGAAAGTGTAATAGTTCAGAAAATATTGAGATCATTACCATCTAAATTTAATCATAAGGTTTCAGTGATAGAAGAAACATCAGTCTTTGAAATTTTGAACAGGGACCAATTACTTGGGTCCTTTACAGCATATGAGACGAGAATTCCAAAAGGGAATTCAAACACTAGGGAGGTAGCTTTCAAGGAAGACAAGTGCATAGAAGAAAAGGAATGTTCATGCTCAGACTCTGATGAAGAAGAAGAAAAATTTGTTAGAATATTGAAGAAAGGCACAGGTAAGTACAAGGGGAAACTTCCATTTAAGTGATTTAATTGTCGAAGAGTGGGGCATTATGCCTCAAAATTTCCCTATAAGAAAGCATAAAATCAGCCAAAATGGAAAGAGAAGAACAAATCCAATAAAATGTAGAAAGAGAAAAGGTTTAATAGAAGAACATTTTATGCCCAATAAGATAGCAATGCATCTGAAAGCTCCGATGAATCCTCTAGTGAAGATGGAACCTCCGAATTCATTTTGATGGCCTTGGAAGAGCTTGAAAAATATTTCCTGGAATATGAAGAAGAAGGTGAGGTATATCTTGAGGGGGAGTTTATCAGTGCCCTAGATGAAATAGAAAGGCTTAAACTCAAGAATATAAAACAGAAAGATATTCTACTTAAATTTGTAAAAGAAGAATCGAATTTAGAAGACATTATTAAGTTGAAAGTTGAACTTGAAGAAGCAAAGAAGGTGGAAGATATTATGCTGTAGCAAATAAAAGAGAAAAACCAGGAGTGTGAAAGGTTGGAAGAAGAGGTGGTAAGTGTGAGGAAGAAATTATAAAAGGCTCAAATTGAATTAACTATAAACATTCAACAGATAAATGGTTCTGAAAAATTGGATGAGATATTAAATGCTCAAAGATCTCCACTTGTAAATATTGGATTATACTATGAAGGATAATCCAGTGAGTCTAAGGCAGAGGATAAAAGCACATTCACTTTTGTAAAAGCTGTCATGGGAGACAATGATAGCTCTCATCAATCTAAGAATAAAAAATTGCGCAACACTTCAACATCAAATGAGAAACAACAAAGAAACACTACTGAAAAAATACAAGAGATAAAAGGAGTGAACAACCAAACAACAAACGAGCATAGTCCATAATTTTTTAGAAGAAAGAATCTTCAAATGTCTAGATGGCTATATCCTCAAACATCATCCACTACCAGGTACAGATGTTTCTTCTACGGGTATTGCTACTTCTGTAAAAAATTTAGACATAAAGACATAGACTGTAGAGGTTATGTCAAAAGATTTGATTTTAGAAATTCAAAAGGAATTAAGGATAATAATGGATTCACATGTGTATATTCTCCTCTCCATGATATTATCAATTTTTTTTATTGTCACAAGTTTGGACACAAGTCATATGAGTGTCATCTTAAGGAAAATAAACCTTCATCTCTGAATAATCATATAACATATGGTTGCATGCAACGGAGAAAGAATAAGGAAGAAGAGACAATTAACAAGTGTGATCTAGTTCTATATGCTCAAGATCAAAACAGTGAATTGTATGTGGAAAGTAGTTGATCTAGACATGTGACCGGAGACATAATCAAGTTTGTATCTTTGGATGAAAATAAATATGGAAATGTCACATTCGAAAATGATAGAGGGAAAATTAGAGGAAAAGGAACTGTCATTCTGAATAATGGAAGAGGAAAGGCTTGGGATGTATTGTTTGTAGAAGGTATAAAAGACAATCTACTAAGTGTAAGTCAAATGTGTGACAAAGGTTGTGAGGTTCTCTTTAGAGCTCAAGATTGTGAATTCAGGTCAATCACTACAGGAAAGACTGTGGTTAAATGAGTTCGAACAGAGAGTAATTTATATATCATAAAAGATGATAGTGAAGGATTCTACATCAACAAACTTGATGAATCTTGGCTATTGCATAGTGTTATTGTGAATTCTAATCACAAGCATATGAAAAAAACTCACTTTAGTTGTGCATAACAAACAGGCCTAACATCAAAGATGGCTGTCAATTTCCTTAGATCTGTAGTTAGGGATCAGAATAAATGCTACAGAAATCCAAATTTATGCAGTTAAAGACATTAAATAGAAAATAATAAGCAAGAGTTGCTCCATGCATCCAATGAACAAGACAAGAAGTTTAAAAAAACTTAGAAACAGGTTATTCCTCTCTTCTAAAAAGTTTAAAGATTTTTTTGTATTATGACACCTGGGAAGGGAACATAGAAAGATGTTGCCAGACCCCATAAATGGGATGGGTTCTTGCATGTCTTGAGTGCTTCATATCTAAGATCTCTCTCTCTTGATGGTTCAGAAAACCCAGAAAAAATGGAACTCAAAGGGAGCTCACAAGCAAAAAGTAGAAAAATCTGACAATGATGGGAGGATCAAAGTCAGACCAAAAGTATAGATCAAGAGTGATCTCTAGGAAACAAAAGGTAGTGAATGAATGGAAAAAACCCATCTATTTATAACAAAATATTGAATTAGTCTAGATATTGGTGCATAGTTAAAATATTATTAACCAAATCTAGATCCAACTTTTATGGAATATTTTATTATTTTTGTTGGAGGGAAAAAGAATTTGAATTTGGTCAAATCCTTTTATTTGTAAATAATAAATAAATAATTTATTTATTTATTAGTTTAAGAATGTGGTTGAGTAATAATTAATTAAATAATAGTGATTTATTCAATTTTTATAAATGGTTTAGTCAAATTTAACAAGGAAAATTATTTAAATAATGTGTAAATAATTATTCCTAAAAAATAATAAGATAAATAATGATTTATATAATTAATTTTCCTGTTTTGGGTTAAATATGATCAGGAATATTAATTAAACATTGGTTTAATTAATTATACCTTGAGGAAAACCAAACAAATAAGGATTTATTCAATTATTCCTCATTGGGTTTCCTGTTTAGACCAGAAACAACTTAATAAATTATGGATTACTAAGTTATTTTTCATAGTGAAAGAAATTTTACTATGGTAAAATTGGTCTTACATGGTGTACTTTATTCCATCTAATAGTAACAGGTTAGATGACCAAAAAGTGGTGTAACATATTTCCCCCCAATGTGCGAGCGTTAGGAGCTAATCATATGACCGAAGTACGTTGTAAGAACTCAATCACTAGACACCAAAGGGGGAGTCAGAGAGAGAGAAATATAAGGTAGAATAAAGCACGAGATTAAAATACCCTAAGGAGGCGAGACTTACAGGTGTGACAAGTCTCTTTTATTAGTGGGTACATGTTCTACATGAGGCGAGGGAGGCATACCTATGCCCACCAAGATAAAAAAGTATAAAGAATAATGATGCGTCCAAAAAATAAGGGACTGAAATATATGGTACATGCTAGCATAAACATGGGTTGGATAAAAACATGATAATGGATCCCACATACATACTGTGCCTGGGACAATAGCCAGGACTTATACAATAATATCTGAGTACATGATATATAAGTACAACCAAAGAGGCCCTGTAAAACAGGAAAGGGCTCTGAAAATCTGAATGATACATGCAAACTAAAGAGGCATTGCAAGCGGCTGAGGCCAAAACCATCAAATATATGGAGATGCATCCAAGGCTATAGTAGAGAAATCATTCAGGCATGTGGGGGGCTACCTGAAGGGCCACCCCCTCATGATGTCTGAAACATCTCACACACACCCGGGAATCAACGGTACAATCTGTTGCATCACTGAACCATCAAGTATACGAATCTCGATCATGCCATGAGGAGATGGAACTGAGAAACAATCAAGTAAAAGGGAAATAAAGGGTCCCTTTTCCTGGTCTAAGGCGTTGAACAAGAGTGGAATTTTGAACCAACGTAGACCGCCCTCTAGACCTGTCTTCTGGAATGAATAAGCTGATGTCGACAGAAGGAGGTCCACCATAGGTGAGGAAATAAGGGATCCTCAACTAAGGAACGAGGGATAATAGCAAAGTGACTGATATAATGACACTAGGGATGATGGTGGAATGGGGGTATTGAGTAGCGGGCTGACGACTTCCCTTGTTAGAGCATAAAGGGCATGGATGACCTGGCAGCTACTGACTCAACTCCGGAGGGGATAGGGGACAGTATGACTGAAGGCAAAAATATGCGACAAGAGAGAGGAACAAAGAAATGAATGTTGGAGGATTGTGGTGGGATAAAAAGGGATTCAGGACTGACTCCATGGATGTGATGATGACTCAACTCGGATGCTCTAAATAAGGGCGACTCGATGATGATGCCACACAGAACAGACCCGTGGGGACCATAAAAACATGAGTACAAGATGGTGACTCACGAATTGACATGATCATGGAAAAGTATGAATGCAAGGTTTTGCTCCAAGTACAAGTGTTGTAAGTGAAGAAATTCGATTTTGAGAAGCGGTGAAGTGACCCTTCTTGGAAAAAATGTGTCTGGGTGAAGTATCAAATCACAAAAAATAAAAGGATACCCATTTGAGAGCTCGGTGAGATATTTCCAACGGTGCTGGCATTTTTTCAAACCGAGCTATGATTTGGTCGCAGCTAGTGAAATAAAAATCTATGGTTTCTCTTTTAATAAGGCATTTTCCCTCCAATTTGATTCATTTGCAAGTGTAGTTGTGGTGAATGTAGAGAGGAGAAAGGGCCCTAAATCTCGTGGTGAACGTAGCGGACAAACTGACTGTTGGAATCGAGATCTGTCAGTTGCAAGTAAGAGGCCTAACCATACTCTTTCAATTAAATGGATTAAAATTTCAGTTTAGGCACCTAGAGCTCAGGAAAAAACCCTTCTCTTCTTTACGACCAGGTCACACTTTTTGGGGCATTTTCTGCGACCTGGGTAGCAGGTTTTGGGAAGAAAATTGCAACCTATTCCAGGAATGGCCTGAAAAGTGCGACCTGAGACAGAGAGGGATTTTGGTGTTATTTTTTGGCTGAGAGCTGGGATTTTATGGTTGTGATTCAGTCTTTCATTTTTGTACACTATCAAACATGATGGTTTTGTTCAGATATGGAAGATTTGAGGATCAACTAGAGAGAGAGAGACCTAGACACGTTACGATTGGAGATCCGAGAGGATCATGTTGTCCACGCTGCATTGGCCAGGATTGGGGTCATGAAGTTTGTGGAGAACCCTCTAATGAGAGCAGGAGAGCCCTTGTTGGCCTGGATTGTCAGCTATTGGGATCCGGATCATGAGATCTTTATAGTGCAGGGGCGCTGGATTGAGCTGACTATCCAGGATATATATTTGTTGATTGGTCTACCGCCACTTAGGATGGTGGGAAACACACAACCAGTGTTACCGTGAGGGCAAAACATTATGGAGTTTGTAGAGCGCCACTGTCGACCGGGTCTCCATGTGAAAGGGACACAGATACCGATCTTAGATCTAGAGAGGCTAGAGACTCGTGATGGCGCCATAGTGGTGCTGCGTATCCTAGGAAACCAAGTGCTCCACCACATCATTGGGGGTAAGATGATGCTTGTTGAGAGTGTATTGAGTGGGACCTACTATGGGTGGGCCCAAATGATGTTGTCGGCATTAAAACGACAGTTTTCTCTATGCAAGCGACAGGTGAACCATGACTGTTCATATGGCACAGTGCTTTTATCTCTCGTCTTTGAGAAGATCCTGACACTTTGGCCTCATATATAGATCCAGGATGGGAGCCCGCGAGAGCCCAAGATGTGCCGCTGGGGACAGCTACTATGTAGAGGGGGAGGTGGGGTAGTCGGATGGGTGTTTCGACCTGATTTTTTCGCTCATTGGGATCATATGCCACTATATATAGACGACTATCCCTATAGTGGGATGATTTATCATGGGGACCCGGACTTTCTATTGCCCCAGGTCAAGCATGGGGGGTTGATGGTTAGTGACAAGGTGCTTATCTTTTATGTGCATTTTAAAGTTTCAGAATATTGTATATGGTACTGATTCATTCACTTTTGGTATGCAGATATAGCACAAGTGAAACCGGTCGGGTATATGGGACGGCCCGCAGTATCAGGAGCTACAGGACCTAGCAGATCGAGGGGACTACAAAATGAGGATGCAATGGCGCTCCTGGAGGACATCCGCCGTAGATGTGAGAGGATGATGACGATTATTTTAGAGTGTGGCTGGCAAGACCTTGACGACCAGGACATAGAGCCATGTATTGGTCTACCCTCAGAGTGGCGAGGAGTCATGCGATGCATGGCGATGGCCAGACAGGGGATGCGCGATCTATGGGCTATTAGAGCTGAGCCATTAGCCCAGGATACTTCAGATAGTGATTAGATGTAGGGTCATGAGGTGCCCCCAGTTTTGATTTTTTGTAGCATGCTATGGGCATGGCATATGTATCAGAGTTAATGGACTCTAAAACATTTTGAATGACACATATAATTGATATGCATTGTTTTATGGTTTATTGTTATTGTCTTGTGTTAAATGCATGTGATAAATTCCAATCTAGAATATTGTTTTCAATGTTATCTACATAGTGATTTTGTGCTCTAGGTACATGACTGAATGTTATGATTTCAAATTCATGCATCAAAAACTTCACTTGTAAATATCTTCTAAAAAGGACAGGATTATGCACACGATAAACACCATTCAATTTCATGACAAGCAGCAAAGAATCTAAACGAACATGAAGGTGAAGGATGCGATGGGAAAGGGCATCAGCTAATAAACCTATCACTGCATCATATTCGGCCTAGTTATTGGTGGTAGTACCAATGCATATGCCATTAGAGAGGAAAAGTGAATGCAAGGGGGTAAAAATGGCCTAGTGTGTCGAGGCTATGTTCCAGGAGTAGCGACTTGCACCATCAGAATAACCGATATATGGTGTGGATGGGGGTACATCTGAAAGGTGCCTCAAGACAACAAATTCGAGGATGATGAATAATGCTGGCAACCTGAATGCAAGGCAGAAATAAAACAAGCACTGCTAGAGGGAGTGCTATGGGTATAACTCGTACCTCCTGCACACTAAAAGGTGGATGGTGTGGGGGAACTTCCTTGGGGGCAGTTTGTGCTCATGTCGCGAAATTCACCATAAACACGGATGGTGCCATTTTTATTATGGGTGGGAAAAATAAAGTCACGGGTGGAAAAGGATTCCATGATGTCATCATCACAGTAGAAGATGGGGTGATTGGTGGAAGGATAACCATATGACACAACAAAGCTACCTGACTCATCATCATGAGAAGAGAGGTTCACATGCGCATATTTGCGGGGGGTGACGAAAGGATAAATAGATGAAGGATCCACTGATGTTGAGCCTAGGGTGAGCACTAAAGGGAGGTTAGACGAAACAGAATGGGAAGCCCCGGAGAGGTCTTCCACTGTGGATCTCATGGATGATGACAGTTAGAGGATGGTGGCCGAACGCTCCATCATCTCAACATCAGGAGGGGTAATGTCAATGGGAGTGGATGGGTCCTTTGGTTCGCCCTAATAATAACATGCAAGTAAAGAAGAAGCACTCATGGTAGTCAGTCTCGTACTAGCGGACTACTTCCAAGGAGGTGTTGTAGTCTTTGAGGCAGGGATAGAGGTGGTTATAATGGCCATGGAGATCACACAACGCACAAGGGTGGTTGTTGTGTATAGTGTTGGGGTTCTTGGTTTCATTTGGTAAAGTAACAGGGGATTTAGGGACCTTAGACTCAGGAAACACGACATTTACCATGGGCTTGATATGAGGCAATTCAGGACAGTTATGGGTGGCATGACTGACAACATCACACAAAGCACACGAAGGGGTACACTTTGGAGCCTGAGGAGGAGCAAGGGTTGTCTAGGCGGCTTTGTCCTTAGGTGCCTTTTTACGAGCTTTTCCCCCCTCACTTGAGGCTTTCGCAACATGATTAGGTTCCTGTTGAGGTGGCTGAGGCACAAAAGCAAAGGGAGGGGTCATGGCGACCAATTGGACCGGGGTCAAAGTAGTATAAGGTTTGGGCTGACCAGGAAGGATAGTGGCTGGGGGATCAATGTACTAGACTGGGATCCTCAAGGTCATGTTAGGGAGAGACAAGGTAGCCATAATAGGTACCGAAAATACTCCAGGAGGGGGAGCAAGAAATGGTATCTGATTGGAGGGGTAATGGCCAGGCGGGACATCTCTGAGGTGGTTAACGCCAGGGGGAACTGGTCTTGGAGGGTAGATAGGATCATGGACACTAGCTGTATATTATGGGTCTCGAGGAGGGGGTCCTAAAGGCTGAGTCAAATGACTAGGAGCAGGTTGCAGGGGGCAGGGCTGCTGGCTAGTCAAACCAGTCCATTTGAGGTCAAACCGGGACGATTGCTTCATGCAAACATTCGACGAGCTAGGGTCAGAGATGAGAGGAGGGAGACCAAGGAATGAACCAAGAAAAGAGGAATATTTATAGACTCTGGGTGAGACATTGTTCGGAGGTTTGACTATTTTTTTATTGGCCCCCAAAGAGATGATGGACTCAGGGGAGGTCTGAGACTTCAGTTCGTAATATGTCAATTGATCGATGGTGACGATATTTCCATTGTGAGGAAATCACATCTTACGATGAGACACAAATGGGACAGTAGACATAGAATAAGTGTAGCTACTACCCAATAGAATGTTGTAGACTAAGGGGGCAACAATGACTTCAACGTCAACATAAACAGTCTTGCCCGCAAGAGTAATAGGAAAATTGCGGAACATGCCAAGGGGCTGGGAAGAGTGGTCGTCCCACGCATGGAGGGTGATAGTGGAAGGGGATAACTCAGGAGATATGAGTTTCTTCCAAACAGAAGTAGACATCACATAGGTGGATGTCCCCTCGTCAATGATACAACAGGAGACGTTGGCATTTCGGATCTTGACAGGGATTTGGAAGGCGACAAATGCCGGCAGGGGGGGATGTTCTGACTTGTCAACGTTGAAGATGATCAAAAGTTTATCTGAAGGATCCACAACGCCCATAGCAGTTAGTAGATATTTTCATTGTGAAGGGCACGACTGGAGGACTTCCAGCACTGACATGGCAGCAAGGGATTGCGCCAAGTCATCTACTATGTTGTAGCAGTGGGCAGCTTTACCAGAAACAGTGTTTAGGCGTAATGGTCCCTTGGGGATCTTGGTATGAATCTCTGCCTTAGGCCGAGGGATCTGTAAATGACCATTGGGTGTCAAAAGAGGCTCTATGGGACCTGAAGAAGGGGGCTCGGTGGCAGACATAGCGGGGGGCTTGTTGTACTGACGGGACCGAGTCTGAAGGTTGAGGTCAGTTGTATTGGGTTGGTCAGAGTTCATCATGAGGATTTGGTAATCAGAGGTACCAGATGGAGGAGGTTGAGTGGCCGCCTGACTTTCAGGAGGTTGGGAAGCCACATATCCTTGCTAGGGGAAAGGATTGGTAAACACAGACTGTTGGATAGGGGCATCATTGGGAGGAAACGAAGGGGAGGCTTGTTTTCCTCGGGATGTTGCTTGAACATCCCACATCTAACGCATCTGAGGTAAAAGAGGACAATCATGGGTATAGTGACCATAGACACCGCAACAAGAACAAGGCTTATTTGTGCGAATAGGCTTGTCCTGCTTGGGTTGAGTGCCTTGTTGTTGGGTTGCAGTGTTAGATGTATTCCCCTGGATATTTTTTCCGGGATTACCTGGGGCAGATTGGTTTTTATTTCCTTTCCTCTTATTTTTGGAAATAGGAGGATTATTCGCGCTCTGTTGTGCATACACCTAACCCTGAGTGGGGGGTGGTTTTTGTTGCGGAGCTTGAGAAGGCAAGGGAGGCTGAGGTGCTAATGTTGGAGGAGATGGAGCGCTAGGTTGTGGATACTGATAATAAGGAGGTTGGGAAACGTTGGGGTAAACAGGTTGGGCAAAAGGAGGAGGCATGTCGTATCCTGGATGCATGCTACCGAGAGGGGGAAGGTGCAGGAGGAGTTGGCCCCTCCCTGAGGGAAACCAGAACCCATGGGAGGATGAGTGTATGGATGAGAAAGGTATCCAACGATACCATTGGCGGCATGGGATGCCCCCGATGCGTTGACACCACCAGGTCTAGGGAGATTAGGTAAGACGGTATAAACATAACCAGATTATGCGTAGATGAGGTCATATTTCAACGCAATCTGGAGGGCGTCTTCCTCAGTCTGAGGGAAGTGAGATGCGACATATTTTCCAATAGCAGGAAAAAGGGATCTGAGAAACCAGTCCATGTAGACACGGTCTTCGAAGGTAGGGGCTCGACATAGGATATTTCTTCTCTGCCATTCTTGAACATGGTCAAATATGTGGGTAGTAGAAGTTTGACGAAAATAGGTCAAGATTTCGGTACCGGTGTCATAGCGAAGGGGAAGCTGGAAGTAAGACATAAAATCCTTGGCAAGGTTCAAAAAAGTAGTATGAGAGGAGGAGGCTTGGCCGACATACCACTTGGAAGCTTCTCTAGTAATCATACGCTAGAAAAACCAAAGACAGATAGAGTCATCGGTGATGGAGTTAGACGAAAACCAGATGTGGAAATAACGAACATGGTTGGTAATATCCTCTCCAGTAATTCCTTCAAACTTGGGGATGTCTTAAGGGAGCTTGTTTGGCATAGAAGGCCAACCAGAATCATGGTGTATGGGGTCATTAATCAATTGGCTAAAATTGGGAAGGCTTAGGCCTGCCATATAAGGGAGCACGGGAGCAGTCGAGATAGTTCCTGTGATGGCACCACTAGTAGCATTCCCAGCATTAGGGCCGGGGTTGCCACTAGCATTATGTCTTGAACCATACATGGTGAAGGTGAAAGGTGGAGGAGAGTCGGGGATAGAACCAGAAGGGGAACCTGATGAACAAGAAGCAGATTTGGAATGGGGACTTGGTGGAGGACGAACACGAACCCTATGCGGTGGGGTAAGTCTTCCTAACGGAAACTGAGGATGAAGGCCTTTAATTCTCCAGGATAAACGCCTTGGGGGCACAATGATGGTAAAAATACACGAAACACAAAAAGGAAGAGAGGTAAACAAGGGCAGGGAGGCACAGGATCAATTGATTACAATGTTTAGGAAGAGAGGTAAACAAGGGAAGGGAGGTGCAGGATCAATTGATTACAATGTTTAAGTCTTGTCCTGGTGGTGTAAACCAGGCGCTCTTCACTTAGGGTGTGCGTGTATGTGATGAGTGTGTTAATTTTAACTAAGCCCATACATGTGCAGAGAAAAAAAGAAAAAATATGATGTATAAATGTAAATAAATATGAAAATGATAGTAAAGGAAACTGAATGTGACAATAAAATAAACAACTAAATATGCATCAATTTAAACCCAAGGAGGAGGGCTTCTCAAAAACTAGTCTATGGGTGGGTGAAATCTAGTCAAAACACACAAAATGGCCAATGGATATAAATTTGGGAGGGACAGGGATCTAAAGGTCAGATCTACTGGAAATAGGTGCAGAAAACAACAAAAAACCATTGGGAAAAATTCTACAAAAAAGGTGGCAAAAGGCTACAACCTGAAGGGAAACGGAGGGGACCCTAAAGGAGGACCAAAAAAAACTAAAAAGAGGTATTTTGGATGGATGAATAACCAATCTAAAATGGATCTGAAAGTGCAGGTTCAGATCTAAAAAATGGCTGAAAACACTGAAATCTCAGAAGACCTGCTTCAGCTAAACTCCTCCTAAAAAGGTGGGAGTGTACTGAAGCCCTAAGGGGCTTGGTTCCAACTTCAAAGAGTAAAACTAAGAAAGCACAGGTCCAAGATGGGTGGAGTGGGAGGTCAGACAAACCTAAACAGTGGCCCAGACAAACCCAGAAAAATCATAGAAAATTTCTCGCAAAAATTACAGGTCGCAGTTTCTGACCTGTTTTCCGTTGAGGTCGCAGTTTTCTGGCTTTTTTCCGCTACCTGAGAGCTGAGGTTGTAGATTTTGGCCCAAAAAGTGTGATATGAACTTCCGACTATTTCGGGAGCAGATTTCAGAAAAAATTTGTCGTCCTTGTTGCAGCTGATACCTGTTACCTGCGCAATAGGCCCAGAAACACACAAAAGTTAGAATTTTTATTGTTTTCGGGTTTTAAAGGTTAAAAAAAACATCAAGAAATGAAAAATAAGAATTTGAAGAGAAACCCTAGGGATTGAATCAGCTGGACAAGAATCTGAAAAACGACAGCGGTCGTAATTATAAACCCTTGTGGGGTCGTCAGTTGTTAGTGTGAATTCTAATCGCAAGCGTACGAAAAAAGCTCACTTTAGTTGTGCATAAAAAACAGCCCTAACATCAAAGATGGCTGACAATTTCCTTAGATTTTCAGTTAGTGATCAAAACAAATGCTACAGAAATCCTGTTCTATGCAGTTAAATACATTAAACAGCAAATAATAAGCAAGATTTTCTCCATGCATCCAATGAACAAGACAAGAATTTTAAAGAATTTTTTGTATTATGACACCTGGGAAGGGAACATAAAAAGATGTTCCCAGTCCCCCTCAATGAGATGGGTTCCTGTATTTCCTCAGTGCTTCAGACCTAATATCTCTCTCTCTTGATGGTGCAAAAAACCCAAACATAATGGAACTCAAAGGGAGCTCACCAGAAAAAAGTAGAAAAATATGACAATGAAGGGAGGATCAAAGTCAGACCAAAAGTATAGATCAAGAGTTATCTCTAGGCAACAAAAGGTAGTGAATGAATGGAAAAGACCCTTCTATTTATAACAAAATATTGAGTTAGTCTAGATATTGGTGCATACTTAAAATATTATTAACCAAATCTAGATACAACTTTTATGGAATATTTTATAATTTTTGTTAGAGGGAAAAATAATTTGAATTTGCTCAAATCGTTTTATTTGTAAATAATAAATAAATAAATGATTTATTTATTATTTTAAGAATGTGGTTGAGTAATAATTAAATAAATAGTGATTTATTCAATTATTTATAAATGATTTAATCAAATTTAACAAGGAAAATTATTTAAATAATGTTTTAAATAATTATTCCTAGAAAATAATAAGATAAATAATTATTTATCTAATTAATTTTCCTGTTTTGGGTTAAATATGACCAGGAATATTAATTAAACAATGTTTTAACTAATTATACCTTGAGGAAAACCAAACAAATAAGGATTTATTCAATTATTCCTCGTGGGGTTTCCTGTTTAGACCATAAACAACTTAATAAGTTATGGATTACTAAGTTATTTTTCATAGTAAAAGAAATTTTACTATGGTAAAATTGGTCTTACATTGTGTACTTTATTCCATCTCATAGTAACAGGTTAGATGACCAAAAATTAGTGTAACACATATAATATTAGGGAATCTCATCTTTGATCACATCATCAAACTAAGAAAGAAGAAATAAATTAGAGATCTACCAACAATAAATAAGCCTCAAAACACTATATGTAGGTCTTGCCAAATGGGTAAGCAAACTCGAACATCATTTAAATTCAAAGACAAGCTATCAAGAATTAAGCCTCTACAACTAGTTCACATGGATCTAGGCGAGCCTTCCAGAACAGATGCACCAGGAGGTAAAATATATTTCATGTTGATAATTGATGACTATCCTAGATTGACATGAGTGGAATTTCTTAGATACAAGTCAAAAGCTCTAGAAAATTTCAAAATATTCAAGGCACTGCCAGAGAACCAAACATGGTGTAAAATAAAGTGCATCAGATCAAACAGAGGAGGTGAATTTACATCAGATGAGTTTACAGACATGTGTAATGAATTTTGGATAAAACAACAGTATAATGTTGCAAATACACCACAACATAATGGAGTTGTAGAGAGGAAAAACACGTATGTTTAGCAAATATCCAAAGCTATGATGCAAGAAAGAAACATCTCTCAAAACTATTGGGCAGAAGCAGTGCATACAACAATACATATCCTCAACAAGGCACATCTCAGATGAAACTGTGATAAGACACCATATGAACTATGGCATGGGAAACAAGCATCAATCAAGCATTTTAGAGTTTTTAGTAGTAAATGCTTTATAAAAAATAATGATGAAAAACTAGGAAAGTATGATGCTAGATATGATGAAGGAATATTGTTGGGATATTCATCAAAAATTAAGGGATATAGCTGTTATAAAAAGAGGTTGCATAAGATTGTGGAATGCATCGATGTAAGATTCAATGAATAATTACATGATAAAAACAAAAGCATAGGCTTTATTAACCCTCCATATCATCATCATTATGAAAATCAAGATAGTGGAGAGCAAGATGAAACATCAGAAGATACACAGATGCACTCAAAAGGACCCTCGAGACACACTCAAAAGGATCATCCTGAAAATCAAATTATTGGAGACAAAAGTGAAGGAGTTCAAACAAGAAGACAACTAGCAGAAAAGTATGAGGAAGTTCATTTAGCTATGTTTTATCAAATAGAGCCAAAAAACTTTGATGAGGCAAGTAAAGACAAAAATTCGATAGATGCTATGAACGAAGAGTTAGACCAAATTGAGAAAAAACAAGACTTGGTATCTAACACCAAGACCTGTTGGAAAGAATTTCATTGGCACAAAATGAGTATTCAAGAATAAGACGAATTAACAGGGTCAAGTGGTTAGAAACAAAGCCAAACTAGTGTGTAAGGGGTACTCACAAGTAGAAGGTATTGATTATGAAGAAACTTTTGCACCAGTCGCGAGAATGGAAGACATTAGGATGGTTTTCACCTTCGCATGCTACAATGATTTCAAGGTGTATCAAATGGGCGTGAAGTCTGCCTTCCTAAATGGTGACCTAGAGGAGGAAGTTTACATGGAACAACCTGAAGGTTTTTCATTATCAAATAATCTCTATGTTTGCATGTTAAATAAAGCACTATATGGTCTTAAACATGCACCACGAGCATGGTATTCTAGGTTGGACAAGTACCTTCAGAAATAGGGGTTCAAGAGAGGAGGAGTTGATAGTAATTTGTACATAAAGGCTAATGAAGACGAATTATTAATTTTGATTGTATATGTATATGAAATCATGTTTGGAAGTAATAAAAATGGTTTGGTAAAAGGATTTTTTGAAGAGATGAATTTAGAGTTCGAAATGTCAATGGTTGGAGATCTTACCTTCTACTTAGGACTTCAAATCCTACAGAAGGTCGAAAGCATATTTATTTCACAAGAAAAATATCTAAGAGATGTGTTTAAAAGGTTTCAAATGGAAGAATGTAAACATGTATCAACCCCCATGATGAATTGTGAGATGTGGATAAAAAAATTTACAAGTCTATGATAGGAATTTTGTTATATCTAACAGCTTTTAGACCAGATATAATGTTGGAAATCACATTAGAGGAAAGATATAAATCAGCACCCAAACAAATTCACTTATTAGCAACCAAGAGGATATTCAGGTACTTGAAAGGAACTACAAATTATCGATTATGGTATCTAAGAGGTAAGTAATTTACACTGACATCATATACAGATGTGGATTGTGCCAGCTGTGTGGATGACATAAAATGTACAAGTGGTAGTGTGTTCTATCTAGGAGAGAGTCTGGTGGCATGGCTAAGCAAGAAACAAACATCAGTTTCGCTATCCACAACTGAAGTTGAATACATAGCAGCTACATCTTGTTGCACACAGGTGATGTGGATGAAACAAACACTTCAAGACATGAAAATAAACTTCAATGAGACTATTTCTATAAAATGTGACAATACAAGTGCAATAAGAATGTCGAAAAATCATGTGCTTCATTCAAATACTAAGCACATCCCTATAAAATACCACTTTCTCAGAGAACAAGTAGCTAAGAAGATAGTGAAGATGGAACACATCCCCACAAAGGAACATATAGCAGACATATTCACAAAACCTCTTTCTACAAAACCATTTGAATATATGATAAACAAGCTAGGGATAGTGTCTACAGATGATGCTCATTGATATGAATTCTAAGGGAGAATCCAAAACTTGGAGTTGAATGCACCAGCTAAGGGGGAAAATACAAGAGAAAAAAGAAGCAAGGAAGAGAAACAACTAGCATACAAATTTTTCAAGAATTTGAAGCATCTAAGAAGAAACAAGAACAAAGACATCACAAAAGTATGAGATCAAGCCCTCTTCATCATAAACGCAAGCAAGATCTATTAGGTGTAGGAATTTACAAGGTAATTTCCATAGATCAAGAACCAAAGGTCACCACTCACAAACAGATCACAAATCATTACACCAGTATAATCACATGGTTAAAACCCTCAAAGAGGGAAACAGTCCATGGCCTGAGCCAACACGGCCACTTCAGGCAATTTATTAATATAAAAATAAAAGTTACATATGTTTCTCTCATAAACGGTTACCGGAAAAATGACCCTCCGTGCTCTTTAAATAGAGATCATGGACCAATCAGGTGTTAAGCCACGGATCAAGTGTCGTTAATACCGAGGTGAGAGATAACAGTCGGATCACTACAAATCGTGATCGTCGGATTATAAGTTACAAATATACATGGTAAAGAAACACACTTTACCTAACTCTAAACTAGACTAAGTTATTCTTAACTATTTCCTATGTGTTGGGATATCCTAACATCCCCCCTTAAGAACAACTTGGGATAGGATTGGAGGGTTTACAAAGGTGACATAAAAGGAGCCTATTTCCTATGTGTTGAAATATCCTAACATCCCCCCTTAAGAACAAATTGGGATAGGATTGAAGGATTTACAAAAAGTGACACAATAGGAGAGGGAAGGAGGCATTAGAGCCTGTCCCCCCTTAATGACAACTTTCCTAAACTCCAAGCATGGATCGAATTTTGGTAAACTTCCCTTCTGTGAGAGCCTTCATAAAGATATATGCTACTTGATCATTGGTTGGACAATACTGCACTTCAAGAACACGATCATGAATTATCTTTCTGATGAAGTGTATGTGGAGTTCAATGTGTTTCATGCACTGATGCTGAACTGGATCTTTACATAGCTGAATGGCACTCTGATTATCACACCAAAGTGTAGTTGGATGATGTTGATGAAGACCAAATTCAGACAGGATCTGACGAAGCCACATGGCTTCCTTGTTGGCTTCAACTACACCACGATAATCTTCTTCTGCTGAAGAAAGGGAGATGGAACTTTGTTTCTTACAATACCAAGTAATAGGTCCTGAACCAAGAGTGAATACATATCCTGCAGTGGACTTCCGATCATCAGGGTCACTAGCCCAATCAGAATCAATGAAACCAATCAACAATGGAGATGCTCTTGCACTGTAATGAATCTCAAACTGAACTGTACCTCGAATATATCAAAGTATTCTTTTACCTGCTTTCCAGTGACTTTCATGAGGTTGGTGCATAAACCAAGCGACAAGACCAACAACGAAGGAAAGGTCAGGACGGGTGTGGGTTAGATACAGAAGTTTACCAACAAGTTGACGATATAAGGTAGCATCAACTTCAGGGGTAGTACAGTTGACTGAAAGCTTGACTCCAGACTGAAAGGGAGAAGGGGCAGGCTTACAGTCTTCCATGTGAAAGTGGTGTAGAAGATCACATGCATACTTGGACTGAGAGAGGGTAATGCCTTCCTTGGATTGCAAGACTTGAAGACCAAGGAAATAATGCAAGTGTCCTAAGTCTGTCATTTCAAACTTATTTTTGAGGCTAGGCTTCACATGGTTTATATGGTTTGGATCACTACCATTAACGATAAGATCATCAACATAAAGAACAAGGATGGTGAAGGAATTACCCACTTTCTTGGTGTAGACAGTGTTGTCAGAATGACACCTAGAAAAGCCATTATCTAAGAGAAATCTATCTATTTTGGCATACCAAGCCCGAGGAGCTTGTTTGGGACCATAGAGAGACTTCCTAAGGCGACAAACAAGGCTGGAGTCTTTTTGGATAAATCCAGGGGGTTGTTCCATGTAGATTTCTTCATGCAAATCTCCATGTAATAAGACAGATTTAACATCCATCTGATGGACTTCCCATTTAAAGGAGGCAGCAAGAGAAAGAACAAGGCAGATAGAATTCATTTTGGCAACAGGGGAGAATGTTTCAGTATAGTCAATGCCTTCAACTTGTGAAAATCCTTTAGCGACAAGACGAAATTTATGTCTATCCACTTTTCCATCTGGTCCAAACTTTGTTTTGTAAACCCATCTGCATCTGACAAGTTTTCTTCCTTTTGGAAGAGGAACAAAATCCCAAGTATTGTTTTCCAATAAGGAACGATACTCTTCATTCATAGCTTCATCCCAATCTGGATGACCAGAGGCTTCTTCAAAGGTTTCTGGATCAAATTTTTCTGTAACTTGAGCCAATAAGGAAGAGGCTCTTTCAAACTAAGAACATGTACGTCGTTGATCAGCAGGGTCACCTGCAAGAGAACCTGCGACATCCCGAGTAGAGTGGACCCATCTTGGAAGCGGTGGAGTATAAGGAACAATTTCAAGAGGTGGAGGAGGATTGTCATCCTCGTTGTCATCATCTGAACTAGAAGGAATTCTATTAAAAATAGAAGAGAGAGAGAGAGGTGGCACATATTCCGAATCAGGCTCGTAGGCCAAAGGTGGCACACTTGCCGAACCAGGCTCGCAGGCCGATATATTTTCATCAAATTTTACATCTCTTCTAATTATAATATTTTTGGATTTTGGTTGAATAATTCTATATCCTTTGACATCTTCAAAATATCCAACAAAAATACATTTTTCACTCTTAGGTTCTAAGGCTTTATGTTTCGCATCTGGAATATGGGCCCAAACATCACTTCCAAAAACACGAAAGTGACTTACATCTGGGTTGAATGAGCTCCAAGCTTCTGCTGGAGTTATATTCTTTAAAACCTTAGTAGGAGTGCGATTTACTATGTAATTTGCATAGTTAATGGCTTCTGCCCAAAAATTGAGACCAAGTCCTTTAGATTGAAGCATACAATTAGCCATTTCTTTTAAGGTGTGATTCTTCCTTTCAGCTACACCATTTCGTTGTGGAGTATATGGAATAGTATGTTGCAATTGAATGCCATGCTTAGTGCAGAAGTTGATAAATTTGTTGTTAACATATTCTCCGCCATTGTCTGATCTTAACTTAAGAATTTGATGTCCAGATTGTTTCTCAACAAAGGCCTTAAAGGCCAAGAACATGTTAAAAACTTCACTCTTGAGTTTTAAGAAATATACCCAAGTGCGTCTGGAAAAAACATCAATGAAAGTTAAGAATTACTTGCAACGAGTGAAAGAAACAACAGGAAGTGGACCACATAAATCACTGTGCACAAGCTACAAAGGGGCTGAAGCGTGCCAAGAGGCACATTTGTCAAAACTATCCCGATGATGTTTTCCGAGTACACATCCGGAGCAAACACCATCTCAGCAAGATACCATAGGAAGGCCCATCACCATATTTTCCTTACATAGAGTTTGAAGAGAGCGATAGTTTAAGTGACCAAATTGCTCATCCCAAAGTTTGCTCACATCATCATTATGAGCAACAAAAATGGAGGGAAGAGAGGATGACCCAAAGTTGTCAAACTTATACAACCTTGTGGAATCATCAGCAATGCCAGTAGCTAAAATATGTTTAGGATATTTGAGGTCCTTGATTACAACATCATGAGGTGAGAATTCTACTATTTTCCCTTCACCTGAATGAGTTATTTGATAAAAAGAGAGAAGGTTGCATGACAAAGTAGGAACACATAGTACATCATTAAACTGACCATTATCGAGCTAAATGGTTCTAGATCCTACAACACTAAAAGATCTATCATCACCAACATAAATATGTTTGGTGTTACAATAATTTAAAGAAGAAAACATGGCTTTATTTTTTGCCATGTGATAAGAATCTCCAGAATCAATGAGCCATTCATGAGAAGGAGAAGAAGAAGACACATTTAATGCATAACCAGATCTTGATGCTTGACAACCACAAGCAGAAAGTGCCATGCCTGAAGATGAAGGTGAAGAGTGCTCCAAATTGATGTTGTTCTTCTTCATTGCTGCTTCTAAGGCTTCCATCTTCTTAAAACATTTGGACTCTATATGGCCATCCTGATTGAAAAATTTGCGATGTCTATCTGTCTTATTCCCTTTGTTTTGATTTTCCTAATTATTTTGGTGATTTGATTTTTCAGTTTGCGGCTGAAATTTCTTAGGGCCCTTATTTGGTTTAGGACCATATTTTTTAGGATACTGCCTCTTGGGATTCTTTTGATATGGTTGTTGTTGGGCTGCTAAGGCTTTCTTAGAAGTGTTTCCAGCAGTGATGAGACCAAGGTGTAAAAGTTTTTCTTGTTCTCTTATCAAAGAATCACACAAGGCATCAAAAGAGGGATTCTTGTAGGTGGTTCCTGAAGAAATGATGGCTTCTATGGTGGAATGGAAGGTGGAAAAAAATACAGAGTATGCAGGGCCAAGCTTATCAAGAATTCAATAAATGAGGCTACCATCATCCTTTTTTATCTTACAACCTTTTAAAAGAATTCTGAGGGTCTTGAATTTGGACAAAAATATTCAATGGAGGAGAAATTATTGGGGTCCAAAGTAAGCGACTCATTTTCAAGCTGGTGGGTCCTAATTTGATTTTGAATGCCAAAATTTTTTTTTAGCTTTTCCAGGGCTTCATCATGGGTGTCAATGTCAAGGATATGAAATCGAAGATCTTGAGCAATGGACATTCCTATCAACCCTCGTGCTTGATCTTGTTTATTTTCCCATTTAGAAGCTTTATCATCATCAGAAGGTTTAGTTTCTTGTCCTATGGCTATTCTATAAAGCCCTTTACTTCTAAGTATATCTACCATGTGAAGGTAGCAATTGGAAATAATTGGTGTTGTTAAGAATAACCGGGCATGCACTTTCCTTTTTTTTTTTTCCTTTAAACTGAAGCTGAGAAAAGGTGAAACTAACTACTCCAATGGAAAGCTCTCGAAAAATTAGGCCGTTTAAAAAAAAATAGCTCGAAAAACGACTTCCGGATGAAGAATTTATGCCTTTTGAAAAATCTGAGTTGTAGATGTCGAATAGTTAACGCCTCACCAAGTGAGATAGTAAATGTTTTACGTTTTTTCATTTTTTTTTTCTTTTTTCTTTTTTTGGTGTGCGTGCCTTTTCCTGCACAAAAAACCAAGCAAAAATAAAATAAAATGAAAAGCCTTATGGCAGAATGTTAGATTTTGGGTTAGCCTTACCGGCAACTATCACTTTTTTCACTATTTCTAATTTCCCGAGATCGCACAAAGACGCTGGGAAAGAGCATACGTAGCAAAAAAAATCCCTTTTCCTATTTCTGATTTGCCAAGATCGCACGTAATGCATAGCAAAGAGCATACATAGAGAAGAGGGTATAGATCCGGCAAATAAATAAAACCTTAAAACCGAAAATAAAAAGAGGAAATCGAAATAAGCATAAATATTAACAAATATAGCTCCAAAACAGATGCTTTATACCTCCAGATCTAAATTGTCATAACTTGGGCAGCTGGAAACCTTTTCGCATGAAACGAAAGACATTCCTCACTATAACAGATGCTCCAGACACAACTGAATAGTTCTCCAAGCCCAAAAATGTTCAGAAATAGTAGATCTACAAAACGGCATTCGCATGAAGTCAAACCGGCTTTGGATTTTAATCAACAACGGACGCGGCCCTCAAAATAGCTCTGATACCATGTAGGAATTTACAGGGTAAGTTCCGTAGATCAAGAACCAAAGGTCACCGCTCACAAATAGATCACAAATTAGTACACCAGTATAATCACGTGGTTAAAACCCTCAAAGAGGGAAACAGTCCATGGCCTGAGCCAATGCGGCCACTTCAGATAATTTATTAATATAAAAAAAAAGTTACATATGTTTCTCTCATAAACGGTTACCAGACAAATGACCCTCCATGCTCTTTAAATAGAGATCATGGACCAATCGAGTGTTAAGCCACGGATCAAGTGTTGTTAATACCGAGGTGAGAGATAACCGTCAAATCACTACAAATCGTGACCATCAGATTATAAGTTACAAATGTACATGGTAAAGAAACACACTTTACCTAGTTATTCTTAACTATTTCCTATGTATCGGAATATATCCTAACATCAGGTGCACTGATCTTTAATGCAAGTTTTGTTTGGTGTAAACATGTGTATATATCTTATATATAAGAATGTAATAAATAAACAGACAAAAAAATTTTAGCATCATTAAAATTCTCTCAAAATCCTTCATTCTCGGATTGTCTACATGGAATTCATTGATCTGCATTCATGAAATAAATGATCATTTCTCTATGAAAACCTGAGATCTATTCTAATATATTTTCATGAAAGAAAAAGCAAAGGACTTTCATCAAGAGGAGAAGAAAATTATATTCTACTCAAATATATATGCAACTAGAAGTAAAGAGGCCACTATGGAAGTAAAATGGCTCTTTCAATCGAAAATACATCAAGTGATTAAGTCGCAATCCTACAATCATGAGAAATTTTCAACCATGTGTGCCACCATCAAGCCAATAGGAGCAAATTGTATTCATTTTTTTGACGTTTTTTAAAGAATTCTTCATCATAAAAGATCATGAGATCGACATCTGAACCTCATTAGTTGAAACATCAAGGATTTTAACCCATCAAATGATCAAGTGAAATTTTTTGCAAAGGATCATTCCTGTTATGATTGCAACAACTACTACAGAAGAAAACCAAATAAATGCCCCTGAAATCAGTAGGTCTTCATGTGAATAAGTTAATGGGCTATAATTTAGTGCATCACTAGGATTTCCCCAAATCCTTTAGCTTCAATATCATGTCAACATAGATTTGGGTGATATCTATGATATATGATTAAGGTTAAATAAGAACAAATTCATTCATATGAAATTTTAAACTATGAGTCCATCCATCATTTACTTTACAAAAGAAAAAATAAAATGATTGATATGAAGCTACTGATGCAACGATCAAGCCATTCACTGCAAAATATATTCATCTAGAAAAGGATAAAATATGAAATTTCTTTGCAATTAAATGAAAATGGGTTTGAAAATTAAGCCGTGTGTAGCACATAAATTGTGAATCAATAATATGCTTTGACAATGAATCAATTAGCAATATTGATATCACTATTTG
This sequence comes from Pinus albicaulis, assembly GCA_034641835.2. Lineage (NCBI taxonomy): Eukaryota > Viridiplantae > Streptophyta > Pinopsida > Pinales > Pinaceae > Pinus > Pinus albicaulis. The sequence goes on from CM076577.1 coordinate 1,439,500,568, forward strand.
AAATAAGCATTGGTCAAAATTTTGCAGCCTCACAGGGATAAAGACAGCCTCAATTCATGACAATTGTCTCTACATTAGTCCGAAATTTTTTATAATTTTCTAGTAAAATGGTGGCATCACAAGGAAAAATAAGCTTCATTACTCATAAGAGTGGCGCTAACTATGTCCCTTTAAAACATGCCAAACCAATATTTATGAACTACAGTGAATCAGCAGAACCAGAAATTAGCATGGCTTTCAATAGCAGAAATAATAACTTCGGCTTCAAGCCCTACTGGTATAACTCAAGAGCTCTCTCATTGCAATGGATGGAAGTGATTACCAGGTTATTAAAGACCACATTAAGCTCTCTCTCTTGTGGCATGCTCACATTGTTGTTTTTCCCAGGAGAGGCTTTGAGGAACTATGAAAAAGGAGCGGATGGAATGGTCGAGCAAGAAAAATGCATACAATTACTACCCTCTGGAATTAAAACCAAAGTGAAATAATTCAGCACTACATATATTGGAATTGTATCTGAACATCAAAAGTAGAATCATGGCATGATCTCTAGCACAATATGGAATCCTGGCATAATCTCTGGGATATAACACAGTCGAATCCTGGCATAATTGGTGCAGTGGAAACCTGACATACAACGCATGGTGCCGTGAAATCATGGTGAAATAGGTATTATAAGGCATGGTGCCGTGGAATCATGAGGTGTTTAAATGACAGGTATTTAATTGTTATTGTAAGGCATAACACATGGCGCAGTGGAATAATCCTTAGCATTGGTGCAGTGAAACCTGAGGTATTTAATGGTAGGTACTTAATTGATATCATAACCCATAACGCATGGCGCAGTGGAATAATCATAATGGTGCAGTAGGAACCCATGAATATTGGAAGCTAAACGGAACATCGTCATATGTGCTCTTTAATGGTGCATTCAATTATGGTTCAATGGCTACTGCAGAGATGAAATTGGGAAGGGATATGTACAGATATTCAGCACCCCTAAAGAAACTGCAGAAAAAATATATAGATAGTTATATTCAAAATTCAATTGAGTTCTATATATTTTTCTATGTGCGAAGGAAACTTGAAAATACAACCATATGCGTTATATATGTCCCAGGATGTAGGCATGTTCTCATATATCTCATCCTCTCTTGCTCCTTACTATAAGCAAGCACATACATGAGAGTTAGTGAAACCCGCTCCTCTAGTGTGTGTCGATCCTCTGGTGTGTACCGATTCGAGATTGACATTATTTGTCGTCACTCAAGTTAACATGCATTATGCTCACCCTATTTTATTTATTATCGTTCTCTTGTTTCCATCATGGAATTGCGACAAGAAATTTATAGCTTGCAGTTTGGAGTGCAGTGGATTAATATCCTGAATGGAATACACATATCATTATCATGGCTTGCGAAATTTTTTAGAAGAGCCCATGCAGGAACTCGTGTTTTCTTGGTTGCACAGTGCATTATCCAACACGGAACACGAATAGGTTGCATGGATTCTTCTCCCATGTTTTGCTGGCAAGATTATATATGAAGTTTGGCGGTCTATGAAAGTCTCTTTTACAGTGGATAATAAGACAGTTTTCTGATCAGACAGTTTCTTCACTTTATATTTGGATCGGGGCTTTGGAGGTATCATCTTCCCCTCTTTATCGTTGAAGAATCCATTGAAGAAATCTACATTAACATGTGTTGAATGAAGATTGAAGAGCCAACAAAAATGTGGACGGAGTGTCTTCTTGTCTTTGTCATTGAAGAATCCATTGAATAAAATTACGTAAACATTTGTTGAACAAATATTGACGAGCCAACAAAAATTTTCAATCCTCTTGACGGGAAAGCGGAGGCCATCGATCATACCACTCCTCAGCTTCTTATTTTTTTGCCTTGCATTTTCACCTAGATGGAAAGGATGTCAAAAAATTGAAGAATGCAGTGTCAAAATATCGTTTTGCAGAGAATATCATTTTGCAATGTCAAAATATCATTTTTCAGATAATATCGGTTTGCGAAGAATATCATTTTGCAATGTCAAAATATCATTTTGTAGATAATATCAGTTTGCAAAGAATATTTAGTGGTGTTATTGTTCCCATCGGACCAGGTACTAACTCCCCCAAAATCGTTTACGATAGAAAGTTGTCGGAATGTGTTCCTTGCCCTTTGCCCTTTACCAAGATGACCCATATGCATTGATTTCAATGTGTTTTTAAAGAGCGTGAAATGATTTATGGTATGTACGGTATGTGCCCTTGTGATTAATTAGCCTTGAACCATTCATATAGGTACTATCTCGAAATTTCATATACGTTCAGTGATTTATGATGATAATATATTATATGCCTTCAAAATATCTATATGACATTGATAAAGAGCTCAGATTCATTACCTGGTTATATGGTTGTCTGTTGGATTTATAAGGTCTAGAGTTCATACAAGGATTTCAGTTCATCAAGCTCAACATGCATCAATAACCAAACAAGTCTACAAAGGTGATCCACCATCAAACATTGAATAAACTAAAGACTTCAGGAAGATACTACTTAAATATAATGATCCAATCAATAATACTTCATTAGAATCTTCAAAAATGTGCAAGAAATAATGGAAACTCTGAAAATATATGTTGCAGAAATAGAAAAACATGAAGTTATATATTATGCAACTATAGTGAAGTTGGCTGAGGTATTCTATGGAGAAAACATTCTAAATGTTTGCACAGAAACTGGCATGACATCCATCCTAGCAGAGCGTGATTATTTAATTCATGAATATTATATGAAAATTGTTCACAAACTTATTTACCCTTGTTATAACTTTCATTATTGAGATATTGGTTTTATGATTCATATTTTTAGGTGCCATCTGATGAAGATCAATGAAGTAGACCTTTGAAATGCTTTCACAGAAACTGGCATGTCATCCATCCCAGCGAAGCATGATTATGTAATTCATGAAGATTATATGAAAATTATTCACAAACTTATTTACTCTTGTTATAACTTTCATTATTGAGATATCGGTCTTATGATTCATGGTTTTAAGTGCCATCTGATGAAGATCACCAATCACCATCTTTCAACGCATGTACTATCATGGAGGTCTATAACATAGCAATGTGATTATTAATTGGAGAGAATTATTTGGAACTTATTATTTAGATACATGACCTTATAATGCCTTACAAAGTGTTCTCTCAAAAACATTATTGCAATAATTTAGCAAGTGTTATCACAATGATGGTCTACAACGCTCCTGTAATTCTAACACATTTTGAAGTGCATGTGGAGCAATGTTTATGTTTCATATAGAGAAGTATTCATCTTAAGGAGCATTCATTCAATATGGAGAAGCCCCAACAAACCATATGACATGACATTCATTCAATTATAGTGTGAACAATGTTTATAAAGTAACCCCTTTCCATTATTGTCAAAGGGGGAGTCAATTGTAATCAAGGGAAGGAAGACACTTCTCAAAATGAAATGGGTGGACAAATATGTTTCCATCAATGCCAAGGGGGGGTATTGTTGGAAATATTGGCATTGATGTAATCAACTGTAATAATGATAATGTATGTTGAATGTTATTATTTCAAAAGGTTGAAAGTGATGTGAAGTGCAAAGGCTATGCTAATCAATATGAAAGCTAAATGTTTTCAAGCAGGACATAATATATTAAGACAAAGTTGAAATACATATAATTCATTAAACAGAAAATGTATACAATAAAATCTGATTTATCACTTGTCATTATTGTTGATTGAGATGTTACAATATCATTTTCTATTACAAATATTTTCAAAATTGAAAATAAAATAAGTGAGCAGTTTTTGGAAGCCCAAGAGATAATGCTTCACTTCATATTCTGCAAGGAATACAAACATCCAATAAGGCTTGCTTATAAAATTTACAACATGGAGTGGAAAAAGGAACTTTTGATACAGAAAGGATTTGAACAAGGATGCTGATGGGAAGCAGCAGAAGAGGAAGAGAGAATGGTGTTGGTTGCAGTATAGGGTCTATAAATGTACCAACATTTAATTTGTCAATCCGAATAGTTCGTGAAATTCGAGACACGGCACTGGAAATGCCAGAGAAAGCCCCCAGTAACCTGCAAATGAAACTCTAGTCTATCTTGCGCATCAATCTCAGCAATAAATGAAAACCTGCACTAAAAGAGAATTTGAGAAACACCAATTCAAACAATTAAATCATGCGGGAAATAAAAGGCAAACTTGTACTATCAATGCGAAAGGAAATTATAAGTACAAGAAAATAGAACAGAAATCATAATTGGAAATCAAGTAGTGTCGACATAGTATCAAAAGACTGTAAATGTTGGAATAAATTCAAAAGCAATTCAAACCCATTCTGCATGTACTAATTCTTCTTGCACTAATTGTGCTTGTACTAATTATGTGTGAAATTAACCTGAAAGCATCAACAACAAGTAAATTGACTTTGTAAATAAACTTGTAAAGAAATTGATTTAATATGAATCTCTCGCCTTCCTTGTCCCCATAGATTAATCTTGTAAAATTGTCTAGAAGCTTAAAGGTGACTACATTGAAAAATAAACATTATCGATTTCAAGCATAGAGCAATTCCCTTTTATAAATGTCGGCTTTCAAGACCGTAAACACTCAAATCGATCTCAGATTCTGGAATGTAAATTAGATGGGTCTAGATCAATTCAAGGAATTCAAGTTTGCAAGTTACAGCTCTGGAGGGACGCAATTCATATTCCATATAAATAAATATTTCGAAGGGCAAGAACAATTCTTAATCTGGTAAGTCAAATAATTTTACAGTTGCAAGAAAATTACATAAAAATCGATTTGAAGATGGAAAGAGACTACAGATAAATTCACACAGTAAATAGTAATCTAAATGCTATTTAATCTAAAAGATGGAGAGCAGTGTCGATCTGTTTTGGCGACCAAACCAGCCAGCTCGCACCCTCTATGAGTGACCTGGTTTCATAGAAATTAAAATCATTAGACGCAGAAAATAAATAAACAGAGCATGGATGAAAATTTCTTCAATTAATTCCTAAAATCAATTGCTACATTATGAAGACAACACTCAGCTCCAACAAGACAAGATGAGCGATCCCCAAGTGATAAAATGTGTGAGACTACATCAGGACTGACTTCCCTTCCCTTTTGCGCACTCCTTCCGTGTTTGAGCATGTCTTTGGCTCCCTCTTGATCGATTTCCTCCTTCGTTGTCTAATTAATTAATTGACTAACTCCAAGCCACTTATATATGCATCAAATTACAATTTGGGGATTTAAATTATCTATCTAAAATACAAGAGGGTAGATCATCAATCTGAACAATTTTCCATGAATAAAAATTGGTTTTGCAACTGAGTGTCGAAATAGGGAACGAGTCTGGTGAATCGTTCCTCTTTTCCTGGAGTGGTTGTTGCTGGAAGGTGCGATTTGACTGAACTTTGTTTCTTTGTGTGATGATGAAATCATGTGATGACTAGTTAAGTTCCTTAAGGACATCGGCAGAGTCAGCATGAATAATTAAATAACGCAAATCTTGCAAAAGTAAGTCTACTCTCATGTTACCAAAATAAAACATGATATCTGTATATCTCCATTATGTCTGGGGTCACTAAGCCATCGATTGTGGCCATTATTACTTGAGGAACTTATCCTTGGTGAATCTGCAACAGAATCGAATGTTGCTCTCCAATCTTCACATGTAGAAACCGGCATGCTTGATGCACTTCCAGACCCTCCATTCACATACCAATTATCACTGGATGCTCAAGTATCGTGGACACTTAATTTCTTGGTAAGTTTCGACAGCAAAGATTCATGGTTTTTGGTAGCGGTCACGTTTCTGTTTTTCATTTTAATATTCTTGGAGAAGCCTTGGTATTAACTAGATTTGTGCTTAATCTCCTGTCAAAATTTAAATAAGATTCAGAACTAAGTTCGTCAACTGAGGGGAATATCTGAATACCACTTGGGGGCAATGGGATCCACGCAAGATTTCTAGGATTATCACCTAGAGCACCTTCTTGCTTTGAATCTTCATGATTGTCCCAGTATCTACCAACTAAAGGAGTGATTGGCTAAACATCCACTAAAGGAGAAAAGGCCTCCATGTCATCCTTAAAACTAAAATTGTTTCGAGTCTGCAATCTTGAAACTGTCCCATTAGTCCATAAGTGATTTCCACCTTGATATGCTTCTCTTGGTGATGACCGAACTGATGCGACACTTGTACCACTCACAAAAATTGGAGAACCCATTGTCTTGTTGAAATCAAAATACCCAGAAGTACGAGCAGGGGTGGTTGACATGGAACTAGAACTATGGGATATGCTTAACCCGATGAAATTGAACAACAGCGTGGGAAATTGTACAATCAACTCCCTAATATTACGAAACCTCCCTTCTCTTTAGCAATAAAGATAAGTCATGCTCGGCTCCGTCATGAGATGGAAATATCGACATTTATGCTCTGGTGCAGGAATTTATTTCTGCTCTGGCGCAGGCAGGTCCAAATCATAATCGAACCAGTTTTAAACCTGCAACATACAAACCTTAATTAATAATGTTTAATTATGTTAGAACAAGGAAGGTAATCAAATACTTGCAACAATAATCATCAACAACATGAGATATTTTGAGTAAAAATAAGACAAATTGGAAGCCCAACATCCCCCCATGTTGACCATCTTGCATGTCCTCATGCAAGGAAATCTGGTACTATCACTTCCTCGCAAAAAACAAAAATTAAAAACATTTATAGGCATTCATAATGATGTCCTTGCAACTCTGTTTGATCACATTTCATGCGCTAGATAAAGCTTGCTCTAAAAACAGAGTGTCTGTTGGACTCTTTATTTCTTAGACTGATTTCAAGAAAATCTAAAATGAAAGTTGCCATGGAAAAATTAAATTGCAAGGATGGTGTTATTATTTGAATAAAATAGCCAACTTTTTAAAATTTCTAAAAGAATATCTCAGAGGAATCCCTGATCAGAATTTTTACTTTAACATCCTCATTGTAAACATGAGTGACCTTATTTTAAAAACCATAGTGTTAAAAGTGTACATAGCAATACCTTCCCACAATGATCATTTTACCAGTATCCATGTATAGATGAAGCTCCTCTTGTCAGGGCACAGTGAATTACCTGCACTAAGGGTCCCTCGCTCATAAAAATCATTCCAAAAAGATATAACTCCAAAGCATAACAACAAAAGGATTTTAAAGCCATTCTCAAAGAGATTGATAGTGATTTCAGGGAAAGGAAAAAACAACCAAGTAAATCATAGTGTAAAATTAATTTTAATACCACAGGCATGGCCCTACTGCCAACAGGCATCTATAGCCTCGACAGAGGTACCTTTTAACCTCATGAAATTCTTTTGTCCCACCTATTAGATATATATTTAGAGTCATTTAAGAACATTTACTTTTTCTCCTTTTATAATTTAACTGAAGTTCATTGGCATGGATTGGTAACCAACTATCGACAATGCCATTCATGAGAACTAACAATAATGAACAAGTCGGCTCATGATGAGACCTCTTGTCTTCCACCTCTTCAACTGAAAGCCATTACCCTGGCTTGGTGACTAGTGCAGTAATGTCATTCTCCTTAGGACCCATGATCATATTAGGTTGGCTCACAATGAGACCTCATATCCCTCAATTAATTAATTTATGTTTTTTAGAAAAAATCTGATTATACTTAACCTCATGTGGGTTACTTAGTAGGTGGGGAAGCAAATATACTCCTAAAGAGTGCAAGATGGCGTGAAAAGTTTCTAATTACTATTCTTTATTGGTTTGTCATGCTACCCTAAGAACTTATTTAAAGACATCTCAGATAATTACCAAAAATATTCCTTGAGTTGATCATGCCAGGGTTCTTCATGAAAGCTCATTAGAGTTTTGTAGGCATGGTACACCATAGGAGGTTTTTCATTGATCCCTTCGAAGAGGACTTAAAAAATATTTTCTGAATGATAGTTTATTAGGATAGGAGAAAAGTATTACATGTAACTTATAACAATATCCTTTACTGACATGTTAATCCATAATCAAATTCACTCTAAAATATGAGGTATTAAGTGTAAAGTTCTTTTGGCAAGTCTTACCACGAGAGTGCATGATAATAGAAATTTCAAAAGTTGTGCTTTTAAGGAATCACAAGTTCAAGAGTGTTATTATACATCTTTATTCATTATTCTTATATTACCCTACCCTATTTTTAAAGAAAGAAATAGCACCTTTAAGTGTAGGCGTAGTTCCAAAGAAGCCATGTGCATAACAAAATGCTGATTATACTCACACTTAGTTTTAAAGAATAGACTTCAATAGATGTTGAAAATGCAGCAAGATGATGGAGCTTAGTGAAATGAAGTCACCTTCACTAAGTGGGCCCGCAGGCAAATTCTGGCGCAAAGTCTATTTTAGACTATGTCTATTTTTAGACATATGGAGCATGGTCCGGGGATTGCAATATGTTATTCTTGGAGTATTGGTCATGTTGGTAAAAATAGATGGGACTCTATTTTTTGGACCTATAGGTCGAAGTCTATTTTTAGATTGCCTCTCCTTAAAATAGGGAAGTCAAATATTATTTACCCTTAATAATATTTGGACTATAAACTTCAGTTTACTCTCTTGGAGCACTTCAGTTCGAGCCTTGGAAGTGGCTCATGCATCTGACAGAGGAATTACGCTATTCCTAAGGGTTTGGTGAGCACATGCATGGTTGACTTCAGTTAGGACTTCAGTGGCAGAGGTTTGGTGGAGTTAATGAGACAGCTAGTGGAGTTGTGTTCGGTTTAACTTAGTTGAACTAGTTGAGATTAGTTTAACTAGCTAATCAACTAGTAATGAGTGGAGTGAATTAAATATTATTTAATTCATTAATTAGTAACTCATTATTCAACTCAAGAACACATCAGTTCACTACAGTGCATGGACAGTTCAGTGGAGACTAGTGAAAGAGGTAGATGAAAGGGTGGAGTTAGCTATCAGTGGCGACATAAGTTGTGCATGAGATTTGCACCACACTTGGAGGAATTTCCCATGATGATTGCGCTGTCAAGCCAAGGAGATTTGAACCTTGGATCTCTATATAGATAGGCCATGATTGCACAATAGAGGAAAGGAAATTAGTGGTGAGTTTTGAACCAGTAACCTGTTCAAAACCAAGCTAGTTTGTGTGTAACTTTATGAGAAAGTACTTAGTACTTGTGAGGAGTATTGTACTGAGTTTGTTACATGATTTCTCCATTATAATATACACAATAGCTGCGGGGTTTTCAGCTATAAGCTTTCCCCATACATATTGTGTTAATGTGTATGATGATTTGATGTGCTATCGCTTGTTTTATTTCGGCATGTTTGATGATCTGAGTGGAAGAGATTATGTGTTGCATATAAATTCGAATTGTATGTGATCAGGATAGTATCAGTGGATAATTAATCATTATTCATCAAATTTCTACATGGTATCGGAGCTATTGAAGCAGAGATTGATCATCACAGTGATTACAAACTTATTTCGGTAGACAGAGTCTGCATGTGGGCCAGGTAGCCTCCGGATTCATCTTTCTTCGAAAAGTGAAAGGTCTGGTAAATGCCCCTTGCAGTCAATCTCTGTGCTAGAAATAATTTGTTCTCACAGATCTAGAGCGGTTGAGCTTTGAGGTGGAATTCAAATTTTGCAGCAGTTTTGTTTTCTTGGTGCCGGTGTTGAAAATGTCTTTCAACGGTTTGCGACTCGAATATGCTCTTGAAGGCAGTTCGAATTATGTTGCATGGAAGGATCGCATGGAAGCAATATTAGAAGATAATGGTCTCAAGGAGTTCGTAGATACAGATGTCCAAAAGCCCACTGATCCTGCTGAAGTCGATGCATGGCAAAAGAAGATGGCGAAATGTCGAAGGATCCTGTTGGAGGGCGTCAAGGATCATATTATATCCAGCCTGCATGGAAAGGCTTCTCCATTTCTAATGTGGAAAGCTTTGACGGATCTATTCCAGAGTAAGAGCGACCAAAGGAAGCTGGCGCTCAAAGATAAGCTCGGGAACATCAAGATGGAGAAAGGCGACAGTATCGCCAAATACCTCACGAAGTTCACTCAATGCAGAGATGAGCTGGGAAGTGTGGGGGTGACTGTCGAAGACGAGGACATGGTCGACCTGGCTCTCCTTGGTCTTCCGAAGGCTTGGCACTCATACCAAGATAGTGTCAATGGTCGGGAGAAGCTGCCGGGATGGGAGCGCCTTTGGGCGGATCTCATGCAGGAGGAGATAAGGAGGACTACTCGAGATGGATCTTCATCAAAGGGAGCCGATGAAGAAAACTGCGCTTTGGTGTCCAAAGCAAAGAAGGGGAAGGGTAAGAAAACCTCTCATTCTGGTGCTAAGGGCAAGAAGCAGGATATGGCGAAAGTGAAGTGTTTTCACTGCCATGATCACGGACATTATGCTACCAATTGTCAAAAGAAGAAGAAGAACAAGCAAGCGGGAAGATCTGCAGATGGAGAAGCTTTGGCTTCACAGTTCGAGCTTGACTTTTCACCGATCGCATGCTTGGTTTCAAGTGTGATGGGATCGGTGTGGTTCTTGGACAGCGGTGCGTCATTTCATATGACGGGAGATCGGGATTTGTTCTCAGATCTGGAGGACAAAGATCTGGGTGTGGACATCGAGATGGGCGATGATGGTAGATACAGCGCGACTGGTATCGGTACCATATCCTTTCAGAGGGAGTCTGGTAAACCCTTTGTATTGAAGGATGTCATGCATGTACCTGGATTGAAGAAGAACTTGATCTCTGTAGCGATGTTGGAAGATAAGGGGTATGATGTGGTCTTCAGCGAAGGAAAAGCCTTCCTGCGCAGTAAGACTACTGGAGAGACCTGGAAGATAGGGGTTCGAACCAAGAACCTTTATCAGTTGTAGGTAGATGACTGCGCAGCAATGGCATGCAAGGCGGGAGAAGTGGTGAGCTGGGATGATGAGGGCAAACTGTGGCACAGGAGATTGGGCCACCTTCACCATGGAGCTTTGAAGATCCTGCAGCAGATTTCTACTAGGCTTCCTAAGGGCACTCTTGCGCAGTCAGATCAGTGCAAGGGGTGTACTTTAGGGAAGTATGTGAAAGCCACCTTTCACGAGAAGGATAGTCGCGCCACGACTATCCTTGAGAGAGTTCACACAGACGTGTGTGGTCCTTTCTCTGTTGCTTCGACAGCAAAGCACAGGTATTATGTGATCTTTGTTGATGATTTCTCTCGAAAGTGCTGGATCTTCTTCATGCAGAAGAAGAGCGATACATTCGCGAAGTTCTGTGAGTTTAAAGCACTGGTCGAGAAGGAGTCGTGGAAGAAGGTGATTGCTCTAAGGAGTGATAACGGTGGTGAATTCATCTCGGCTGAATTCAAGGAGTTCTGCAGCGCAGAAGGGATTCGGAGAGAGCTCATCGCACCCCATAACCTACAGCAGAACGGGGTGGCTGAGCGGAAGAACAGAACGATCGTGGGTGCTGCACGGGCGATGTTGCATGATCAGGGCCTACCCCTTCACTTGTGGGCTGAGGCATGCAATACAGCAGTGTATGTGCAGAACCGTTGTCCTCACAAGGTTCTTGGCATGAGTACACCGGAGGAGGCTTATTCTGGCAAGAGGCCTGACATTTCCCATTTGCGGATTTTTGGTTCTCCTGTCTACATGCATGTGACGAAGGATGCAAGAAGGAAGCTGGATCCGACCACAGAGGTTGGAATATTTGTGGGGTACACTGATACACCTCACAACTACCGGGTGTATTTGTCAGACAGTCGCAAGAATGTTGTGCGACGAGATATAAAATTTCAGGAGGAGAAAGCCATGCAGTGTTCGCTTGAGAGGGAGCTACACTTGCATGCAGATGAGGAGCTATTAGTTCCTAAGGAGGAGCTTCCAGATGTGGATCAGCCACAAGTAACCGACCAACCGGGGTAAACATGTGATGAGAGAATACTAATACGAGATTCAACCTCCTAGATGAACTTGAGGAAGTGGAACCGATGGAAACCTAACAAAAAAAACTCACACAACATCAACAACATACCCAGAAGGTAACCCAACCTTCCAGACCCCTGATTCCTGAGGGAGATTGACTTTTTGACAATTTTGAGCTTTAGCCGTAGGCATTCCAAGGCAAGGTAGTAGTTGGGAGCTGATAGATGTACATACAATATAGAAAACATGTGTCCAGGGCCCCAAATACACAATTTCGTGCCTACAAATCCGTGATTTGTGCCACTGTTTCAGCCCCAGAACCTAGGTCACTGCCCAAAACTTCATGAAACTTTAGGAAATGATAAATAACATTTAAAAAAAGGTACATAAGCAATCACATCATTAGTAACTCATCTGGATCCCTCCTATCCATGAAAGGAATTTAGTCAAACATTTCACAAACATTGCATCTACAGGTTTAAACAACATATTTAAACATAGGGGTCTCTTACTTATCTAAGAATCACTAAGAAGCATTCCTCCCCTAAATCATAAGCTTGAATACAATATATTTGACCATAGATACATTGTGTATTAATTTACAATTAAAAACATGGATAGAGCCATACATCATCACTGATCAAATACATTCTTATAACAACACAATAACAACATAAATACAATGGATACTACAACAATACAATCCATACATAAACTAGTACATTTGGATACCGAATATTAGAGGCCTGAGCTCTTCATTACTAAATGTAAAAACCAACCAGAGATGGGACTTCCATGTTCCAACCGACCACAGATTGGTTGAACCAAGTCTCACTTCAGCCAATCACCCCTGTGCCATATTCCAAGCATGAATGTGGGATCTCATCAAACACATCAATCACAACTAATCCAGGGCTTCCAAAGGCCAAACCACCTCAACCCTCAACTAGTGATTCCACCTCATGGTCAAACATCACAACCATCACGGATTATTCTCTATCCAAACAATTCCAGGGCTTTAGAGTGTTTTTTCCAACTAGTTCTTCCAAGACTATTAACTCAACCCAAACTGTTACAAGCTTCCAGAGTGTTTATTCAACCAGGGATTCCAGGACTAATAACTCAACCCATTGAAATCCATTTTGATGTTTACTCAACTATCCCACCAAGAAATTCTTGCAGCAATTTTGAATTGTGTCCACCACCACAAAACTCAACACTGCTTCAATATTGCATTCTCCAGTGATTAACACTACTCCGATACCATGTATAAATTATAAAATATGCGTGTATATTACCAGATTCTCCTGATCTAACAATTTAATCTTATGTTAAATACATAATCCTTCCACTTAATTCTTTATTGAAATTAAATCGCCAATTGAAAACACATGAATAAAAATCAATCACACATAACAAGATGTTTTACTGGGAAAGCATAAAGCTAAAAACCCCAACTATCATATATTATGTATATTAATGGATCACGAAACAATCTCATATATCTCATACAAAGCTCAGATCATAGAGCTCTCAGTACAATATACAATCGTCTCACACTGTCTTGCAGAAATTTGCACCTCCATGCACCAATTTCTTGCCTCCCAATAGCCTGCCTCCACTGCGCAATCCCTACTAAAGAAGAACGCTGAATGAATTCAACCTTACCTTGCCTTGACTGCGCAATACTCATAGGCATATCCAATGTGTGTGTGGATGCATTGAATGCTCGATTATAGTCACAACTGATATTCCATCACACCCTTCCACCTACCTATCCACTAGGTCTCCATTGGATCTGACATGCAAGTGGTTAACTGTTGTATTTCTTCAGTTGCAAGTAAGACACAACTTGTGAATTAATTAACTAATTAATTCACTCATCTTTCACTAGTGTATGTTTAGTTACAACTAACACAACTGAGTTTAACTCATTGAACTGAGTTAAAATAAATTAGAACTCACATAAATACTCTTCCAACTCTGTTACAACTTGCCACAATCAGTTATAATGAAGTCCTCCATGCATGAGTCACCAACGACCCTAGGAATTGTGTAATTCCTTCAACCCACTGATGTGCCACATCTATTCACTGAAATCAAGAGCTCCAAGATAATAAGTTACTATTTATTGTCTGATTATTATTAAGGGATAATAATAATTGACATGCATTCTATTTTTATATTTGTGATCTATAAATAGACTTCGCCCATCTTCTAAAAATAGAAACTCATCTAAAGATAGAATTTTCTCAACCATATAGAATCATCATCCTCCTAATTTTAGAATATGCTCACCATTCTAAAAATAGATATACACCTAAAAATAGCCTATGTGGGCCCTGTTATTGCCCAAATCCACCTTAGGCTGAAGGAAAGCGGGATTCAGGGTAACACCAAACCATGCTCAGTCTGGTAGCTAGCCCTACCAAAACAGGAGAGGGTTCTCTCCGGGTCAATCTCAGGAAAAATGTATAAATAAGCCTTGAGATGACTGAAATGAGTGCTAATTTTAGGCTAGGTATATTAATCAATGAGTTTGAAATGATTTTTAGGGGTTTTTTGTTGGAAAAAGGAAAAGGCAGTTTTGGGCTTGGGGATGAGGCCAAATCTTGCAGAGTTCAAGTTGGGGCAGGGAAGACAATGGCTTTGATGTCTGAGATTCAATGAATGGATAGAAAAGACTGCTAAGAAGCTGAAGAGGGCAAGAAGGTGGAAGGATCCTCTTCAAACTGACGAAAACATGTAAAACTAAACAAAATTTTAAGGCAGAGCACCAGCAAACTAATGAATTCTACTTTAGTTACTCATTTGTTTAATTCAGAAGCAAAGAGAAGGGTAATGGAATACATAAACATTAATGAAACTTACAGATACATGGAGAAAAAAATCATAAAAGCTCAGGGCCACAAGGATCCCAACAAGTGCTGCAAAGCTCTGGTCTTTCCTTTGCCAAAAATCTGAAATGAATATACAATGAGGTGCCAAACTTTTCCCAAGAGTCCAACCCTGAAAATGTCTCAGAAAATACAATATATAGACCATCCTAACCCCTTCCCATGCCTCTAGGGGTCAAGCTCATCCTTCTAGGAGCTATTTCAACCAATTCTAAACATGGAACTGAAATCTAGGCAGCCAAACAACTTGCCTCTATATGCTAGGAAACTGATCCATTCACTTAATTTTCACTTTTTAGTGAATGAATCCTCTAGAAAAAGTAAATATGTGCCAAATTTACATCATAGTCATCAAATTACATCAATATAGATCAATAGTTACATCAAAAAGTAAAACTAGTCAAAACTGGGCGAATTTCTGAGCTGGAAAGTGAAAATGGGGCCAAATTTCTCTATGCGTCGCGCCAGAAAACTCAATGCGTCGTGCCACTTTGGAGCTGATTTTGAGGCACTTTCTGAAGTCCAAATTGAGCTCATGATAGCTAGTTGGAAATCCCTGTCTGTCTACTATCCAACCCAAGTGGAATGTTTGGATTTGGATGTCATTTTCCCCTCCAAAACTGCAATCTCCCAAGACTGGTTTCTGCTGGTGCAAAAGGTGGCAGAAAGGCCATTTTCAAGGTGTTTTTGACCCTTTAAACCACCCATAACTTGATGAAATCTCTCAGCCATTCCTGAGCATGCATAATTTATCATAGAAAACTCAAAAATACCAAGTTTTCCTCCAGAAGATGTCCCAATCATAAGCGCGCGCCAAGTGGCGTGACGCGTCGGGCGGAAAAATCTGTTTTGTGACCAAAAATTCAAAATTGAAAAAATTTTCTCCAAATTTCTTGAAATTTGGACTGAAGGTCCCTCATCAAGTACTATGCTCAGCCAACGAAGCTTCGGCCAAGATTTGGAGTCTATCCTCCCTTTTACGCCTCCTCAGTGCATGCAGTTCAGTGGCGGAATCACTGTCTCGTTCATTGGATGTGTCGGTGTCCGTCATGGTGTTGCAATGTGTATGTAAAGTGTATGTTTGATTGGTTAAAAATGAGAAATGAAGACTTGGTGTCTTTGTTTTCAATGCCAAATGTGCCAAAGGAAATAAGGTACTGTGAGGAATATGGGACAATAGGTATAAGTGGACTGTGGAGTTTGTCAAGTGAGATTTGAAATGTGTTAACAATCACTTGACTGTGTTTAGGGATGTGGGGTTTGGGAATTTTGAGAATTAGGGACTCTTTGAAAATGATATGGGAGAGGGATAATGATAGGAAACGATAGGTTTGAGGGATAGGGAAAATAGGTTTAGGAATAAGTGATTTAAGTGGTTTTGGGCTATTTCACCAATGAAATGGGAAGGAAAAAATGATGGGATATGATGTATGATATAAGGGAATAGGAGAGGGGCTATAATGATGGTATGACGGTGATGGGAAAGGAATGAAAAATGTGGGGGAGATGAAGTATTTTGGCACCAAGATCGAACTTTAAAACTCAAATTTCAAACCCTAAGGAGCAATTTTCCAATCTAAATGATAGGGTTTACTTTGACATTCAAGCTCTTGTATATTCCACTTTCAAAACACACCAAACGCCATCCAATAGCAATCCACAGCTTTACAAACCTACTTGGAGCGAGGAATTTGAGTTATTTTGAAATTTTGATGAAGCAGTGGTGAGATTTTTGTGTTCCGGCCCTGTGCGCCGCGCACCAGCCCAACGCGCCACACACTCCATGTGCGTCGCGCCAGTGTATTTTTACACTGCAGAAAATGTTTCTATGCGCCGCGCCATTTTTCAAGAGGCTTTTGGAGGCCTTCCTAGTGTCCAAATTGGGCACATGATAGCTCTTTGGAAAGATTATTGAGTCTAATTTCCAACCCAAGTGGAATTTTTCAATTTGTATTTCATTTGCCTTGTCAAAAATCAAATATCCCAAGACTGTTCAAAATGAGCAGAATGAGGCTGCCTCAAGGAAGAGTGCTGTTGCAGTCAACTTTGGAAAGTCTTTCTCAACTCCACATTGAGCTAATGATAGCTCATTGGAAAGCTCTTTGTGTCTAGTTATCATTTTACTCATCACAAAATTCATTTGGCCAACCAAGCTAGGCGAAAGCTTGATTTTCCCAAGGTCACTTCAGAGGTGCATCAATTCTCCTGAGGCAACGGTATTTTTGACATTTCTCTAAAACCATGATACCTGTGTAAAAAGTGAAGGAGTTTTTTCTTCTTTGGATTTTTTTGGACAAAAACCTCTCTCAGTTTTCCCAAATTCATCTTTTATTTCTCAGAAACCTCATTTGAGTGAAATCTATCCCGATGTGTGGAACAAGGGATTTGTCAAAATGAAGTGAAATGAAGGGATAAGGGGCTTATAAATTCTTGAGAAAATTTTAGGAAGTAGGGAGGGATGTTAGGAAGTAGGGGAAAGTGAAATTTTAGAGATTGAGTGAGGGGAAGGGGTTCAAAAGGGAAAAACACAGGCCTAGCCTAGAAAATTGCCAAGTTGTAGCAAGAAACTAGGGTTTGTGTGAAAATGGGGAATTTGGGGGATCTCAGTGATGGGAAGTGTTTAATAAGGTAAATTAAGGATAGGGGAAGGTGTATGAACATCAGGATGCAAGTTTTGCTAATGATTTGACCATCCAAGAGAAATTACCTCCAAAACCCTAGGAGAGGGAAATGAAGCTTACCTAGGCACAACTGAAGCATGAACAAGGTGTAAAATGACCCAGTGGAAACTGGCATGAAGATGAAAACCCTTTGAATGATGGTACACTCAGCTGAATGGTGACAAGGACCGACCTTTGGACAACTTTGAAAAGAGTGAAAACAAACCCTAGACCTAATACCTAGTGACCAAATTTTGCTTGAAGACTCACTGAAATGACAAAATTTGACCTTGACACCTTAAAATCACTTGGTAAGATCATTTTTGATCACTGGAGGAAGGCTGCAAATACTGACACTAACATTGGCTCCAATGGGGATGGTAGCTCCTTGGAGGTGCCAAGAACGACAGATCTTTGGGAGAGCAGACAAGTGCCTTCATCCATTGGGCAATGGAGTGAAAACTTCAACAAATCAACACAAGACTCTTGACTCATTTTATTGACTGAAAATTGACTCAAACCGACTCAATAACAAGACTGAAAACTAACTCTCAAATGACTCATGACTTACTTAACTAAAACAAGTACTTACAAAGCTTTTTAATGGCAACAGTCCATCGAGATTTGAGGGCTTCAAATCATGATGACATCCAACTGCCTGCTGATGGAATATGTACAATCATGTGTAGTGTGCCTTCCAATGTAACCAATCAAGCAGATGCCTTCTTGATTGATTTTCTTAATCAGATCTTCTGGTCAACAATAGATACTAGTAACTGGGCATCAAAAAACATAATTGACCATGATCTCTTTCATCACTGAATACTGCAATAATCACCTTCACTGCTGATTGCAACAAATTTTCCAATGGATCCTGAAAAACATGAAGATTTACTTCCTGCTGAAGGAACAAGGTGTCTTTTTCTTTTGATTCTGATCTTCCTTCATAATGTACTTCAGTAAAAGTGTGTTCCTGGTCCTCAAAAAATTCTAAACAAGTAGATGAGCAGATCTCCTCTTGGAAAAACATTTCAAAGCGTGAGACATAGGAGGAAGAATCTGAATGGCAGTCCTGAATGTTCTGAGCTTCTGTAGCCTGAATATATTGTAGGTCATCTTCATATGATATGACAGCCAAATTCTCATTACATTCATCAATCATGAGAAAAGAAACTTCAGATGATTCTTGAAACCCAAACATGACATTTCTATCATATACCAACGATTCATCCAAGGAAACTTTTTCACTTACTCGAACAAAATCTCATCTTGCTTTTCGTAGAGGGAATGGACTACCTCCTCGTGAAGATCTAGTTCTGATGGGATGAGAGAATTTAGGTTTGTAACTCTGTTTTCTTCATTTGAGGCAGCCTCAACAATACAACTCTCTTTTATGAAATCCGAAACAACATGTTTTTCCTCATCACAATTTATCTCTCGATCTGATTTATCGTCATCACTATTTAAGATTGGAACATCATTTTCCTGCGTATCATCCTTTATTTCAATCAGATCTAAAATAAAAATTCTTCTTTCATCATCTTCAGCCATATGGAAATCTTCAACCTGCTGATCTTGATAAGTATCCTCTAAGATTTTTGTGTGCTGCTGAAACGAATTTTCATACAATGCTTCCATAATTTCTCCGTCCATCAATTCATTATCTCCATAAAAATTCTTAAGATCTTCAATGAAACTACTAACGTGTTCACAACAATTCTGCACTAATATTAAGGATGGACAAGATTCTTTATACCTTTCAAAGAATATAGTATGAAAATCCTTTAGACAATAAATAGAAGCAGGTGGTAAAATTTCATACCAAGATCGGGCTTCATCTTCCAGAGTAGCCATAAAAATTTTCATCAAACAGTCTTCAGGAAAAAATATCTTTAATTTATGCACATGAATGTGAAATTTCACTAGATGAAGAGCAGCGTCATTACCTTCCACATTTCTGAACATAGGCAAATTATGAAGCCAATCCACCTTGGGCATTTTATTTGGAAAGCCTGGAATGTGATCTCGGCTCATGGGAGCGTATCTTCTTGCAACCCGTTCCATCTTGAAAATATTAAAGCTACTGATCTTCCTGCAGTGGAGTCACCATGAAGCATTGATTTCTGGATTTTTCAGTGAATGAAGTCGCCAGGTGAATGATTTTAGGCTTCTTATGTCTGATCGTTGTCCACCATCAACCATCAGATCTGAACTTGATACATATACTGGGGAAATTTGCAAGTCAGATGTTACGTTTACAAGCTAGACTGGAGATTGACTGAAGCAACATTTATCTACTTTCGCTAATGCAAAGCAAGAGCGTTTCGAAGGCTACCTGGCATAACTTCAGGCTCCGTCTGTAGCTTATGAAAAAAATAACACTAAAAATCAAACCATTTTATCCCCAGTATGGTCGCCACTATGTTATAGCCCAAATCCACCTTAGGCTGAAGGAAAGCGGGATTCAGGGTAACACCAAACCACGCTCAGTCTGGTAGCTAGCCCTACCAGAACAGGAGAGAGCTCTCTCCGGGTCAATCTCAGGAAACATGTATCAATAAGCCTTGAGATGACTGAAATGAGTGTTAATTTTAGGCTAGGTATATTTATCAAGGAGTTTGAAATGATTTTTAGGGGTTTTTTGTTGGAAAAAGGAAAAGGCAGTTTTGGGCTTGGGGATGAGGCCAAATCTTGCAGAGTTCAATTTGGGGCAGGGAAGGCAATGGATTTGATGTCTGAGATTCAATGAAGGGATAGAAAAGACTGCTAAGAAGCTGAAGAGGGCAAGAAGGTGCAAGGATCCTCTTCAAACTGACGAAAACATGTAAAACTAAACAAAAGTTTAAGGCATAACACGAGCAAACTAATGAATTCTACCTTAGTTACTCATTTGTTTAATTCAGAAGAAAAGAGAAGGGTAATGGCATACATAAAAATTAATGAAACTTATAGATACATGGAGAAAAAAATCATCAAAGCTCAGGGCCACAAGGATCCCAACAAGTGCTGCAATACTCTGGTCTTTCCTTTGCCAAAAATCTGAAATGAATATACAATGAGGTGCCAAACTTTTCCCAAGAGTCCAACCCTGAAATGTCTCAGAAAATACAATATATAGACCATCCTAACCCCTTCCCATGCCTCTAGGGGTCGAGCTCATCCTTCTAGGAGCTGTTTCAACCAATTCTAAACATGGAACTGAAATCTAGGCAGTCAAACAACTTGCCTCTATATGCTAGGAAACTGATCCATTCACTTAATTTTCACTTTTTAGTGAATGAATCCTATAGAACAAGTAAATATGTCCCAAATTTACATCATAGTCATCAAATTACATCAAGATAGATCAATAGTTACATCAAAAAGTAAAACTAGTCAAAACTGGGCGAATTTCTGAGTTGGAAAGTGAAAATGGGGCCAAATTTCTCTATGCGCCACGCCAGAAAACTCAATGCGTTGCGCCACTGTGGGGCTGATTTTGAGGCACTTCCTGAAGTCCACATTGAGCTCATGATAGCTAGTTGGAAAGCCCTGTATATCTACTATCCAACCCAAGTAGAATTTTTGGATTTGGATGTCATTTGCCCCTCTAAAACTGCAATCTCCCAAGACTGGTTTCTGCTGGTGCAAAAGGTGGCAGAAAGGCCATTTTCAAGGTGTTTTTGACCCTTTAAACCACCCAAAACTTGATGAAATATCTTAGACATTCATGAGCATGAATAATTTATCATAAAAAACTCAAAAATATCAAGTTTTCCTCCAGAAGATGTCCCAATCATAAGCGCGCGCCAAGTGGCGCGACGCGTCGGGTGGAAAAATCTGTTTTGTGACCAAAATTTCAAAATTGACAAAATTTTCTCCAAATTTCTTGAAATTTGGACTGAAGGTCCCTCATCAAGTACTATGCAGAGCCAACGAAGCTTCGGCCAAGATTTGGAGTCTATCCTCCCTTTTACGCCTCCTCAGTGCATGCAATTCAGTGGCGGAATCACTATCTCGTTCATTGGATGTGTCAGTGTCTGTCATGGTGTTGCAATGTGTATGTCAAGTGTATGTTTGATTGGTTGAAAATGAGAAATGAAGACTTGGTGTATTTTTTTTCAATGCCAAATGTGCCAAAGGAAAATAAGGTACTGTGAGGAATATGGGACAGTAGGTATAAGTGGACTGTGGAGTTTGTCAAGTGAGATTTGAAATGTGTTAACAGTCACTTGACTGTGTTTAGGGATGTGGGGTTTGGGAATTTTGAGAATTAGGGACTCTTTGCAAATGATATGGGAGAGGGATAATGATAGGAAATGATAGGTTTGAGGGATAGGGAAAATAGGTTTAGGAATAAGTGATTTAAGTGGTTTTGGGCTATTTCACTAATGAAATGGGAAGAAAAAAATGATGGGATATGATGTATGATATAAGGGAATAGGAGAGGGGCTATAATGATGGTATGACGGTGATGGGAAAGAAATGAACAATTTGGGGGAGATGAAGTATTTTGGCACCAAGATCAAACTTTAAAACTCAAATTTCAAACCCTAAGGAGAAATTTTCCAATCTAAATGATAGGGTTTACTTTTAAATTCAAGCTCTTGTATATTCCACTTTCAAAACACACCAAACGCCGTCCAATAGTAATCCACAACTTTACAAACCTACTTGGAGCGAGGAATTTGAGTTATTTTGAAATTTTGCTGAAGCAGTGGTGAAATTTTGGTGTTCCGGCCCTGTGCGCCGCGTACCATCCCAACGCGCCGCACACTCCATGTGCGCCGCGCCAGTGTATTTTTACACTGCAGAAAATGTTTCTATGCGCCGCGCACACCATGTGCACCGCGCCATCTCTATGCGCCGTGCCATTTTGCAGGAGGCTTTTGGAGGCCTTTCCGGTGTCCAAATTGGGCACATGATAGCTCGTTGGAAATCTTATTGAGTCTAATTTCCAAACCAAGTGGAATTTATGAATTTTGAGTTCATTTTCCTTGTCAAAAATCAAATCTCCCAAGACTGGTCAAAATGAGTAGAATGAGGCTGCCTCAAGGCAGAGTGCTGTTGAAGTCAACTTTGGAAAGTCTTCCTCAACTCCAAATTGAGCTCATGAAAGCTCATTGGAAAGCTCTTTGTGTCTAGTTATCATTTGACTCATCATGAAAGTCATTTGGCCAACCAAGCTAGGAGAAATCTTGATTTTCCCAAGGTCAGTTCATAAGTGCATCAATTCTCCTGAGGCAACAGTATTTTTGACATTTCTCTAAAACCATGATACCTGTGTAAAAAGTGAAGGAGGTTTTTCTTCTTTGGAATGTTTTGGACAAAAAAATCTCCCATTTTTCCCAAATTCATCTTTTATTTCTCAGAAACCTCATTTGAGTGAAATCTGTCCTGATGTGTGGAACAAGGGATTTGTCGAAATGAAGCGAAATGAAGGGGATAAGGGGCTTCTAAATTATTGAGAAAATTTTTGGAAGTAGGTAGGGATGTTAGGAAGTAGGGGAAAGTGGAATTTCAGAGATTGAGTGAGGGGAAGGGGTTCAAAAGGGAAAAACACAGACCTAGCCTAGAAAATTGCCAAGTTGTAGCAAGAAACTAGGGTTTGTGTGAAAATGGGGAATTTGTGGGATCTCAGTGATGGGAAGTGTTTAATAAGTTAAATTAAGGATAGGGGAACGTGTATGAACATCAGGATACAATTTTTGCTGATGATTTGACCATCCAAGAGAAATTACCTCCAAAACCCTAGGAGAGGGAAATGAAGCTTACCTAGGCACAACTGAAGCATGAACAAGGTGTAAAATGACCCAGTGGAAACTGACATGACGATGAAAACCCTATGAATGATGGTACACTCAGCTGAATGGTGACAAGGACCGACCTTTGGACAACTTTGAAAAGAGTGAAAACAAACCCTAGACCTAATACCTAGTGACCAAATTTTGCTTGAAGACTCACTGAAATGACAAAATTTGACCTTGACACCTTAAAATCACTTGGTAAGATCATTTTTGATCACTGGAGGAAGGCTGCAAATACTGACACTAACATTGGCTCCAATGGGGATGGTAGCTCCTTGGAGGTGCCAAGAACGACAGATCTTTAGGAGAGTAGAAAAGTGCCTTCATCCATTGGGAAATGGAGTCGAAACTTCAACAAATCAACACAAGACTCTTGACTCATTTTATTGACTGAAAATTGACTCAAACCGACTCAATAAAAAGACTGAAAACTAACTCCCAAATGACTCATGACTTACTTAACTAAAACAAGTACTTACAAAGATTTTTAATGGGAGCAGTCCATCGAGATTTGAGGGCTTCAAATCATGATGACATCCAATTGCCTGCTGATGGAATATGTACAATCATGTGTAGTGTGCCTTCCAATGTAACCAATCAAGCAGATGCCTTCTTGATTGATTTTCCTGATCAGATCTTCTGGTCAACAATAGATATTGGTAACTGGGCATCCAAAAACATAATTGACCATGATCTCCTTCATCACTAAATACTGCAATAATCACCTTCACTGCTGATTGCAACAGATTTGCCAATGGATCCTGAAAAACATGAAGATTCACCTCCTGCTGAAGGAACAAGGTGTATTTTTCTTTTGATTCTAATCTTCCTTCATAATGTACTTCAGTAAAAGTGTGTTCCTGGTCCTCAAAAAATTCTAAACAAGTAGATGAGCAGACCTCTTGGAAAAAAATTTCAAAGCATGAGACATAGGAGGAAGAATCTGAATGGCAGTCCTGAATGTTCTGAGCTTCTGTAGCCTGAATATATTGTAGGTCATCTTCATATGATATGACAGCCAGATTTTCATTACATTCATCAATCATGAGAAAAGAAACTTCAGATGATTCTTGAAACCCAAACATGACATTTCTATCATATACCAACGATTCATCCAAGGAAACTTTTTCACTTACCCGAAAAAAAATCTCATCTTGCTTTTCGTAGAGGGAATGGACTACCTCCTCATGAATATCTAGTTCTGATGGGATGAGAGCATTTAGGTTTGTAACTCTGTTTTCTTCATTTGAGGCAGCCTCAACAATACAACTCTCTTTCATGAAATCCGAAACAACATGTTTTTCCTCATCACAATTTATCTCTCGATCTGACTTATCGTCATCACTATCTGAGATTGGAACATCATTTTCCTGCGTATCATCCTTTATTTCAACCAGATCTGAAATAAAACTTCTTCTTTCATCATCTTCAGCTATATGGAAATCTTCAACCTACTAATCTTGATAAGTATCCTCTAAGATTTTTGTGTGCTGCTGAAACGAATTTTCATACAATGCTTCCATAATTTCTCCATCCATCAATTCATTATCTCCATAAAAATTCTCAAGATATTCAATGAAACTACTAACGTGTTCACAACAATTCTGCACTAATATTAAGGATGGACAAGATTCTTTATACCTTTCAAAGAATATTGTATGAAAATCCTTTAGACAATAAATAGAAGCAGGTGGTAAACTTTCATACCAAGATCGGGCTTCATCTTCCAGAGTAGCCATAAACATTTTCATCAAACAGTCTTCAGGAAAAACGATCTTTAATTTATGCACATGAATGTGAAATTTCACTAGATGAAGAGCAACGTCATTACCTTCCACATTTTTGAACATAGGCAAATTCTGAAGCCAATCCACCTTGGGCATTTTATTTGGAAAACCTGGGATGTGATCTCGGCTCATGGGAGCGTATCTTCTCGCAACCCGTTCCATCTTGAAAATCTTAAAGCTACTGATCTTCCTGTAGTGGAGTCACCATGAAGCATTTATTTCTCGATTTTTCAGTGAATGAAGTCGCTAGGTGAATGATTTTAGGCTTCTTATGTCTGATCGTTGTCCACCGTCAACCATCAGATCTGAACTTGATACATATACTGGGGCAATTTGCAAGTCAGATGTTACATTTACAATCTAGACTGGAGATTGATTGAAGCAACATTTATCTACTTTCGCTAATGCAAAGCAAGAGCGTTTCGAAGGCTACCTGGCATAACTTCAGGCTCCGTCTGTAGCTTATGAAACAAATAACACTAACAAGAAAACCATTTTATCCCCAGTATGGTCACCACTATGTTATAGCCCAAACCCACCTTAGGCTGAAGGAAAGCGGGATTCAGGGTAACACCAAACCAAGCTCAGTCTGGTAGCTAGCCCTACCAGAACAGGAGAGGGCTCTCTCCGGGTCAATCTCAGGAAAAATGTATCAATAAGCCTTGAGATGACTGAAATGAGTGCTAATTTTAGGCTAGGTATATTAATCAAGGATTTTGAAATGATTTTTAGGGGTTTTTTGTTGGAAAAAGGAAAAGGCAGTTTTGGGCTTGGGGATGAGGCCAAATCTTGCAGAGTTCAAGTTGGGGCAGGGAAGGCAATGGATTTGATGTCTGAGATTCAATGAATGGATAGAAAAGACTGCTAAGAAGCTGAAGAGGGAAATAAGGTGCAAGGATCCTCTTCAAACTAACGAAAACATGTAAAACTAAACAAAAGTTTAAGGCAGAGCACCAACAAACTAATGAATTCTACCTTAGTTACTCATTTGTTTAATTCAGAAGCAAAGAGAAGGGTAATGGCATACATAAACATTAATGAAACTTACAGATACATGGATAAAAACATCATCAAAGCTTAGGGCCACAAGGATCCCAACAAGTGCTGCAAAACTCTGGTCTTTCCTTTGCCAAAAATCTGAAATGAATATACAATGAGGTGTCAAACTTTTCCCAAGAGTCCAACCCTGAAAATGTCTCAGAAAATACAATATATAGACCATCTTAACCCCTTCAAATGCCTCTATGGGTCGAGCTCATCCTTCTAGGAGCTGTTTCAATCAATTCTAAACATGGAACTAAAATCTAGGTAGCCAAACAACTTGCCTCTATATGCTAGGAAACTGATCCATTCACTTAATTTTCACTTTTTAGTGAATGAATCCTCTAGAACAAGTAAATATGTTCCAAATTTACATCATAGTCACCAAATTACATCAAGATAGATCAATAGTTACATCAAAAATTAAAACTAGTCAAAACTGGGCGAATTTCTGAGCTGGAAAGTGAAAATGGGGCCAAATTTCTCTATGCGCTGCGCCAGAAAACTCAATGCGTCGCGCCAATTTGGAGATGATTTTGAGGCACTTCCTGAAGTCCAAATTGAGCTCATGATAGCTCGTTGGAAATCCATGTCTGTCTAATATCCAACCCAAGTGGAATTTTTGGATTTGGATGTCATTTTCCCCTCCAAAACTGCAATCTCCCAAGACTGGTTTCTGCTGGTGCAAAAGGTGGCAGAAAGGCCATTTTCAAGGTGTTTTTGACCCTTTAAGCCACCCAGAACTTGATGAAATCTCTCAGCCATTCCTGAGCATGCATAATTTATCATAAAAAACTCAAAAATATCAGTTTTTCCTCCAGAAGATGTCCCAATCATAAGCGCGCGCCAAGTGGCGCGACGCGTCGGGCGAAAAAATCTGTTTTGTGACCAAAAATTCAAAATTCAAAAAAATTTCTCCAAATTTCTTGAAATTTGGACTGAAGGTCCCTCATCAATTAATATGCTCAGAAAATGAAGCTTCGGCCAAGATTTGGAGTCTATCCTCCCTTTTACGCCTCCTCAGTGCATGCAGTTCAGTGGCAGAATCACTGTCTCGTTCATTGGATGTGTTGGTGTCCGTCATGGTGTTGCAATGTGTATGTAAAGTGTATGTTTGATTGGTTGAAAATGAGAAATGAAGACTTGGTGTATTTTTTTTCAATTCCAAATGTGCCAAAGGGAAATAAGGTACTGTAAGGAATATGGGACAATAGGTATAAGTGGACTCTGGAGTTTGTCAAGTGAGATTTGAAATGTGTTAACAGTCACTTGACTGTGTTTAGGGATGTGGGGTTTGGGAATTTTGATAATTAGGGACTCTTTGCAAATGATATGGGAGAGGGATAATGATAGGAAATGATAGGCTTAAGGGATAGGGAAAATAGGTTTAGGAATAAGTGATTTAAGTGGTTTTGGGCTATTTCGCCAATGAAATGGGAAGGAAAAAATGATGGGATATGATGTATGATATAAGGGAATAGGAGAGAGGCTATAATGATGGTATGACGGTGATGGGAAAGGAATGAAATTTTTTGGGGAGATGAAGTATTTTGGCACCAAGATCAAACTTTAAAACTCAAATTTCAAACCCTGAGGAGCAATTTTCCAATCTAAATGATAGGGTTTACTTTGACATTCAAGCTCTTGTATATTCCACTTTCAAAACACACCAAATGCCGTCCAATAGCAATCCACAGCTTTAAAAACCTACTTGGAGCAAGGAATTTGAGTTATTTTTTAATTTTGATGAAGCAGTGGTGAAATTTTGGTGTTCCGGCCCTGTGCGCCGCGCACCAGCCCAACGCGCCGCGCCATCTCTATGCGCCACGCCATTTTGCAGGAGGATTTTGGAGGCCTTCCTAGTGTCCAAAGTGGGCACATGATAGCTCGTTGGAAATATTATTGAGTCTAATTTCCAATCCAAGTGGAATTTTTCAATTTGAAGTTCATTTTCCTTGTCAAAAATAAAATCTCTCAAGACTGGTCAAAATGAGCAGAATGAGGCTGCCTCAAGGCAGAGTGCTGTTGTAGTCAACTTTTGAAAGTCTTCCTCAACTCCAAATTGAGCTCATGATAGCTCATTGGAAATCTCTTGTGTCTAGTTATCATGTGACTCATCAAGAAAGTCATTTTTCCAACCAAGCTAGGAGAAATATTGATTTTCCCAAGGTCACTTCAGAGGTGCATCAATTCTCCTGAGGCAACGGTATTCTTGACATTTCTCTAAAACCATGATACCTGTGTAAAAATGGAAGGAGGTTTTTCTTCTTTGGCATGTTTTGGACAAAAAAATCTCTCATGTTTCCCAAATTCATCTTTTATTGCTCAGAAATCTCATTTGAGTGAAATCTATCCCGATGTGTGGAACAAGGGATTTGTCGAAATGAAGTGAAATGAAGGGGATAAGGGGCTTCTAAATTCTTGAGAAAATTTTGGGAAGTAGGGAGGGATGTTAGGAAGCAGGGGAAAGTGGAATTTCAGAGATTGAGTGAGGGGAAGGGGTTCAAAAGGGAAAAACATAGGCCTAGCCTAGAAAATTGCCAAGTTGTAGCAAGAAACTAGGGTTTGTGTGAAAATGGGAATTTGGGGGATCTCAGTGATGGGAAGTGTTTAATAAGGTAAATTAAGGATAGGGGAAGGTATATGAACATCAGGATACAAGGTTTTCTGATGATTTGACCATCCAAGAGAAATTACCTCCAAAACCCTTGTAGAGGGAAATGAAGCTTACCTAGGCACAACTGAAGCATGAACAAGGTGTAAAATGACCCAGTGGAAACTGACATGACGATGAAAACCCTCTGAATGATGGTACACTCAGCTGAATGGTGACAAGGACCGACCTTTGGAAAACTTTGAAAAGAGTGAAAACAAACCCTAGACCTAATACCTAGTGACCAAATTTTGCTTGAAGACTCACTGAAATGACAAAATTTGACCTTGACACCTTAAAATCACTTGGTAAGAGAATTTTTGATCACTGGAGGAAGGCTGCAAAGACTGACACTAACAGACCCCACCCAGTGTAAGTGCTTAATTTTCACTAGGATCAAGGATGTTTTTTCTGGACGCCAATTTCACTATTTCTTGTTGCAAACTTCAACACTCCCTCTCAACAAGAAAGGAATGTCCTTGCATGCTCCCTGAAACTCCATGCATCCACCCTGCAATACTTGCATGCAACACTTCTGAAACTGAATAGCCTCCAAACAACTCAATCAGTCTAATGCATCTGTCATCAAAGTCTTCTGACTTTTGCTTAGCTACTGCACATGTCTTCAAGAACCACTGCGTTGTTGAACTCTACACCCATGCACTCTTCATTTGCTGTCAACTCTGATCTACGCTCCAGTATCCGACACTGTCCCTTTGATCTGAATACATCAATCCAATTGATCATCCTATTGCTTCTCTATGGGCACCTCATAGCCAGGTTCGATTCATGAGATCCACACCACTCAATGAATCCTGCCCAGAAATTTCTTCTTGGGATTATCCATGCATGTTGCCCCACCTCTCACCTGGTGGTATAGCTGCATGCACTCCCTCTACCCATCTGACTCGAAATTTCTATGCATGAGTGGTTGCTCCCACTCCATGATCCTCATCTTGTGGCTGCTCCACATCCCTAGGTTCACTCTTACCTGCATGCAAATCCTTCTCCCTCTCAAGCTTCAATTGCATGGCTTTCTCGCACTTCCTAACAGTAGGAAGCTCCGTAGAAATCCAATATACTTCAAGTCTATAGAGATTCTTAACTCGAATCCAAACCTTCTTGGCTTGCCCTGTTGCTTTGTGTCGTAGGAAAACTTTTCCTTCACTAAAGACAACACCATAGCCTCTATCCTCTAACATTACGATTGAGATTAAATTCTTATTTAAATCCGGAACATGCACAACATCTTTTAGATGAAAGAGTTTACCTGATGCCCTCTGAAAGGTAGTGGTACCAATGTTGATCGCACTGTATTGTCCATCGTCGCCCAACTCAACATGCATTTGGAGATCTTTCTCATCCAAGTCACTGAAAAGGTTCTCATCTCTAGTCATGTGAAAGGAAGCACCACTATCAAAGTACCATCCCGATCCCAATTCACTAGACACAATGCATGCGATCAGTGAGAAGTCAAGCTCAAATTGCGAGGCAAGGGCCTCACCAGTTGCAGCTCCAGCAGCCATCTTGTTCTTCTTCTTATGTGGATAATTTGTGGCAATATTTCCAAACTCGTGACAGTGAAAACACTTCACTTTGGACATGTTGTGCTCCTTGCCATCTTCTCCGACCTCAGATCTAGAATGGAATTTATTCCCCTTATTCTTCTTCACCTTGGCAGCCAAAGCACAGTCCTCTTCATCATCATTCTTTGATGAAGAGCCATCTCTGGTGTTCCTCCTTATCTCCCCCTGCACTAGATCTGACCAAAGTCGCTCCCAATCCAACAATTTTTCCCGTCCATTGACAAAGTATTCATAACTGTGCCAACTCTTTGGAAGCCCAAGGAGAGCCAAGCTCACCAAATCATTAGAAAAAACACTTACTCCTACACTCCCAAGCTCATCCCTGCATTCGACAAACTTTGTCAAGTATACCGGAATAGTGTCGTTCTTCTCCATTTTGATTTTTCTAAGTTTATCCTTTAGCGCCAATTTCCTATGGTCGTTGCTGCTTTGGAAAAGATTTGTCAAAGCCTTCCACATAGCATATGGATTGGCTTTCCCATGAAGGCTTGAGACAATATGGTCTCTCACACCTTCCAACAGAATCCTCCTTGCCCTTGCTACTTTCTTTTTCCATGCGTCAAGTACTGCAGCATTCGCCGAAGTGGGCTTAGGAACATTGCTATCGATGAACTCCTTCAAGCCATTATCTTCAAGCACCGCCTCCATCTTGTCCTTCCAGGCTATGTAGTTCAAGCTTCCCTCAAGTGCATACTCCAACCGCAACCCATTGAAATCCATTTCGATGTTTACTCAACTGTCGCACCATGAAATTCTTGTAGCAATTTTGAATTGTGTCCACCACCACAAAACTCAACACTGCTTCAATATTGCAATCTCCAGTGATTTACACTGCTCCGATACCATGTAGAAATTATACAATATGCGTGTATATTACCAGATTCTCCTGATCTAACAATTTAATCTTATGTTAAATACATAATTCTTCCACTTAATTCTTTGTGGAAATTAAATCGCCAATTGCAATCACATGAATAAAAATCAATCACACATAACAAGATGTTTTACCGGGAAAGCATAAAGCTAAAAACCCCAACTATCATATATTATGTATATTAATGGATCATGAAACAATCTCATATATCTCATACAAATCTCACCTCATAGAGCTCTTAGTACAATATACAATCGTCTCACACTGTCTTGCAGAAATTTTCACCTCCATGCACCAATTTCTTGCCTCCTAATAGCCTACCTCCACTGCGCAATCCCTACTAAAGAAGAACGTTGAATGAATTCAACCTTACCTTGCCTTGACTACGCAATACTCATAGGAATATCCAACGTGTGTGTGGATGCATTGAATGCTCCACTATAGTCACAACTGATATTCCATCACACCCTTTCACCTACCTCTCGACTAGGTCTCCACTGGATCTGACATGCAAGTAGTTAACTGTTGTATTTCTTCAGTTGCAAGTAAGACACTACTTGTGAATTAATTAAATAATTAATTCACTCATATTTCACTAGTGTATGTTCAGTTACAACTAACACAACTGAGTTTAACTCACTAAACTGAGTTAAACTAAATTACAACTCACATAACTACTCTTCCAACTCTGTTACAACTTGCCACAATCAGTTATAATGAAGTCCTCCATGCATGAGTCACCAACCACCCTAGGAATTGCATAATTCCTTCAGCCCATTGATGTGCCACATCTGTTCACTGAAATCAAGTGCTTCAAGAGAATAAGTTACTATTTATTCTCTGATTATTATTAGGGGCTAATAATAATCGACATGCATTCTATTTTTAGATTTGCGATCTATACATAGACTTCGTCCATCTTCTAAACATAGAAACTCATCTAAAGATAGAATTTTCTCAACCATCTATAATCAGCATCCTGCTAATTTTAGAATATGCTCACCATTCTAAAAATAGACATACACCTAAAAATAGCCTGTGTGGGCCCCACCTAGTGTAGGTGCTTAATTTTCACTACACTAGTAGAAAATGATGAAATTAGTGACTAGGTGACTAAAAAAGTTAGTCACCACAATTATTTCAAGTGAATTACTACTAAATTTGAGCAATTTTAAGTGATCAAACTAAAAATGACTAACTTAAACAACTAATTTAGTCTAGGAATAAAATATACGACTAGATAATAAGTGACTAAACTAAAAATGACTAACATAAATGACTAATTTAGTCTAGGAATAAAATATACGACTAGATAATAAGTGACTACACTAAAAACGACTAACTTAAATGACTAATTTAGTCTAGGATTAAAATATATGACTAGATAATAAGTGAAAAAATTAATAATGATTAACGTAAATGACTATTATAGTCCAAGAATAAAAATATGACCAAATAACAAGTATAACAAGAATATGAATTAGTGATTTATGTTGGTAATTTGTAATTGTGGACACACTATTTGTTATGGGTTTTTTGTGGCATTGTTACATACCATGGTCGATTATTGCACTAGATTCATAGAGAATGATTTCATTCATTTGAATCAAACTATGTCGATTTATACATGGTCAATTGATATAAATCTAGAAGTTTACTCTAAACCCATATTATTCTATAGATACATGCATTACAAAAATTTTCACGAATTCTAATAATGCATTCACATTCTTAGAATGTGCACACACTGTTATTAGAAAACCATACATACTTACAATTCTTGTGGCTCTTTAATTATGTAGAATAACATGCCATGGCTCCCATATCCAAGTTGAAATCTGAATATCCCTTAGAGAGTATCTATGTGGTTGTTTGGGGGTTAATTCATGTTCCTTGAACTCAAGAAGCTTTATTTAGGGCCTAAGGCCCTCTTTTCTCCTGCCATCAATAGATAGTACATTCCCCAAGACCATTCTTACCATGTAAACCATACCCATGGTGACAAATATCCCCCATATAGGCCAAATATTCCTTATAGATGTTCCGTGTAGTAATTAGAATACTTGTTCAAGAAGATTGATCGTGGGAAGATTCAAATATGACCCAAGCACCTTATGATCCTTCCTTGACCATGGTTAAGGCCCCAAGTGCCGTACATGGTGCCAAAAGACTCCTAATGATATTAAGACCAAACTTAAAGACCCTAAGACCTAAATATGTCACAAAAGCCTTCAAATAACACCAATATCACACCTAAAGGCTAGAAATTTTATCTTATATAGGATATGTGTGGTCGTTTGAGGCCTTATTCATGTCCCTTGAACTAAAGAAGTTTTTTTTAGGGAATAAAGATCTTGTTTTCCTTCCATATCTGTCATAGAGGCCATAAAACCCATCCTTATTATGTAAAACATACTAGTTGTTCCCATATTTCCATTCTAATATTTTGTTCATGGACGTTAAATATGAGAAAGACTTGTTTTAGGCATAAGGCCCTTTTTCATTCCTTGTCTAAGATATAAGACCTAATTCCCATATATCATGTGGAAAACCTCATAATGGAACCCTTATCCTAGATGGAGGCTTAAAATCCCTCAAAGATGATTTACATTGTTCTTTATGGTTTTTTCATGCAATGTGAGCCAAAGAAGTTTCATTTTGGGATTGAGGCAATTGTTTTCATCCCTTTGCAACGGTACAAGCCTAAGACCCATTCTTACTATGTAAAACATACCAATGACACTAAAGATCACCCATAGATCCCTAAGATCCCCTATAGAGGTTATGTGTTTTTCTTTAAGAACTACTTCCCCTATCCCTTAAAATCCTTAATTGCTAAATCCCCTAACCCCCTAAACCTCTAAACCCCTAACCCATTTAACCCCCTATACCCCTAAACCCCTAATTCCCAACCCCTAACCCATTTAACCCCCTATACCCCTAAACCCCTAACCCATTTAACCCCCTAAACCCTAATTCCCAACTTGTAACCCATTTAACCCCCTAAACCCCTAACCCATTTAACCCCCTAACCCTAAACCTCTAAACTCTTAACCCCTAACCCCTTAAGCCCTAATTCCCAACCCGTAACCCATTTAACCCCCTGTTGACGAGAAAAATTGTACTGTCGACAACAAGGGGGTCTTCCCGGTAAAAGGTCCCAATTAGACCTCACACCGTTTTGGATAGGAGCCCCATCCGGTATGTGGGCCCAACTGCCGCCATAAGTTTTTCCACTCTTGGTTGCGGATGAGAAGATGATGAAGTGGAGGCAAAGGTGAAATGACCAATCAGTGAAGCAAAATCAGCCCAAGATTGACGAACCATAAACAAAGATACAAGCAAGTCTAAGCAGCAAAATAAAAGGGGGTACTTCGTGGGTGGGATCGGTGAGCCAAAAACCCAGTCAGACATACATGAAAGAAAACACGCTAGAAGTTAATTGCAGAGTAGTTCACAATAGGTCAATGACATGGCAAGGAACAAATAAAAACTGATTCGAAAGCGAACGTAGATGCAACTACTATGAATTAGTTCATAACCAATTGCATTTATGAAAGCACACGTACAAACATAGTGAAATACTAGACAGCTAGTACTAGTACCATAAGCGAGCATGTGAATCAGTGCATGAAAAGAGAATATATATATTATTAATGCTGCTGCAACTTCAAATACATATTTAAAACTCATCAAAACCCAATAGTGGAACATGGGCTATTAATCTCAATTCATGCTACCAAAACCCTAGCCTCATTACCTCTCTCTCTACTTGATCCTAAGATCTGAGTGCCTTTAGATCTCAAGCACCAATTCACTCTCACCTCCTGGCTTTCAATTGCAGAGCTAAAAGTACTTAACTTCATTTCCCAAAGTTGTACATATAAGCTAATATGACTCTTGAGTTCCCTTGACTCTTGGTCTTCCCGACTGTTGGGCTGGCTTGCGACTTGGGCCATTCGTGACCTGCGACCTAGGGTCATATGCGACCTGTGACCTGGGGTCATCTGCGAACTGCGACCTGAGGTCATCTACGACCTACAACCTGAGGTCATTTGTGACCTGCGACCTGCGACCTGAGGTCATCTGCGACCTATGACCTGAGGTCATCTGCGACTTGCGACCTGGGGTCATCTGTGACTTGTGACCTGGGGTCATCTACGACCCGAGGTTAGTTGCGACCTAGGACATTCCTTCTATTCTTCTCCTTTTGGAGAGCTCAACCCTTGCAGAACACGATGCCTTTCCCTAGTACCAGTCTTGTGCGAATGGATTGGTGATAAATGTGCCATTGAGCTTGTAGTGAGGTTTTTTAGATCTTTGAAAGGATCCCCCTTGCTTGCTGGGAAAATTCTAGCTCTTTGTGCAAACCAATAGCTTCTACCTGCAATCAAATATCATAGGTCACATGTCTTTATGATAGAATGATAATGCTAGGGGTGTATTCAATTAATTTCAAGAGTGATTCAAACAAATGTTGTTATTTTAAACCCCTATGTAGTATTTTGTCACATTGCAGCATTATTGGTGTATGTGGTTTGCATATGATGACCCTGTGCCCTTTTACCCAAGACTTATTTCTTCTCTATGGCATAATGGTAAGGAGGATCAAATAAAGCTTATTTGCACCGAGCGCACTTCTATCTACGTGGTGCTTCCTTGGTCACTACCTTGTACATTTTTTGCATGGATAAAATGCGGTGTGCCATTATGTCCTTGACAAAGCCACTATGTGTACATGCGCACATCTCCTTGGCACATCCCTGGTGTTTGC
Organism: Pinus albicaulis; assembly: GCA_034641835.2. NCBI lineage: Eukaryota > Viridiplantae > Streptophyta > Pinopsida > Pinales > Pinaceae > Pinus > Pinus albicaulis. The sequence continues at coordinate 1,439,536,639 of CM076577.1, forward strand.
TAAACTGTGCGCGAAGGTGAGTCCTCTTCTTATTATTATGGCACCTCGAATGTATGTGGTCAAGCAAGCACAATGACCAATGCCCTTTATCTCATACAACTTTGCCTTTGATGATAATTCCCCTCAAGGTGCCTACCACCTACCGTAACCTAAGTGCATGCCCTCCCTATGCAGTTTGAATACCTGAGAGTGCGACTGCCCATTTTACGGGAATGGGTGTTGTATTTGCATGAGGTCGCAATCTTGGGTGGAGGTCGCACAGTCAGGTAGTCGCATGATTCATAGGCTCTCTTGGGCGTGACGTTTTCGACCTTGCGACTCAGGAGAGGTCGCGTAGTCGCGCTAAGGTTGGGTCGCATATCTTGACCGATGGCGCAGGTTGTGACTGGCGAAATGAAAATGCCTCTCTTTGACCATGCATGCCTCTTTTGGCAACCATGCTCGTGGCAACACCGGTGACTGTGAAACCTCGATAGAGATTGCGTGGGAGAAGTGCGACTACTTAGAGTAACCTCGGACCGTCAACGCTAAATATGAGAGCCATGAGCGTTGTTATTTTGCTTTTGTTTTCTTTTGATTTTGTCAGGCCAAACAAACAAAATGACAACGAACAATGCGTTCAAAGAGCCTTGAGACATGAACTGGCACTAGAAAAATATTTAGCATTTTTTCCTTAGCGTTGTGATTTGAAGGATGCCCACCATGTGTTCGTGTTCGAGGCTAATGTGTCATTTTTCCTTAGGTTCTTCGAAACATAGGGGCTTCTACTGATGCACCCACGTCAAATGTAGCTCTTTCATGCATGCTTATGTCACACACGATTGCAGGTATGGTTCCCACAAGCAGTCATTGTTTCGTTCAACGGTTGAACCTTATGGTATTTCCAAACAACAACGATAACCTGTAGGTTGCATGTATCTCCACTCCGGTCTCGTGACTTGGCTGGAAGTTTAAAAACATCACATGGATGTAGTCGCACGGATGCAATCCCGGCAATGCGACTCAACGAGGTCGCCAAGTCGCAACCTCCACAAGTTGCATTCCACGTCACTCCTTCAGCACATGCGACTTGGCAACTAGCAGACTTAATCGCCTTCCTCCTCTTGGGCTAGCTGCAAAAGGTCCTCACCAGGAATTGCGTTTTCTTCTTTGCGTGGCCTGGGGTCGCAATATGCTAAGATGTCATAGACGTGCCATATGAATACCTTTGACCAACTTTCCTCCCAATTAACAAGGCTCCACGACACATATGTGCCCATGTCATGTGGAAGTTTTCAGGACTCCACGCCATATGGGTCTTCGAGTAGTCAATAAGGCATGCATTTTATGGAGCTAGACTTATGCCCATGTTGGCTCATGAACTTTTCTCAAAATATTTCCTAATTCACAGCCTTTAAAATCCCTCAGGCAGCTAGTGCTACCCTTTGTTTGCATGTAGTAACAAAACTTATCGCTAGTGCAAGAGGAACTGCCTCAATGGTATGCTTGGGAAAAATGCGCTTCATGTGATGCGACATAAGATACAAGCCTGCGTGATATAATCCCCATTTCACCCTTACTGGAATCTCTATTTACATGGGTCATGGATTTATGTCTATATCGCCATCGTAAGTTCACGATAAACGACAAAGACTTTACCCTGCTTCATGCTCCTTCATATGCCGTCGAGGAAAATCTATTAAAATACCTTTGAATCGAAGAAGGGAATTTCAATGATCTTCGAAGTGCGTTCATATTTTATGGTGGCTACCCGTACAAATTCCAAAGGTCTGTGGTAGTGCTCATTTCAAAAAACATTAACCCTTGGCCTATCTCGAACTCCCACCATACCATATGTCAAATACTTACCGCATGTTGAAGAGAAGATATTCTTGTGCACCCAAAACCCCTTCGAGGTTTCAGAAAGTTCACATGAAAAATTAATAAAACCTTCATGAAATTGCTACATAAGTCAGTCCACAATAATTATGACATCTTTGATCGATTTCCTGAAAGGAATAGTATGAGAATAAGTCAGCTCTCGATAATAATGAGAAAAAACAAATGAGTAAAAAATAGTTCATTTAAGGAGCAACAATATTGAAATATATAAACTAAGATATTGCAACTTAATTCAATTTTTTAAGCATCCATAAGTCCGGAAACCGACTTAAAACTTATAATTTCATACAACCATCGACCGTAGTAGACCTTGACACTTCATGATTCCACAAGGTAACAATTCATTCACATAGGAGGCGTTCTTTAAATAATCGGGACCATGCTCTTGGAGGGTCGGGATTAAACGCAAAGCAGGGCTGGCTTATATGCATCTAGGGCTGTGAGGGCACAAAGGGGAATGTAGTTCACGCAAACCCTAATGCGCACGTTGAAGGGTAGAGCCTAACAAGCACTTAGGGGAATATGCTAGGCATTGACTTTCATTGTGATGTCGTGCAAAGCCAATGGGAGTGCAACCACAGGAAAGAAGATCTTCCTTTTGAAAAACTAGGGTTTCTCCCAAACCATACCATGATTAGGGTTTCATAATACGAGCCAGGCGCGAGACCTCACCTACCCAAGCCCAACGCCCCATTGATTGGTGATGACTACTAGGGGAACACATCTTTGAATCCATAGAGGAACTCTCAATTATCTTTGAAGCAGTAAACGCCAAAACCTAGCGCAGTCAAGAGATAGCAAGACAAGTGGGTGTGGTGACAGGGTTGGGCAAAAATAGTTCATGGGGATATTACCAACTGAAGGCCGAGTCAAAAAATTAATGGGCTGAGTGAGCAAAGGGGGGCTCGGAATTTTGAATATACCAAAAATTTTGGGTGGTGTTGTAGCGGCTACAACACCCCCTAAACCCTAAACCCTTAAACTGCTAAACCATTAACACCTAAACCCCTAACCCCTTAACCCCTAAAACATTAACGCTTAACGCATAACCCATTAACCCCTCACCCCTAACCCCTAAAATCCTTAACTGCTAAATCCCCTCATCCCTAATCCCTAATCCCTTAACCATGAACTCATTATTCACCTAACCACTAACTGCGCCTAAATCCCCTAACCCCTAAGCCCCCAATCCCTAATCCCTTAAACACTAACTCATTACTCCCCTAACCCCTAAATGTGCCTAAATCCCCTAAGCCCTAAGCCCCCAATCCCTAACCCCTTAACCACTAACTCATTATTCCCCTAAACCCAATCTCTAATTCCTTAACTAACTCATTATTCCCCTAACCCCCTAAATGCACCTAAATCTCCTAACCCCTAATCCCCCAATCCCTAACCCCTTAACCACTAACTCATTATTCCCTTAAATCCTAAACCTCTAACCTCTAACTCGTAAGTCCCTAATCCCTAATCCCTTAACCACTAACTCATTATTCCCCTAACACTTATAACAGTCCTTAAAACTCGTTGGGATTAGCCATTCCAAATGAGAGCAGGTCTAGTTGGGACCTACGATCAGGTTAATTCCCCCTTGTTTCCAAGGTGGAATACCATGATCAAAACCATGGGTTGCAAAAAACTGGAACCCAAAAACCTCTCCTCGGAGGTGTAAAGTATACATCCCTTTGGTTACCCTTTAAATAAGATGGTATAGACCTTTTTGCAAAACATCTTGGACAAAAAACATTCCGAGACTAGAAATTATGGGAGGGAAAAAACAACCTTTTATGTGGATTGAACTAAGCCTAGGACTATCAAAGCCTTTGGGTGTTGGATTTAAGCGTCTCATGTTGCCTTACCATGGGTTTAAACCCTGCTCCCCCAATGGGCAGAGGAAACCTTAGTTAATCCACTGAGGAGGAGGTTCCAACTAATAGTTCATTATTTACATGAGATAGCCTCTGGCCAATTTTATACCGCTAATGAGGGTCACCTTGACTGATGGAATCCTGACTTGAATTCATCTAAAGGCTAACCACAAAGTATTTATACTTTTTTGGAAAGAATGCATAAGCGAAGTTAGTTCTAGACGTTGGACAAATTGATGCCACTATACTACATTCATTGGAGATATACAATAATTTATTCCATACTATTTTATCTCAATTTTATTTTAATAATTAATTAATTAATTTCTTTAAAGACTCTTCTGGATAAATCACATAAAATTTTTAAGGTAAATGATTTTTAAACCACTCATTGTGTGGTTCATCATCAATATTTTTAAAATAAATTTATTAGAATGAAATTGAATTGATTTTTGAAGCATATTTTTAAATCAATTGTTGAACTTACTTGGAATCATGAGTACGCTCAACATCCATCAAAACAACAATGGGTATGATATTAAAAAATATATTTAGAGAGCATAATATTGAAAATTATGTTTGGAAAAATGGAGAGAGAGTATTCATTTTTCGTTTAAATTTTAAACTTTTTACTAGTTGAAATAACATTTCTCCCGCCCAAAACACATCTCATTGTTTTGGTCATCTCCCGCTGCTTTTTTACCAGCAACGAAGTAGCTCTCATGCATTTTTACCAGCAACGAAGCAGCTCTTAGATTGAAATAGAGATAGGGAGTGGCAGTCGAAGCCTCTTTCCCACGCGGATCTTTACTTCAACAGGTAAGATGTTTCTTCTTTTGGATCTAACTGCTCGTGCCCATTATTTTCGTTTCCACATTGAAGTGAAGCTTTTTATATCTCAATTTATATTATCATTGCTTTGTATCTTTCTTTTGAAAAATGGTTCTGCTTCGAAATCACCCCAATAAAACTGACCACAGTAGCTGTTTGTAATGGAGTCCCTTGTTTTGTATTTCACCTTGGCTCACATGGACTTGTTTTCTCTTTCCTTCATAGTTATTTTTGGCCTTGCTGTTATGACTTATTTTATCTTTCCCAGTACTCTTTCATCATCAAATTTCAGGATTTGGACAGAGCTTTTACAAAATTGTTGAGGTTTTAAGGTCGAATCCAGCGAAATGAGCTTTTTAAAATCTCAGTTGTTAGGTAGTAGGAAGTTATTAGCTTCTCTCCCGGCACCTTCTCTAGGGGGTGAAAAGAAAATTCGGCGGTCTAATTTCCAGCCCAACGAGGGCAGTTTCAACTCTGATTTGGTTGTGTGGAATGCAATGATTAAAGGGTATGCGATGCATGGGCAAGGAGATAGTGTTGTCAGTTTGTATCATCAAATGTTATTATCAGGTAAGAAACCTGACCATATTACATTTCTTGTTGTGTTGTATGCATGCAATCATGCATGCTTGGTGAATGAAGGATGCAAATACTTTGATAGCATAGGTTAGCATTATGGCGTTAAGCCAAGGGTAGAGAATAATGCATGTAAATGATGGGGTTTCAATTCCTCAGAGAAGATGCAGGGACTGGAAAAAATAGTGGCCCAAGAAAACATTCAAAAGAACTATATACAACTAATGAAGAGATGTTGTAAATTTTGTAAACTGCAAAGTTTAAGTGGCAGAAAAATCTAGTATATATTACATCTAGGAATGCCACAATTATACAATAAGTGTAACCATTTGGTTGAACTGACGTGAATTATGTGATGTCATGGTCTTGGATTTAGTGATCTTCCTTTGTGTTTACTAAGCAAAGGAGCTAGATGTGAATTTGGGATTTTTCTCAGATTTCTAAGTGGATGTTGAAACATGTGCTTAGCACGAAATACTAATGACAGTTTAGCGAGAAAAAATTTTGAGCATTGTGAACCACTTGGGGAAGAAAGTCTACTTGCCTCTTAGCCTGAAGGCAAGCGAGATTTTGCTGATTCTAAGCCAATCCTCGGTATAGACTCATTAAAGAGAATTTTTTTAATTGAAAAAAAAAATGGTTGACCTACTTGAGCGTACACTGAAATGAACTATCAACAACTAATGAAGAGATTTTGTAAATTCTGTAAACTGCAAAGTTTGAGGAGCAGAAAAATTTAGTATATATTACATCCAGGAATGCCACAATTATACAATAAGTGTAACTCTTTGGTTGAACTGACGTGAATTATGTGATGTCATGGTCATGGTGTTAGTGATCTTCTTCTTCTTTTGTGTTTACTAAGAAAAGGAGCTAGATGTGAATTTGGGATTTTTCTCAGATTTCTTAGTGGATGTTGAAACATGTGCTTAGCACAAAATAGCAAGAACAAATTTTGAGCATTGTGAACTGCCTGGGGAAGAAAGTCTACTTGCCTCTCAGCCTGAAGGCAAGAGAGAGTTTGCTGGTACTAAGCCAATCCTCTCAGCCTGAAGGCAGGAGAGAGTTTGTTGGTACTAAGCCAATCCTCAGTATAGATTCACTTAAGAGAATTTTTTTATTTGAAAAAAAAAATGGTTGACCTACATGGGTGTGCAGGATTCCTGGATGAGGCACACAATCTTATAACAATGATGCCAGTAGAACCTAATGCTTCTTATAACAATGATTCCAATAGAACCTAATGCTACTGTGTTTGGGGCTTTGCTCAGTGGTTGTAGAGCTCATGGTGATATAAATTTAGCCGAATGTGTTGCAAACCGCCTATTTGAATTAGAGGCTAATAATCCTGGAAATTATGTGTTGTTATCAAATATTATGCTGCAGCTGGAAAGTGAGAAGAAGTGGAAAAAGTGAGAGTAGTAATGAAAGATAAGGGTTTGAAAAAACCAGCGGGATGTAACTGGATTGAGGTTAAAAATAAAGTGCACACATTCCTTGTGGGAGACAAATTGCACCCACAATCAGAACATATTTATGAGAAGGTAGAGAGCTTGGCTAAGGAGATCGAGGCAGCAGGGTATGTTCCTGATACCGAATTTGTGTTGCATGCTATTAATGAAGAGGAGAAGGAAGACATCCTTCACATCCACAGTGAAAAGCTGGCTCTTTCATTTGGACTTATCAACACACCCCAGGGACATTAATTCAAATAAAAAATAACTTGGGCTTTTTTACCAGCAACGAAGCAGCTCTCATGATTTTTTACTAGCAATGAAGCAGCTCTCAGATTGAAATAGAGATAGGGAGTGGTAGTCAAGCCTCTTTCCCACGCAGATCTTAACTTCAACAGGTAAGATGTTGCTTCTTTTGGATCTAACTGCTCATGCCCATTATTTTCATTTCCACATTGAAGTGAAGCTTTTTATATCTCAATTTATATTATCATTGCTTTGTGTCTTTCTTTTGAAAAATGGTTATGCTTAGAAAGCACCCCAAGAAAACCGACCACAGTAACTGTTTGTAATGGAGTTCTTTTCTTGTATTTCACCTTGGCTCACATGGACTTGTTTTCTCTTTCCTTCATAGTTAGTTCTGGCCTTGCTGTTATGACTTGTTTTCTCTTTCCCAATACTCTTTCGTCATCGAATTTTAGGAATCGAATAGAGTTTTTACAAAATTGATGAGGTTTTAAGGTCGAATCCAGCGAAATGAGCTTTTTAAAATCTCAGTTGTTTGGTAGTAGGAAGTTATTAGCTTCTCTCCCAACACCTTCTCCAGGGGGTGAAGAGAAAATTCAGCGGTCTAATTCCCAGCCCAACGAGGGCAGTTTCAACTCTGATTTGGTTGTGTGGAATGTAATGATTAAAGGGTATGCGATGCACGGGCAAGGAGATAGTGCTGTCAGTTTGTATCATCAAATGTTATTATCAGGTAAGAAACCTGACCATATTAAATTTCTTGTTGTGCTGTATGCATGCAATCACGCATGCTTGGTGAATGAAGGACGCAAATAATTTGATAGCATAGGTTAGCATTATGGCGTTAGGCCAAGGGTAGAGCAATATGCATTTAAATGACGGGGTTTCACTTCCTCAGAGAAGATGCAGGGACTGGAAAAATTAGTGGCCCAGGAAAACATTGAAAAGAACTATTTACAACTAATGAAGAGATTTTTTAAATTATGTAAACTGCAAAGTTTAAGTGGAAGAAAAATCTAGTATATATTACATCCAGGAATTCCACAATTATACAATAAGTGTAACCCTTTGGTTGAACTGACGTGAATTATGTGATGTCATGGTCTTGGCATTAGTGATCTTCCTTTGTCTTTACTAAGCAAAGGAGCTAGATGTGAATTTGGGATTTTTCTCAGATTTCTAAGTGGATGTTGAAACATGTGCTTAGCACGAAATACTAATGACAATTTAGCAAGAACAAATTTTGAGAATTGTGAACCGCTTGGGGAAGAAAGTCTACTTTCCTCTCAGCCTGAAGGCAAGAGAGAGTTTGTTGATACTAAGCCAATCCTCGGTATAGACTCATTTAAGAGCATTTTTTTAATTGAAAAAAAAAAACGGTTGACCTACTTGGGCGTACATTGAAAAGAACTATCTGCAACTAATGAAGAGATTTTGTAAATTATGTAAACTACAAAGTTTAAGGGGCAGAAAAATCTAGTATATATTACATCCAAGAATGCCACAATTATACAATAAGTGTAACTCTTTGTTTGAACTGACGTGAATTATGTGATGTCATGGTCTTGGCGTTAGTGATCTTCCTTTGTGTTTACTAAGCAAAAGAGCTAGATGTGAATTTGGGATTTTTCTCAGATTTCTCAGTGGATGTTGAAACATGTGCTTAGCACGAAATACTAATGAAAGTTTAGAAAGAACAAATTTTTAGCATTGTGAACCACCTGGGGAAGAAATTCTTCTTGCCTCTCAGCCTGAAGGCAAGAGAGAGTTTGTTGGTACTAAGCCAATCCTCGGTATAGATTCACTTAAGAGCATTTTTTTTAATTGAAAAAAAAATGGTTGACCTACTTGGGCGTGCAGGATTTCTGGATGAGGCACACAATCTTATAACAATGATGCCAATAGAACCTAATGCTTCTTATAACAATGATGCCAATAGAACCTAATGCTGCTGCGTTTGGGGCTTTTCTCAGTGGCTATAGAACTCATGGCGATATAAATTTAGCCGAATGTGTTGCAAACTGCCTATTTGAATTAGAGGCTAATAATCCTGGAAATTATGTGTTATCAAATATTATGTTGCAGCTGGCAAGTGGGAAGAAGTGGCAAAAGTGAGATTAGTAATGAAAGATAAGGGTTTGAAAAAACCAGCGGGATTCAACTGGATTGAGGTTAAAAATAAAGTGCACACATTCCTTGTGGGAGACAAATTGCACCCACAATCAGAACATATTTATGAGAAGGTAGAGAGCTTGGCTAAGGAGATCGAGGCAGCAGGCTATGTTCCTGATACCAACTTTGTGTTGCATGATATTAATGAAGAGGAGAAGGAAGACATCCTTCACAGCCACAGTGAAGAGCTGGCTCTTGCATTTGGACTTATCAACACACCCCAAGGACATTAATTCGAATAAAAAATAACCTCCGTGCGTGTGGCGATTGCCACAATGTAACCAAGCTCATTTCCAAGATTGTAGGCCGGGAAATCATTGTGAGGGATCCCAATCGCTTCCATCGTCTTAAGAATGGACTGTGTTCATGCAACGATTATTGTTGATCTAATTGATAAAAGCTTGTCTGATGGGCTGGTAGGCAGGTATTGGCATTAATTTTTTTGATTTTGTTTGGCAGGCTTTGTGGGTCTAGGATAACACAATCAGTCCTACGAAAATTTTGTACAGCTGGTTTAGTTTAGTTCATCAAATATTTTTAACTTTATCACCTTTGACACAACTTTCTTGGTATACAGATAAATGATAAAAACAATTGGGGTCAGGTGGGTGAAATTGCAGGAATATTGAAGTAGCATCAAAGTCCTTTGTAACGTTTGTATCTTTTTCCTTTTCACTATTACTTGGTAAAAAACATCTATACATATCAAACTATGTAGCAGGCCTTTTCTAGCTAGAGCCAAGGAACAAGTGTCTTAGAATATTCTTCCCTCCTTATTGAGCATTTCAACTCTATCTTATTAATTTGAGTGTGACAACAATACTGATAGATGGTTGATTTTCCAAGAGAAACATTCCAAGAGCACAATTATGTTTTCATATGTGAAAATATGGCATTCCCATTTAAAATGGGTATGTCAACAGAAAAGTAGCATAACAAAAGTGGATGATAGTGTATGACATATGTTTTCTTTTCCAGCATGGGCTGGAAGAAAAAGTGAAGCCTTGTATCATAATTCATTTTCTGTAGTTCTATAAGATAAGCCAGCTTTTCCACAAGAACGAAAATGTTCATGATAATGCTTAAAAGTACTTTTATCATGTTTTCTTAAGGGGGGTCATCGAGTGAGGGATAGATGAAAGATATATGTCGGATTCCCAACTCTTAGTTGGCATTGATGCTAGGAATATGTAACTATTTCTATTGAAAGGATATGCATATGATATTGCAGGGTATGTGGAATTTATCTGTCTAGAAAGACTTGTACATAGTTATAGCTTTGCTTGCTAACAATTCCCAAAAACCGTTGGTTTTCAGTGCATGTGAGTAGAGAACCGTGGAAAAAGATAGTTAAAGTACTTATTATATTTCTCCATAACAAATGGAACATTATAGTAGCATATCACAAAGAGTAGCAATCCATGGTAGTGTTCTCTAGATTTTTCTTGATGAAAATATATTGTGGCAAAGTGATGTGAAATTCTAGTGCATTTCTCGAGTCAAAAGTTTAGATATTTTCGTAGAAATTGGAAACTTATTCCTTCAGGTAGTATTGTAGTTTTGAGACATGAACATATAAGCCTTAAGGTAATCAAATTGATGGAATTGGTAACCCAAGTCAATATGCTTAATCTCAATTGTTCTATAGTTTAACAGAGGACTGACCAAAAGGCATTTTTTTTTCATTTCGTTGAAGCTGTTGTAAAGGGCTTATGTAATGTTTGAAGTGTTCCTCAGTAGATGTGATATTTACAATGTCCCTAATTCTTTTGTATTGAAATGCAATCTCTATCTATTTTCTTTCAAAACATGCATATTATCTAGCTGTCATTCTCGCAGTTATGGTTTGTGCTCTCATCTATTTGCTTGGCCTCCTCTCGTTTATTGGTTGTGCGCGTTACTATTGCAGAAGAATGGGGGCCGACCCATCTGATCCGGTTGCAATTCATCTAGACAATACTAGAGTGACGAAGGCAGGCATGAAAGCACTGCCGACTGTTGTTTACACATCTTCTTCTAAGCTGTCACCGGGATTGGCCCGTTGCTCCATCTGCTTGGCCGAATTCGAAGAAGGAGAAAAGCTGTGAATGCAACCTTGATTTTATTTTAGTCCTTAATACTCATTAAAATTATAATCTTACTTTTTCATTACAATCCTAGAATGCACACTGTTGATCATAATCAACTTCCTATAAAATTTTCACAGGCAATCTGGCTTAAAACTCTCAAATTCCCCCTTTCAGCCTGGGAAAATCATTCTTACGCCTATCGTTACCATTTCCCGCCTCCAAATTACATTATAAAAGGCAAAAAACCCCGCATTTGAAAATATTTAAGGCCGTAGCCCCCCGGTCCTTTCTTCCGCATAACCCTATGCTGGAACCGAGCGCAAAAGCACTAGGCACTTATCAAAGTATATCGGGCGCATTCTGAGCTGTCCGATCAAACCATAGATCAACGTACCGCAACCCTCCCGCCGTTGTGGTCCCCGCGCCCAAAAAAAAACACTGTTCAAAACTGCCCGGTATTCATCGCACCGCCTTTCGGAGGCGGGCGGTATTTCTCAAAACGGAGCGATTCCATACACAGTTTGCCACGTGTCCTCGCATATGGCTCCAAAACCGCCGTTCATCACACATTATTGATCGGTAAAAGTCATGCAACGATATCAATGTCAGCCGTCAGATCGGGGGGTCTGCATCCGACAATCGTCGCGCTCCGAAGCTGCTTTATCTACAGACAAATCACGCCCCTGGCCCACTTTCCATCGCCTCCGATGCTCCTTCGACCGTCGATCTCCCCCTGAGATCGGACGGTCTACATCTAGTCACATGCACACCTTGGACCCAGTCTCTCACCACGTCATTATCCCACATGTGCGTCGCATTTCTCTTCTGCTCATTACATATGTCAGTCATAAGTCAAATTTCATTATTTTTCGTTTAAAACTTTCGCCAGTTCGCCTACCATTATTCCACTGCACTTTCTTCATCACCACCCTGCATGCTTCCGCCATTTCATCATGTTACGTCACTACACAGTCGCCTCCATTGCATCGCCATCCCCCATGCATCTGTTTTCTTCACGACTTTCTGTGTCTTGCGGGTTTGCAATGATGGAGAATTATCATAATTTTCAGTATCCATTACAAAAGCCGAGAACACGTCAAAGGACCAGTTTTTCAGAGGCGGAATTTATGAAGAAAGTCCTGGGTAGCTGCTGCGACATGACATCCATTAAAGAAACAGGGTTATACTTTGGCAGGCTTCCCAGGGTCATTCAAAAGGCGCCGATTTCACAGATGGAGATATCAATGGAGCAGATAAAGAATATCAGTGAACGGTAGAGAATTAAAGACAGGTAGCTGAAGATTTTGGGGGCCTGGTTCTAACCTTTTGAAGCAGAGTACCAGATTGAAGATCCTGCACATCATCTGAAAGATTTATACGCAGAAAACAATGCCCTCAAGGATTTATTTCAACAGGTTTTTCTTTCCAGGAAAGGATGGATGTTTATGTGATTTTACTTCTTTGCCGTGTCCCTGGAGAGATTTCTACCCAGTGCATTTATTTCAGTTAGCAGGCCACAGAGTACATTCAGCACTACAGTGCCGTCAAGCAGTATGGGCAGGCACTTTTTCACCATTTTGTCTTAATGATACAATTAAATGTTCATCACCTTCTCCCTTATCAAGCTTTCTTGTTCTCCTATAAAGCTCTCGAAGAACAGATAGTTTAGGGGTTCTAGATTTTATCAGAAAATCATGAAGTGAAAGGATTTTTGTATACATTTTGTAAACTCTTGTGTGAAGGCTCAGAGCCCATAGGGTCTCAGTGAGGAGGAGTTCCATTTTTTAAAGAGGATTCTGGTCTTTGGTATTTCACAGTCTGTAATTTTCTCTTATGTGTTATTTTAATATATCATTTCATTTCATCCATGTTTCCTGTATCATGTTTTGGAATGCGAGTGGCTCACTGATTTTTGGTATGGATTCATCCTAGTTGATGCCCATGCTCGGATCAGTCAAGCACTTTAAATATGGCTCATGCATGATATACTGTTCCTTTATTCATCTAAACCGTATTTTTGCTATATTAGTTTCTTTGGGAGGGTGTTTTTAAAACGCCATGGTTGTGTATGGATTCTTAGATTGGTAAGCCCATGCATAGTTATGTTGTGTACCTGTATATCAGCCCAATGATAACTAGTATCTTCTTGATATTTCTTTCACTACATACACCTTCTGATAACTTATTTCTGTGACATATTACTTGAACTAGCCCGCTTTGCAGCGAACTGTCTCTGAATTTTCTGATGCTTTCATATGAGATTTATGCACTTTGCCTCTGCAGTATCCATTTATCTATGTTAGTTTCTGAGGATCTTGGTCCCATTCTAGTTTATTTCCCTATTTACAAGAGATAGCATGTGAGCTGAAGTTGAAAAATTCATACATTAGATTATATGCTCCTTGCTATGCTAAGATGTCCTAGGCACTGGTCTATCACAACTCTAGGCTGTCTCTAGGAGCGACAACATATTTCTGGCGCCGTTTCCGAGGACGAAGTTAAGAAAATCAGAATCTCTGGGCCTCGACAAATCATATTCACTCTCTAAGTAAGTGAGCACAGAGAGTTGAGAGTTGTAGATCCCTCACCTTGGCGACTCCACATTTGTTCAGTTGATAAATCTATTTACAGTCCTGGCTCCTCGTAAGCCACACCTGAGTTCAGATACGTCTAAGCCAAAGACACCTTCAATGTCTGACCCTGAAAAGATCATACATAGAAGAAATTGGAGGGAAAGAAAATCAGTCCATTCTGAGATTCCCGAATTCTCTCAAGAAGACTTTTCGTCTTCCTCCTCTCAAGATTCTCAATTACAAATTCCCGACTCCACTATCGGAGATACCGATTACTATTCAGATAGTCCACCTCGAGGAGGTGTCCAATTTAAAGATAAATTTCACCCTACTCCTGAGGTTGAAGAGGTAAAAGAAGTCACTGAAGTATCTGCTATTAGCAGACCATTGTTCCCCCCAACACCTCAAGCTGCAGTTGAGTATATTCCTATTGTTATCCATACTCCACTCCCACTTCCTCCTCTTCCTCCATTTACACATCAGACTGTTGCACTACCCCCACCTCCTCCAATGGCCAATGTTCCAACTTTCTTGTTGAATAAATATGCTCCCCTGGCATTACCTCAAGTTTTGAATGATATGCCCCAAGATTATCTGAAGATTTTGCCCAGATTCAATGGGGAAAATGAGGTTGATGCTCAGAAACATCTTGAGACTTTTTTCTCTTTTGCAGAGAACTTTAATGTTGAACATTTGGATGTGGTCTTAAGACTGTTTGTACAATCTCTTGATGGTGAAGCTCGAAAATGGTTTAAGACTTTGGCAGGCCATTCTATTACCACTTGGGATAATATGGAGGATACTTTTCTCAGAAAATGGGGGGAGAAGAAAGATCATGGACAATGTCTTACTGAGTTTAATACACTCAAGAAAAGACATAATGAAGGGGTGTCAAAATTTATCAAGAGATTTAATCAGTTGTATCTAAGCCTTCCTGTCGATATGAAACCTCATCAGACTGCTGCTAAAGTCGTTTTGATAGCAGCCTTCGACTCAGAATTTGGTTTCTCTCTCAGAGAAATAAATCCTGCTACTCTGGATGATGCTCAGGCAGATGCTCTAGAAATTGAGGCAAATTTTGCCTCCACTGGTAAATCAAAGGGAAAATCTGAACATGATACTAGAAGAAGGGGCAAAGAGGAGGTGTCTACCTCTAGTCAAGACAGAGACTCCAGTACTATCATAATCGAAGAAATGAATAAAAATATTAGCAACCTTACTAATAAGCTGGGTAAGCTCGAATTGGAGGCCAAGAATTCAGCCTACAGGAATTTCCAGAATGCTCCAAACATAGGTTAGAATCCTCACTATAGGAAACCACCCTTACAAATTTTTCCAAGGGAAGCAAAGGAGCAACAGGATCAAGTACCACACCCATTGTATCTGGAAGGTCCAGTAGATGATTATACTGAAGACACTGCCTATGGACTGGAGGATGAAAATCTTGCCTTTTCAAATAGTGATGAAGAAGAATGCCCTTTGCAAGGGAATAATGGAGCTGGGTGCTCATTGCAAGAAGAAGAAAAGACCAGAGACACAGATGAAGCAGAATTTGATCATTATTGTAAAAAATTTGATGATTTCATGCAAGCACATTTCAATAGAAGATATGATCTCAGATCCTCTAGGAAGAGGACTCGTACTCAAGAGAAAGAAGAACAGTTATCCCAGAAGGAAGCACCTACTCAGAAGGAGTCTACAATGCAGAAAGTCACAGACAAAGGTAAGAATGATCAAATTCCTTCCGCTCCAAAAGTAGTCACTCCTCCAAATACAAAGTCTGTGTCAAAAGAAGTCAAACCCCTAGCTGAAAATAAAGAGCCAAAAGAGGTTGTAATAGAGAAGTCCCCCCCTGTTTTCAGTTTGCAAAAGGAACTTGAAAAATTCAAAATCCCAGTGCCCTTGACTGAACTGTTGAAGCAACCAATAGACCAAGCTCAAGTCACCTCATTTATGCTACCTCCAGAAGCAGCACTTATCCCCGATAGCCTCAACCTTCAAGAAGAAAGACCCATGGTTGTCTTTGGTCCACATGTTGAGGAATTAGATGCTTCTACCCCTCCCTTTTATGTGTCTCTAGTGATTCATGACTTGCTATTACATAATTGTTTGTTAGATTCTGGAGCTTCCCATAATCTGATACCTCTGTCAGTCATGGAACAACTAGGATTACAAATCACCCGTCCATACAAGGACCTCTATTCATTTGACTCCAAAAGAGTTAAATGCTTGGGAATGATCAAAGATTTGGTGTTCAATTTGGCTCAAATCCCAGCAAAAGTGTAGTAATGGACATCGTGGTGGCTGACATCCCAGCTCGTTTTCGTATGTTTCTGTCAATATATTGGGGAAAAAAAATCAGTGGATCACTCAAGATGGATTTAACATATGCCACTATCCCAGTTTTTGGTGGCCAAGAGAGGAGATTGTACAGGGAGACTAGATTTGTCAAGATGGTGACTAAGTCTGACAACTCAGTTAATTCCCCAGTCTACAGTAAAGAAGGAGATTTCTCATGCTTGATGCTGGAAGAAGATCCAGATTATGCTCATGAACTATCCTTTTGCCAGATCAAGACTGAAAATCCCTCAGAGAGCAATGAAACAGGAATCTGGACACTTCATTTTGATGGAGAAAATTCAAGAGAAGGTAATGAAGCTGGGGTACTATTAATTTCTCCTATAGGCAAATGGGTTTCGTTGTCCTTCAAGCTGGAATATGAAGCCACTAACAATGTGGCCGAATATGAATCATTTCTGCTAGGATTGCAGACAGCCAAGAATATGAACATACAAAGTTTAAAAGTTCTGGGAGATTCAGAACTGGTGGTTAGACAGGTCAGGAATCAGTGTCAAACCAAACATCCACGACTGAGGGCTTATAGGAATGAGGTTTGGGACATGGTAGAAAATTTCTTCTTGGCATTCAATATCCAGTTCATGCCCCGAGAACAGAATAGGATGGTTGATTCCCTTGCTGTGGCTGCTAGTACATTTCGTCCACCTCAGAACCCCCTTTTAAGATATGAAATTGAGATACGTTATCGGCCATCAATCCCAGATAACATCAAACATTGGCAGGTATTTGAGGATGAAGAACAGATGAAGAGATTCCTGGAAACAGTAGGAGAATTCTTCAATATGGAGATTGATGCTAATGAAGAAGAGATTGAGTCTGAAGATACTTCAAAAAGAAATTGGGAGGAGAAAGTGGCAGGTAATAAGGTGTTGCAGTTAAAGGGAAACATTATACCTAGAGGGTTGGTGCCTCTAGAAAGATTATTTGACAAGAATGATGTCCCACGACAGCCAAGAAAAGTGGTAGAAGAAAATCAGGTAGAAGACCTAAATCTTGGTACTGAGGCTGACCCCAAAATTGTAAAATTGTCCAGGAAGATCCCTGGAGAATATAAAAAGCCATATCAGAAATTATTTCAGTCTTACAGAGATGTGTTTGCATGGTCCTAACAGGACTTGAAAAATTTTGATTTCAGTATTATGCAACACAAAATTCCACTCAAGGGAGATGCAAAACCCCATAAGTAGAAGCTCAGACAAATCAAACCCCTGCTGCTTCCCTCTATTGAGAAGGAAATTAAGAAGCTGTTAAAGGCCAAAATAATTGTGCCATTGAGGTACTTTGAATGGGTGGAAAATCTAGTCCTTGTTCGAAAGAAGAATGGAGAAATAAGGCTGTGTGTGGATTTTAGAAATTTAAACAGAGCATCCTTAAAGGATAATTATCCACTTCCTAAGATGGATCACATCCTGCAGAAAGTAGTTGGAGCTTCTAGGATGTCAATGATGGATGGATTCTCTGGTTATAACCAGGTGGATGTACTTCCAGAATACCAAAAGAAGACTGCTTTCACCACACCATGGGGTACATTTATGTATGCCAGGATGCCTTTTGGATTGATTAATGTAGGGGCCACTTTTCAGAGGGCCATGGACATTGCTTTTGTTGGGGAGCAAGATAAATTTCTAGTAGTCTACCTTAATGATATCACTGTATTTTCCAAGATTGATACTGAACATATTGAACATCTGCGAAGGACCTTTGAGAAATGCAGAAGGTATGGTCTCTCTCTAAATCCTCAAAAGTCTTTATTTGCATTAGAAGAGGGAAAAATTTTGGGACACATTGTGACTAAAGATGGAGTGAGAATAGACCCTAAAAGGGTAGAGGTTATAAATGGTATTTCTTTCCCCAAAAATAAGAAAGAGGTGCAAGTATTCCTTGGGCACATTAATTTCCTAAGAAGGTTTATTCCTAACTATGCTGAGATAGTTAGGCATATAACAGACATGCTCAAGAAGAAGAATGAAGTAAAGTGGTCACAGGAATCACGAGAGGCATTTACCAGGATAAAAAACGCTTTTGCTGAAGCCCCTGTGCTAGCCGGGCCGGATTATTCGAAACCTTTTATGATCTTTTCATTTGCTTCACCCCATACAGTAGCAGGAGTCTTATTGCAGAAGAATGAAGATGAATATGAGTAGCTTATTGCCTTTTTCAGTCAGGTGCTCCGTGATGCAGAATTGAAATATAACATATTGGAGAAGCAAGCATATGCCCTAGTAAAGTCCCTCAAAACATTCTGCATGTATATTTTGCAGTCCCATATCACTGCATTAGTGCCTGCAACTGCTGTAAAAGATATTCTTATCCAAGGGGACAGTGAAGGGAAAAGGGGAAGGTGGATTGCCAAGATACAGGAGTATGACTTAGACATCCACCCCACTAAGCTGATCAAAGGGTAGGGGCTTGCTAAAATGTTATCTGACTCAAATTATCAGGCTCTGGGTATAAATTTGTCCATAATAGCAAGTGAGGAATCTGAAGAGAAAGAAGAACAATAGGGAATTGGAGTAGCTACTCAAGAAATACATGTAAAATACCTCACAGTCAGTGGTATAAGGAAATAGTGGAGTATCTTCTGACACTCAACTGCCCTCATAGCTGTGACAAAGCTAAGTACAGATCACTGAGGTTAAAATCATAGAAATACATAGTTTCTAATGGGCAGCTATATTGGCGAGATCCCTCAGGCATCTTACTCCTGTGTCTCACGGAGAATGAAGTCGAGAGTATTACAGCAGAATTTCATGAAGGAATCTGTGGGGGACATTACAGCTGGAGGGCCATTGCTCACAAGATCCTGAAGGCTGGTTTTTATTGGCCCAAGCTTTTTGGAGATGTTTTTGCCCACGTTAGAGCTTGTGAGAAGTGTCAGAAATTTGCTGAAATATAGAGATCCGCGCCTCTGCCCATGATTCCCGTGTACGTGGATGAACCATTCAGACAATGGGGAATTGATTTTATAGGAGAAATACATCCTCCATTAAGTGGTCAGCATAAGTGGATTTTAACGGCCACCGATTATTTCACCAAATGGGTGGAAGCCATACTAGCAAGGAATGCCACAGATACTGTGATAATAAAATTCATGGAAGAAAACATCATATCCAGGTTTGGTTGTCCTGCCAGAATAGTGACCGATAATGCACAGGCTTTCAAGTCTGCGAAATTTGTGAATTTTTGTCAGCAATATAACATCACACTAGGTCACTCTACAACCTATTATCCACAGGGAAATGGCCTGGCAGAGTCTTCCAACAAAACCCTGGTAAGAGCATTGAAGAAGGCTATAAATGAAAACCAGAAAAATTGGGATTCCCAGTTAAAATTTTCTTTGTGGGCCAATAGAATTACTAGTAAGAGAGCAACTGGAAAATCCCCATATGAATTGGTATATGGGAGGGTAGTGGTATTTCCTATTCAATTATCCCTACTAGTAGCTTGATTCATACAGGAAAGTCAGGAGGAGCCTGATGACATGACCAGGCGAATAATTAAACTGGTGGAATTGGAATAAACACGCAATCAGGTGAATCAGAGGTTAATAGAATATCAAGAGAAAATGAAACACATTTTTGATCAGCATGCAAAAGACAGGAAATTGTAGATCGGCGATCTAGTGCTGAGATGGGATGTACGAAGAGTCGAAAAAGGAAAACATGGTAAATTCGACCCCCTCTGGTTCGGTCCTTTCAAAATTATGGATAAGGGAGACAAAAATACTTTCAAGTTGGAAAATTTATAGGGTGACTTGCCTGATGCCCCTGTGAATGGTCAGTTCCTTAAGCCCTACTTTCAGTTCTGATTCAGGCAGAGGTAGCCTGATGTATTATATTGTATATTAGTTTCTTGTTTCACTTTTTTTTTGAATAATACAGGTGTCGTGATGAGTCATAAAACAAAAAGCAGAGGTGCTGAAGAGCAAGGTTCACACAAGGGAGTATCTGGTGGTCTGCGAAGTTCTCGACATGCCCAGGGATGAACGTGTCGTCCCTAGGTGGAGCCAATGTTGATCATAATCAGCTTCCTATAAAATTTTCACAGGCAATCTGGCTTAAAACTCTCAAATTCCCCTTTTCAGCCTGGGAAAATCATTCTTACGCATATCGTTACCATTTCCCGCCTCAAAATTACATTATAAAAGGCACAAAACCCCACATTTCAAAATATTTAAGGCCATAGCCCCCCAGTCCTTTCTTCCGTGTAACCTTGTGCTGGAACCGAGTGCAAAAGCACTAGGCGCTTATCAAAGTATATCGGGCGCATTCTGAGCCGTCCGATCAAACCATAGATCAACGTATCGCAGCCCTCCCGCCGTTGTGGTCCCCGTGCCCCAAAAAAAACACTGTTCAAAACTGCCCAGTATTCATCGCACTGCCTTTCGAAGGCTAGCGGTATTTTTCAAAACGGAGCGATTCCATACATAGTTTACCGCGTGTCCTCGCGTACGGCTCCAAAACCGCCGTTCATCTCACATTATTGATCGGTAAAAGTCACACAGCGATATCGCTGTCAGCCGTCAGATCAGAGGGTCTGCATCCGACAATCGTCATGCTCCAAAGCTGCATACGTTTTATCTACAGACAAATCACGCCCCTGGCCCACTGTCCATCGCCTCTGATGCTCTTTCAACCATCGATCTCCCCCTGAGATCGGACGGTCTACATCTAGTCACATGCACGCCTTGGACCCAGTCTCTCACCACATCATTATCCCACGTGTGCGTCGCATTTCTCTTCCGCCCATTACATATGTCAGTCATAAGTCAAATTTCATTATTTTTCGTTTAAAACTTTCGCTAGTTTGCCTACCATTATTTCGCTGCACTTTCTTCATCACCACCCTGCATGCTTCCGCCATTTCATCATGTTACGTCACTACACAGTCGCCTCCATTGCATCGCCGTCCCCCATGCATCTGTTTTCTTCACGTCTTTGTGTGTCTTGCAGGTTTGCAGCGATGGAGAATTATCATAATTTGCAGTATCCATTAAAAAAGCCGAGAACACGTCAAAGGACCAGTTTTTCAGAGGCGGAATTTATGAAGAAAGTCCTGGGTAGCTGCTGCGACATGACATCCATTAAAGAAATAGGGTTATACTTTGGCAGGCTTCCCAGGGTCATTCAAGAGGTGCCGATTTCACAGATGGAGATATCAATGGAGAAGATAAAGAATATCAGTGAACGGTAGAGAATTAAAGACAGGTAGCTGAAGATTTTGGGGGCCTGGTTCTAACCTTTTGAAGCAAAGTACCAGATGGAAGATCCTGCACATCATCCGAAAGATTTATACACAGAAAACAATGCCCTCAAGGCTTTATTTCAACAGAGTTTTCTTTCCAGGAAAGGACGGATGTTTATGTGATTTTACTGCTTTTCCGTGTCCCTAGAGAGATTTCTACCCAGTGCATTTATTTCAGTTAGCAGGCCATAGAGTACATTCAGCACTACAACGCCGTCAAGCAGTATGGGCGGGCGCTTTTTCACCATTTTGTCTTAATGATACAATTAAATGTTCATCACCTTCTCCCTTATCAAGCTTTCTTGTTGTCCTATAAAGCTCCCGACGAACAGATAGTTTAGGGGTTCTAGATTTTATCAGAAAATCATGCAGTGAAAGGCTTTTTGTATACATTTTGTAAACTCTTGTGTGAAGGCTCAGAGCCCATAGGGTCTCAGTGAGGAGGAGTTCCATCTGTTAAAGAGGATTCTGGTCTTTGGTATTTCACAGTCTGTAATTTTCTCTTCTGTGTTATTTTAATACATCATTTCATTTCATCCATGTTTCCTGTATCATGTTTTGGAATGCGAGTGGCTCACTGATTTTTGGTATGGATTCATCCTAGTTTATGCCCATTCTCAGATCAGTCAAGCGCTTTAAATATGGCTCATGCATGATATATTGTTCCTTTATTCATCTAAACCGTATTTTTGCTATATTAGTTTCTTTGGGAGGGTGTTTTTAAAACGCCATGGTTGTGTATGGATTCTTAGATTGGTAAGCCCATGCATAGTTATGTTGTGTATCTGGATATCATCCCAATGATAACTAGTATCTTCTGGATATTTCTTTCACTACATTCACCTTCTGATAACTTATTTCTGTGACATATTACCTGAACTGGCCCGCTTTGCAGCGAACTGTCTCTGAATTGTCTGATGCTTTCATATGAGGTTTATGCACTTTGCCTCTGCAGTATCCCTTTCTCTATGTCATTTTCTGAGGATCTTGGTCCCATTCTAGTTTATTTCCCTATTTACAGGAGATAGCATGTGAGCTGAAGTTAACAACTTCATACATTAGATTATATGCTCCTTGCTATGCTAAGATGTCCTAGGCACTGGTCTATCACAACTCTAGGCTGTCTCTAGGAGCGACAACACATGCCAAGAGGATTCAGAGTACATTTTTTTCCGTAGGCTTAGAAAATATGGGAGATGGATTTTCATAAGATTTTTTATGGTTGGAATAGTACCACTTCAATCTCGATTTTCAACACTAAATTTTCATAATCGTAATAGTAAAATGATTATAACCATAAAAAATGGAACATTAAATTTATCGACGCTCATCCATTGTCGGAGATTCAAATTCTGCTTCCATTCCTGTAGATCCTATGACTACAGGCCGCACCACCCTCTGTCGTTTCTTCTTTGCCTCTCTTCCTCTTGTGTGCCATGTGACCGATGGCTGATTCATTTTCTGAAGTGGAATTGAGAGCGAGGGGGAAGTTAACGAGAGCCCTGGCTCCATGCATTCTGAAGGCGGCGTGGTCATATGTGAGAGCAGCCTCTTTGGCCGTGATGAAGTGGGATTGGCCATTGGCTGCTCCATCTGCTTGGCCGAATTCAACGGAGAAAGATGTGAATGCAACCCAACTGTAATCATGGATTCCACGTGGAATGCATTGATAAGTGGTTGACCTCGTATTCTTCCTGCCCTATGTGTAGGCATTCTCTGAATATCCTTTAGTAATCAATATGTATGATAATACTCTTACGTTTCATTACAAGGTGGACTAGTTGTCATATTCATCAGTTTTCATTTCCTTGTAAGATGTCTCATTTCTGCAGTGGAAGTGCTTTTGCTCGATGTTCTATGCATGCTTTCTAGTTTATGTCAATGCAGGAGATCAAATCTCTGGGTTTCTATATTGATGATATAAAAGGTCAAGAGGAAAAATTGCCCCATTCTCCAGCATAGAATGACAATGCTATTGCAAGTGATGTAACAGGCGGCAATGAAGTAAAGTCTGAGGACAAAAGGAGCCCATTTAAGGCAACTCATGGCACGAAATGCAGTGAGGGTGAAACTATGACGAGTCCAAAGCAAACCCTTAAAAATGAAACTGTATCTTATCTCAAAAATGACAAAGATCACGACTTAAGCAAACATACGGCAACATTAGAAAAATTGTCCTCCCTAAGAAGCTCTTCCAAAAAAAAGTTGAAGAGGTTGCTAAATCTGAGGAGTGGAAGTGTCCAAAGTGTAGAAGTATCTACAATTGCAGTATTTGCATGTAAACTTGAATATAGAAATGCACCTAGGTGAAAACATGCTAATTGTTACGTTGCTTTGTTTAACTCAAATTTTCAATCAGGTTTTGATATTGTTTGAGATTTCCAAAAATAAAGTTGTTGAATTCGTTATTGCAAGAAAAAGAAAGGTTGTGCTCCTATTGGAATTCTTATCCATGCACTTAAGTTTACAGGTTTTGCTTCTGTTGCTGATTTACTCAAGTGTCAAGGTCTTTCTGAGGTAAATTCCTGCACATGCAAATCTTTGAATTTTGCCTCAAGGGAAGCCAATACAATTAATTGCAGGCATAGAATTTTCGTCAAATGATGTTGGATCAGCATGAACAAGTATGTACTTTCTTATCCAAAATGTGTTTTAAGTTCATATCTATGGTTCAAACTGAAATTTGTGAACTATGGAGATTTTCTTTTACATTGTCGTAGTTATACCTTCAGCAGTACCAATTTTTTGCTACAAACACACTAGTGTGACGGTATGAAGTGGAAAAATTTTAATACTGGTCAGTTTACACCATGATTTGGGCTAACATCACTTCCTACTTATTCAGTTTTTTATTTCTACATGTTAGATATAGCCCACATCACCTTTCCATTCTTTCAGAGCTATGCTTTTACACTAGTGAACAATAATTGTTATAGAAGTTCTTTGATTGTTAAAATAAAAGTAATCTTTCCAAGGTAGACTTTTTGAAGTATCTGTAAATGAGGTATTATAGATGTACCTTACCGATAGATGGCAATACCTGCTATGCTCAGTGCAATTGAAATACCAAAGCCTCTATGATCATCAAAAAAATATGGTTTTGTAAGGTCTCTGTATTATAATGAATTTCCACTGTGTTGTTGTCCACATGCTTATATTGCAACTATGAAAGTTTAGTCCCAATTTTCAGGCCTTGGCCTTGATTCTATTTGAAGCAGCTCCTCTTTTTATAGGGCTTTAACACATGCTTACCATTCAACATAGCATTAGATGATAAACTTTGTATTCATAAACAAATGAGCAATGATGACTCAGAAATGCCACTAAATGAATGAAAAAACAACTGTTCTACGGGGATGTGTCCCTTAGGGTGGGAGAGGGCAGCTCCATGTTTCCCATGTTTCGAAGGTGTCTTTTTCTTGTAGGATGCTCCAAGAAACATTTTTCCACATATCTCTTTTGGGAAATGCGGTGAAACATAGAGGGAAATGCATTTTCCCAAAAGGGTTTTTTTATTTTTCCCTTTTTTGGGATGATTGAAGAAACATTTCTCTACATATCTTTGTGGGAACGTAGATGGAAAATTTTCCCTAATGTGAAGGATGCATTTTCCAAAAGGACGATTTCTAAGCTTTTCCCTATTATAAAAATGCGCTTTTGGATGTCTCTTAGAAAAAATGAGCTGCCAATTTTTATGGTGTCCCAAATGCTTCTACTTGCGTGTTGGACCATCCCTATACGTGCAACTAAGACTACGATTCCTTGTATTCCTTCTCCAAGTGACTCTTTATTCATGTTGTTTTCACTCTTTCCAATGCCATTGCAACCCTCGCCTAGTCCAATATACCATCATTTCGACACGAGTCGTTGATCCACATTGTACTTTTGACTAATCTATGCTCATTAAATTGTACTTTGTCAATTTTGGATTTTTGGCCATGTTATTAGAACCCCATTGTCAAGGTTCCTAGTGTAGTCAATGTTCTTTATCCACGTTTTGTTCACACCTTCAAATGCAAGTGCAACCCACACCTAATCCAATATACCATCATTTCGACATGAGTAGTTGATCCACCTGGTAATTTTGACTAATAAATACTCATTAAATAATGCTTTATCAATTTTGGATATGTGGTGATGTTATTAGAACCCCATTGTCAAGGTTCTTAGTTTGCTTGATGTTCAAGGTGATCAAAGGTTATAGAGCTTTTTCCACTTTTAGTGGTATGTAGAAGTAATTGATTAATTTATAGTAATAAAAGTTTGTTCCAATTATATATTGTGCATTTTTAAAAGTCAAAAAAATATCTATCACTTTTTGGATAATATCATTGGATTTTTTACATATATAATCACAAAATATAGCAATAAGTGAGACAAAAAACTAGATATGGAAGGCAAAAACCCCCACAAAATTATTATTCGTATACTCTTGGTATTTTAGCACTTGTGGAATAAGTTGGAGAGCCTTCTTGGAGAGCTTGTCTTCTAGGGTATTTATTTCATGGTATATATGGCCACAAGAGAACCAATCCAACTTGTTGTAGACTTGTTTGATACCTTGCAAAATATGAACCAAATGAACAAGTTTTGAATCCCCCAAAATATTTAGTTTTTTGACATATTTTTGGTTGACCACACTGACAAGAGCCTAGAGAGTTGAAAATTCAACTCTCATGTTTGTGCCCGTACTTGGAGCATATTTGATATGAAAAAAATGAGCAAGTTTTGCATATTTCTTTCCACAATGATTTTATTTCATTGCTTTGATCTTTGTTATTTTTTTGAGTTAGTTTTTTGTACAAATAGTAGATGCATAATATAACCCATTAATATTTGTTTGGATTGTGTCTTTGTTATTTCTTAACATGTTAACGTGGATTACACATTGTCAAATGACATTTACATGATACATGTTCATTTCAACATACCACTAAAATGTTTTTGAACACTAATCATCCAAGCTCTCTATACTTAAGTATGAATGAATTTTTATATATTTCAGCACATCTTAAGCCGTCTTATCTTCATTAACTTGAGTTATGCTTTGTTTAATTGTTATTGGGTAATTTGGGTGAATATTAGAGTAGTGTTCCTTAGTTCTATAGAGGGATTCACTAAGGGACATTTTTAGTCTTCTCGAATGGGTCCCTGTGTGTCTAAATTTATTTGATACAAGTTGATGATCAAAATTTTCTTTGAAAATTTTATTGATACTTGTTTTCTAATTGTCTTTAGTTTTTAATGATGATTGATAGGTTTTCAAAGCAATAATTTGTTGAGTCCTTTCCTTCCACGCCTACTTATGTGTGGAAATTTTGCTAATTTATTTCTTGCAAAATGAGTTATGTTTGTTGTGCATGGCTTTGTAATTTGTATAACCATAAACATCCTTTCAAATGTCGGTATGGGATATTTTATGGTTCGTTGCCCATAAACAACCCACCTTAACCTTACACCAAGGTCCTCTTATCTATTTTATTGATGGATCATGGTGTTCTCAAGTGTCTCCTTTATATTCTCTTGCCTTAGCATAGATGCAAAAGTGTGGTTTTCCATTTGATGTGTATTGCCTTTGTAGGTACCCTTTTTGAATTTGTCCTTAGTTGCATGTTTGGCTACAATAGATGTTTTGGCCAATTCATTTGGATCTCTTTGTTAATTTAGATACCTTATGGTATATGTGCATTGACTAGGGTCTTTGTTGGTCATGGAGTCTCTCTTGGTTCTTGCTTTTTATTTGTTATGATATGCTCATTTAGCAAACTTTACCTTAACTCAAGTGGTTTTTCCATGTGTATCAATTTTTTACTTTATTTAATTGTTACTTCAAAATTTAGTGCCCTAGTGCAAAGCCTCTCAGGTATGACCCAAACGTCGCAAGGCTAAGACTAGTGTCGGGCTAGCGATGGATAAGGTGGCACTACCGACGGTTGTTTCCATCGCTGGCATGGCCCAACCATCGCAAATTTGAATCATATAAGCCACTATTTCCAAAGATTCACTTCACTCAGGTATAACTAGATTCATTAGCAGTTAGTATGCATAAACTTATAGCAAGATTCATTAGCATTTTGTATAGAAAACAATATAGCCATATTCATTAGTACTCTGATACATAAGCATACTTTCTAGGTAACCTAACCATACTACAGTAAACCAAAATGATAGGCAATAGTTGGGACATAACAATCCTTCTCTTCAAAAGAAAAAATAAGAGAAGATAAGAGATTAGTTGTAGATTAAGATGCTCACCTATGTGAAAAGCTTTGGGACATCCATCACAAAGGATAAGGTCACCTCCATACCAACACTCCGAAAAAAAATCAATCATTATCACTTGGATCACGTAGCTTTCTCTCACATGAATTTTTTTGGCTTGTAAGTGAAAGCGCTACCTCATGTAGTTATTTCCCATCCATAAGATAGATGCTTTGATAACTGTTAAACAATGGGAAATGCAACAATAAGCTAAAAACACTGCTGGTCTAGATATAGTCTTGACAAAAAGAAAAGGGAAAAAAACCAAAACAACATCACAAAGATACTTACAAAGTTTGACTCTTTCCCCATCCAGCATGTACTTCAGACTTTGAACAACACACCTAATAAACGTATAACAACCTAAATAGTAAAAACAAAATACTGAGAAAGTGACCCTTTGAATTTTAATAAAAATGACCTAAAAATGTAATAATATCTTTCCAAGGTTGTTGTATCTTGTGTCGGATACTCATATTTCCATGTCATCATCATGTTAGGTGACTTAGGATATTGTGATTCTTCCTGGAAGACTACCTAACATAAGGGCCTGGGTAACCTCATCTGGCTGCTTATGTCAGTTCTGGAACAACAACATTGCCAGGGTATCTTGGACATAGGACTAGCTGCCTGGGGCCTCATGGTGGATCTCACTACAAAGGAGGAACTGATTATTTGGGTGGAGACTAGATCATGAAGTGGCCAAAGAGAATTTACAACAAAATTCCAAGGGAGAGACATGTTTGACATTCAATATATATTTATAAATTTCATATTCAATTATCAAGCCATTTGATATTCATAGTTCCATCAAAAGGCTAACATCATCCCTACTTTAATTAGACATTGTTGGATGAAAGAGGAGTTTGCTAGCATTGATTCGAAAGTAATAGGGTTGGTTCCTCCACATAGAAGGAATTTTGGCACTACCAAGTTCGGTTATTACTTCAAAGATTTACAAAGTGTTGTTGCAGGGACATGAAATCCATCATCTGGTTGAGAACTTTTGTACTCTCTTTGATTCTAAGTTAGAGATCCTACAAACCATCTAATTTGGTTAGCTCCTTTCAGGTAATGATTGGATTCCTTTACCCTCTCTTCTACCATCTGTCATGTATATACATCTTATCTTTGAGCCCTCCTCTCTCTTCTCTTTTTTCCTTGTACTTTCTTCTAGTGCAGACCATCAACTAAGTGCACTGGTGACTTTTCTTCAAGAATTTGAGTGATCTGATTAGGACTATTTTACAAGGAACTTGAACCTATGAGATACTAATGGTTTGGACTTTAATGTGCATGTGGTCAGTAAACTTACAACTCTTCTATTAAACTTTAAAGTGCTTTCAACTCGTGGCTTAAATTTGTTTAGTTAAAGATTGTAGATTATTATAATAAAAGTATATTATTATAATTTAGTATTATACTTTATTATATTAAAGGTGGTTATTATATTATTTATTATGCTTTGAATTAATTTTTTTTGGCTAAGATTGCAGATTGGTTATTATATTATTTATTATACTTTGGTTTCATGTGAAGGAATAATTGATGATTGACAAGCCTTTGAGTGAGTTTCCTCAATGCCCTCTTCAACTGTATTAATAAACTTGTCATCTTGTTTTAAATCAATACAGGAAGCTATGTGAACCTCTTCTGGAACTGTAACTTAAAATAGGTGTCCTCACTTTAGGCACACCAACAATTATTTTATCAATATCCCTATGGAACCCCATATCTAGCAAATGGTCGACTTCATCAAAGTACGATAACTTTCACACCCATTAAATGACTTGAGACAACTCGGGTATTCTCTATATGGTCCCAAAGCCTTCCAGGAGTGGCCACTAATATTTGGCAAGGATTTTTTTGTAGCCATTTTTGTTCTCTTGGTAATTTAGTTCCCCCACTAACTACTTGTACACCAATATTTGCATGGAATTTAAACAAAACATTGGCCTTGACAGCAACTTGACTTGCAAGTTCCCTAGTGGGACAAATGACAAGAAAAAAAATAGGCAGCCTTTTATGATCTTGGAGGAATGGTGACTTCACTATCACCTCAATAGCAGGAA
The DNA here is from genome assembly GCA_034641835.2 of Pinus albicaulis. NCBI lineage: Eukaryota > Viridiplantae > Streptophyta > Pinopsida > Pinales > Pinaceae > Pinus > Pinus albicaulis. Next base: position 1,439,566,244 of record CM076577.1, read on the forward strand.
ACATAAATGCTACTATCTTGCTAGTGCAAGTTTTAGCCTTGGCCAACACATCCTTGCCTTTGAGAATAGGTGTAAGAGTTGCTTCTTGCACAATGGTCATACACTCATATCCCACTGTGTTGGTTGCCTTGAGTGTCAATGATGAGATATTGTGCTGGTCAAATCTTGATTGGCTCAAATAATTAGCATCCCCAATAACCTTCACACTACTTGTTTTTGGATATGATTTTTCAACATGACTCAACATTGGCTGCTTGTGCCCCATAAGCTTCACTGAATCAAATTAATCATCTTCATCTTCATATTTAGACTCATCTTCATCATAACTGATATTTAATGCTTGGATACCAGAGGATTTAGAGCCTCTTTTGTTCAACATGTCACCTTCTCCTTGGTTGCCTCTTGCAGAGACCCCATTACCTCTAGAAGTTCTAGATAATCCATCATTATCATTATTTCTACCACGCTTCATCCAACCAAACATAGATATATCCCGCTTATTAAACTAGTTATCCATATCCAATTCCTCTTCAAACAGACGTTTGAATTGGTCCTGCCTTCTATTACTACTTATTTTGTTAAAATCATTTGTTTTAGGGAAGTTTTGTGGAGAATAAGAGGTTTCGTTCTCCCAATCATCTTCAAATCTGCAACCTTCATGACTTCTTGCATGACTCTCACTCTTCCGAGATTGCATAATCTCAAGTGATATGTACAAAGGTGAACCACATAATGTTTCTACTATCCTTTGGGGTTGTAGGGTCATGGATTCTACAATATTTAGTACCACATTCTTGTCATTTGTTGAAAGGATAATTCTGTGGTTTTCAGTGCATATGTACAAGATTGTTTTCACATAGAAATTTTAGTCCAACAACAAGTTGGATCATTATTTGTCTCACAGTATATTTTGAAAACCTTCCATAGTGTTGAATATATGCAACTAAATCACCACTATACATTAAAATTTGTTACTATGCACTATGGTGGCCTTGTGCAAGCACCAATAAACTGGACTATATTTTTATGCCATACTTTCCTCGAATTGAACACCTCTTGGATTGTTGAAAAATGTGTTGTAGTACACAATGAAGTTATCGTGACTGAATAGGCTATTGTAGTTAACATTGCAAAAGATGCTTTGAACAAGTAATACTCCCTATTTCTTGCAGTATTGTTGCAACCATTGCCTTGTACATATATGGTTGGATTCCCACCATAGAAGAATCAAATCTATCTAGCATATGCATCCAAGGATCCATGCCTAGCCTTTGAAATTTCAAGCCCTAAATATGTTTCTATTTAAGAACAACACAAACGATGTCAAAATTCTTCTCACGGGAAGCAATAATTGCTGACTAACAAATCTTTTAGTCAGTTTCCTCAATGCCCTCTTCAACTATATTAATAAAATTGTCATCCTATTTTAAAGCAATCTGAGAAACTTTGTGAACCTCTTTTGAAACTGTAGCTTAAAATAGGTGTCTGCCTCTCTTTAAGCACACCAAAAATTATCTTATCAATACCCCTGTGGAACCTCATATCTATAAAATGGTCGACTTCAACAAAGTATGAGCACTGTCACACCCATTAAACGACTTGAGACAACTGGGGTATTATTTATATGGTCCCAAAGCCTTCCAAGGGTGGCCATTAATATTTGGCAAGGATTTTTTTATAGCCATTTATGTTCTCTTGGTAATTTAGTGCCCCCACTAACTACTTGTACACCAATATTTGCATGGAATATAAACAAAACATTGGCCTCCACAGTAACTTGACTTTCAAGTTCCCTAGTGGGACAAATGACAAGAACAGGAATAAGTGACCTTTAATGATATTGGAGGAATGGTGACTTTACTATCACCTCAATAGTAGGAAACATAAATGCTACTGTCTTGCCGGTGCAATTTTTAGCCTTGGCCAACACATCCTTTCTTTGAGAATAGATGGAAGATTTGCTTCTTGCACAATGGTAATACATTCATATCCCACTGTGCTGGTTTCCTTGAGTGTCAATGGTGAGATATTGTGCTGGTCAAATATTGATTGGCTCAAATAATTAGCATCCCCAGTATCCTTCACACTACTTGTTTTTGGATCCTCTTTTTCAACAAGACTCAACATTGGCTGCATGTGCCCCACAAGCTTCATTGAATCAAATTCACCATCTTCATCTTCATATTTAGACTAATATTCGTCAACACTGATCTTCAGTACTTGGATACCAGAGGATTTAGAGCCTCTTTTGTTCAACAAGTCACCTTCTCCTTGGTTGCCTCTTGCAGAGACCCCGTTACCTCTAGATGTTCTAGAGAGTCCACCATTATGATTATTTCTACCGTGCTTCGTCCAACCAAACATAGACATACCCTGCTTATTAAAATAGTTATCCATATCCATCTCTACTTCAATCAGAAATTTGAATTGGGCTTGCCTTCGATTGCTTGGGTTTACTTAATGAAATCAAAGGACGAAGTTTTACCAAATTTCAGGAATTCAATGTTGAAGTAGAGAACCTTACAAAAAGGAAAATCAAGATATTAAGGTATGATAATGGAGGAGAATACACATCCAAGGAAATGATAGCCTTCTGCAAGGAATCTAGGATTAAGAGGGAGCTGATAGTCCCATAAAATCTTGAACAAAATGGAGTTGTAGTATGGAAGAATCAGTGCATTGAAGAAAGTGTAAAGTTACGCTACATGATAGAAAATATACTATAGAAAGGGAAACTAAGATGTAGGGCTCTCTCAGCCACTCAACTTGACCTTTAGTCGAATCAATTATCAAAATGATTTAGTTGTCTTTACTAGTGGGTGATAGAAATCATTTCAATCTACAAATTTTGAATTCCAAATTATTGTAGCTTTGGCCTTATAGTAGTGAGACACTCTTAGCGTTGAAAGTTTCTATCATGTATAAGAGTTTTGGTTAATCTGAAATGTTTGGAACTTTAAATTCTCAACATATTCCTTTGGGGAGAAACCTTGAAAATTTGTTCCTTGGCTCAGCATTAGCATCAATAATTACTAGCCACCCTAGTCAGTCAGACATTAAATACGTTGAATATGCCGTAACTAGGTGAACTCCAACAACTGTGTCATTGCTAATAATGGAGGGCCACATTGCATATCAACACCAATACTATTTATCTAAAGTAAACATTGGAGCTCTAGTTGCAATTATTCCTAGTAAACATAAGAAACAAGTGTCACAACTCATTCCTTGGCATGTAGATATTACTCAAGCTTGAGGGCATCTTCCCACTACAAGGTTTTGAGCTACTACCTAGCAAATCCACTTCTTGTTTTGTTGTCAGTATTTTGTGAATTTATATAAATGGTGTCCTTTTTGTTTATTCCTTGTAGTTTCAAATGGTTTATGTTTATTTATGAAGAGTAATTCAATGTTCATGCTAGGGGAAACAATTTTAATTATTGTTGACCATTTATTTTCAGTGATTTTTTGCTAGCATGGGGATCTGCAACAGACCGCTTCACATAAAAACTATGGTTATATTTAAGGTCTTCTTATCACTATTTTACTAGTAGTTAAATAATAAAAATACATACTTTCAAATTTGAAGACATCATCTGAATATCTTTATTCTTCTTGAACCCAAATTATTCCTATGTTGGCTACATGAGAAAGATGAGATTGATAACCAAGAAGAAGGGGAAGGATCAATACCTCGAGTAAAGAGAAGGTTAATGTTGACAACACAGCTGATGTAGCAACTAATTCCTCTAATACCTACTGCGATTTTTCATGGAAACGAAAGTGTGGAATATGAGAATGCAACATATACTCTTGCTAAAACAACGTTGTGAGATGCACGCAAGTTAGCTTCCACTTCTAATAAATATATGGGAAAGAAAAATGAGAATGAAAACTTGTATGTATCTAGTTGGCTTCATTTCGAATAATCAATCAATTGTATTACAATTAGGATTTTGTTAGTTCTACCTGTAGTTTTATATTCAGTCTATTGTTTTGTAATATTGACCATCTCTGTTAAGTTTTTTTTCTATCCGAATTATGAAAGTTTTCCTTTCAACTTGAAGTCTTCTAAGAAATATTGTACACAATTTTTTACTTGCTTGAATTGTCTATCACATGGCCAAACTATATTTTTTTAGTATCAGAAGCATTTTATGAAAATCAATGAAAATCACTGCTTCATTTGGCAAGGCCATTGGGCAGCTTCAGAAACCTAAAAGATTGAATGCGGATTATGTTTTGAGGATAGAAAAAAGCTTCATGGATAAAGAAAAGAATTTGGAAGATGAGTTCTCCAGGTAGTATTTCTCTTTGAACAACACCACTAGTTGTAGTGGATTGCCAATATTTATAGTTGTTTATCAAACTTCAACAAAAAGCTTATCCTTTTTTGATTGATTATTAATTGATGGATTTATTATTTATACTTGTAGCTCTTTCTTGAAGTTGTTGTACTAACTATTTTGAACTAATTGAGGATCAAACATTGGTGGTATTGTCGTAATATGTTAAATTCTTGTTTGTATTGAATCAAGTATTTTCTGTAAAAGATCAATCAATGTGTTATTTCTTTGAAATTAAAAGTATGGTAAATATGGGAAAATTATTGGTGCTTTGTTGGTAAATTTGCAAAACATATCAAAACTACTCTTATTTTTTATTTTCATTATAATGAAAGTTACATCCCAAAATAATCCTTTTTGGGGGACTACTAGTGGTGATTGCTACATTTTTTATGTTGGAAATTTTCTCCGAATCACAACTACTATATTGTACAACAAGTGAGGAAAACAATGGGAAGGGAATTGTCTTCGCAATTTATCCACTTATATTGTAGTGATTCATAAATATAAGAAAAGCATTAATAATTTGATATAGACTAGTTGGCTTATTCATATGTGATAATGGACCCAAATAGTAGTTCTTATCTGAAGAAATTCTCATTATACTTGGGCATTCTTGGCATCATCGACCTCTAGCCTTGGACTTATTCACTATGCCTTCTACATTATCTTGTTATCTACATGTATACGAGGCTATCCTATTATTGTATCCTTTTTACTTCATTTCCGTTTATTCTATACTTAGCTTTGACATTTTATAGGAGTTTTGTTTGCACTTCCACATTGTATAAGTAATCTACAACTTGATATTTTTAGCATGTAACTTAGTTAGCATGATTGTGCCTAATATTTCATTGAAGGTTGAATACTAATTTTACTAAGGTGTTATTTTTTATGGTGACGTTTTATTTGCTTTTTTTTATACATGTCATCTCACCACATAGAAGCCACTATTGCCCAACTGAAGAAAGCTTGTTTGAGTTTCTTGCTTTTCTGGGGAAAATTAGCATTGACAATATTGTTGATGTTGAGGTATATATCGTATAAATTCTTTATAGTATATTTTAGTTTATATTTCATTGTTCATCGTCTTTCATGTCTTATAATCTACGTTGTATCTTCTTTCTTTTTCAGAAAAGGAACTCAGTATTGATGGTAAGAAGCAAGAATTGAAGAAACAGGAGAACAATAAAACTGGAGCGACAAAATGAAAATTAAAGAGAGAGGAGAGAATTGGTCTAGTGGTACCTGTAGAGCCGATATCTCACATAAGACACACATATAGATATTGATGGTCAAGTCTTCAGAGTTGGTGAATTCACATGCAATGCCTTGGCAATGCAATGATAATGTTTTGAAGTGATGAAACAATATTTCATGTGTAAATTGTAATCCAAAAAATATTAAGTTAGAAACTCATATTGTAATACTTGATATTTTATATAATATAATTTATGTGGTTGAATTTTCTTATAGTTGCACTTGATATTATTTAGTATTGTAATTAACAAATGTAATTTTGTGTTTTCATATTAGATGAACATGTACATTTTATGATGATGATTATTATTATTATAATATATATTTTTTTAAATTTAGTTGCAAAATCATATTAATTAATTTATGTTCATTAATAATGAAAACATAAAATCAATCTAAATATACTAAATTATTAGTTTATGTTTATTAATGATGAACACAAATAAAATGAATATACGACTAAATTAGTTGCTTATAATGTTTGTTAATGAAAGTAAATGAAATGAATATAAACTACTAAATTAGTCATTTATATAATGAATATGAAACTACCAAAAAAAATAAATGACTACTGCAAATGATAAGTTTGTAATTACAAACGACGACTGAATTGTGCATATATACGACTATTAGTAACTGATTTACAGTAGCTTATAACACGACCAAAATTTACTCATATTTATTTGGTCATTAATTGGTTTCAAACGATGACTAAAATTTGCATATATATGACTATTAGTAGCTAATTTACAGTATCTTATAACACGACCAAAATTTTGGTCATATTTATTTGGTCATTAATTAGTTTTATCTGGTGATCATTTAGTAATATATTTTGTTGTATAATTGATCATTAATTGTGGAAATAAATGGCCAAATAATTGACCAAATCAATGACTAAATTAATGACCAAATATACTACTAGACAATAAAATCAATGACCAAATCAATAATCAAATTAATGACTAAATCGATGACCAAATCAATGACTAAATCAATGACCAAATCAATGACTACAATGACCTAATAAATGACTAAATTAATAACCAAATATACTACTAGACAACAAAATTGAGACAACCAATTAATAACTAAGCTAAAAACGACTAAAAGTTGGTCGCGTTATAAGATACTGTAAATTAGCTACTATTCGTCATCGGCCGAAAAATAGTCGTTTATATGCAAATTTTAGTCATTTTTTTAGTAACTAATTAGCCATTTTTTACTAGTGCTAGGATCAAGGATGTTGTTTCTGGATGCCAATTTCACAATTTCTTGTTGCAAACTTTAACACCTTCCATGCACTTTTATCTTTCTATGGAGAACATGATTTCTTGCCCTATTAAGAAGGACAAATTTCACAGTTGCTTGACCTGGATTTGGACAACAAGACACTTCAATGCAAAATGTCCACTTTTCCTCCATTATCTATGCTTAGAAGACCTGGAAAATAATATAACAATAAATTCATATTACACAAGTAGGCATTTATATGTCTTATGCATTCAAACATTCAAACAATTTGGATTATACATCTCCTTAGAGACATAAAATAGAATTCAATCAATTTTTTTTCTCTACATGTCATTGTTTGTTTTGGTGTGTTACATGAGGAATTCTAAGACGTTGCATATTAGTTTACTTCTTAATTGATATAGTGTGTATTTCACATTGACTAGTGAATTTTTCATGCTTTGATTGTTTCTTATTAGATACAATTGTGTGCATAAAAACATTGTCATCAAGATGTATCAGATATTAGAATTCAAATGATTAGAGGGAAGTATGTTCATTTTCCAAGGCTTGCATTACATATGAAATATGAAGTTTAGAAACATACACAGTGAGACAACAAAATTGAAAACTCATGTTGTAATGTTCCACTCTGAATTATACGCACAAACCAATGGAAACATGCTATTTTTGTTAAAAGTGAGTTCCATCTTAAAAACATCCTTGGGTAATTCCAACCTGGCAGCAAAAACATAAATCAAATGGATCATTTGATAAATCTCCTCCGTTATCATCCATTGTCCTCATTTATGGACAATAAATGATTGATTAACAAAGAAAGACTTTCATGTGTTCCAATGACTTCAAGAATTGTTGGAACTTAATAATGAAAATCCAATGTATGAGATAGGTATACATCATAATCATATTCATATGGAGTTATTACCCCATTATTTTCTCAATGGAGATATCCAATTTAGAAACCTTCAATGGCTAATAGACTTAAATGGCTATGGATAAGGGATAATGGTTTATCTAATTAAATCCAATGGTTGGTCATTGTCCACTTATGTGCCTATAATGATAGTTAGTGAAACTAAAAATATTTTACAAAATCACTATCAATGGTTAAATGGAAATGTTGGAGGAACAACATTGATCTTCAAGACTTACATTCAAATAATTGACCTGAAAATATCACTTCTTTGTTAGATAGGGTTTAATCTGGAAAGACGGGGTCTAATTAGGAACAACTCTAACAAATTTTTTAACTTCATATTCCATGTTATCTATCCACATACACCATGGCTGGAATATGTGCTAGGAGATATTACCAATAATCTCCATGTAAACAGATGATATCAGCCATGCATCAGTAACATTTCCATTATTTTCATCAAGAGGTACCATGGTAAATGGAAGGAACATCAAGAACATTGTCAATTTTGTCATCAAAAGTTACCATGGCAAGGGACTATGAGAGATGTAGAAGTATTGGTTTGGTTGAGTCTGCTTGAAAATATGAAGTTGATTTTTAACCCAAAAAAAAAAAAAAAATCACGAGTGAAATGATCAATATTTTGATTAAGGGATTAAGAAACCCCATATGGTGTATCAACAAGCATTACAAGTGCATAAATGTGGCCCTTTTTTTCACTTTTTCATGACCCTTTTTCAAGTGGGGAATGTATGCTAAGATCCATTGGGATTTTTGGTGGCAAGTCCCCCATCTACCAGTAGACCATATCCTTTTGGACTATCCCCCTAGCAACTACCCCTAGCACCTATTATCCCTTCATATAAATTCTTAAAAAACCTAAAATATTAAACTCGATAACCTTGAAAGATTCCATATCATTTCTTGAGGTTAGTCTATCTATCTACATACAAAGTGTCACAAAGTATTCAATTTGATAGATCATGCATTTTCATTTTAAGACATTACTACTTCTTTATTGTGTGTGTGCATGCTTGCATTTCATGTTAGGTCCCTAAAATCTGAAGTTAATAGTACTAGGATATAAAATTATTTTTTCATGAAGGTTGTTCAAGAAGCACTCACATCCTGATGAGAAAACAAATGCTTCAACTTAGCAGTTTGGATCTGGAACCCTGGCAAGTTAAGTTATGGTTTTAGAATTGTAGGACCCAAATGAAGGTATTTGGAAAGAGTTTCCTTTTTTAATGGTGTACCCTAGTGTTTATTGGAGAGGTTTAACCCTATTGCAAAATTTATTTTGGAAAGTGGAAGCTTATCTAAGTGTGCACTTTGGTGGTTATCAGAGAGTTTATACCATGTTACATGGTTTATTTGCACATTGAAGGTTTAGCCTTTCTCCAATTTTGAGGTATTTGTAATGTGTAGGCATTCTAAAGGTTTTAATACGTGACAATGAAGAAACATAATATTAATTGAACAATAATTTAAAATTTTAGTTCATATAGGGATACTACGCGAGAAAAAATGCTAAGACCGTTGTTTTGACCTCCTCGACTTGTTTTTTTTGTTTTTTGTAAGCTTAGGTGATTCCTTCTATTTTCTATTAATAAATTCGGGCAAAAGATACAAAACTAGACCTCAACCTGCCCGCAGGAAACCAGGTATTTTGGCCATCGAAGTTCAAAGTATGTCAACCAAAACATAAAAAGTCTTAACAGTCTATACCATATCTGTCGATACTAAATATCTAAGTCTAGAGACAACAACATATACAAAAAGTAATAACCACTAAAAAGAAATAAAGACATTGGATCAAGAAAGCCTTAATCTTCCTCAGATTCGACAGGCACTGGATCTTTGGCTGTAGCCCCTGGTAAGTCAACTGTAACTTGTTGCATAGCCTTAATTTTCTTCTCCAACCTTCCAAGCCTCGCATATTGATGCAATTGACGCAGATTGATTTCTTGGATGTTCCTATTAATATCTGCCAAGGTTGATTCCAACTTTGTCTCAGCTATGGACATAATTGCCTTGGCTAACAAACATTTGATTAACCAATAAGTTCTAACAGATTGTTGAAATAGAGAGGTTCGACCCTGAGTGTGCCCAGGGTCAGTAATGACAGTCTGCATATCCTCCAGAGCCATATCATCTTCCATCTCTATGTTATTTAGAACCTCTGTTTCCCAGCCATAAATACGAGAACGAACTGAATTTGGAATATCTGCCATAAAAGTTTGAACCAGTGGTTCGAGATGTTGCTTAGTAGACTTTCTTCCTCTTTTCTGGTGCATTTCAGAAGAAGGGTGCTTACCTTTTCCCCCAGCAAGCTTCCTTCCTCTTTTAACCATTTTAAAGAGACCTAACAAATCTGCTAAAACTACCATCCAAACAACACCACCAGCCAACTTCATAGATAAAATGTAAGCCAGAGACCGAAGAACGATTCCATCTCCCAAGTTAATCACCATGAGAAAGATAAGAGGTAAACAAACAGAGCGGACACTACTACATTTGAACGGGTCACAAAATACTGAAGCGCAACCCACTGTCTAAAATCACTACCAAAGACCCAAAGATCATAACCAGTATAACAATCCTGTATGGGAAAATGACAATTCAGAGCCATAATTACAAAATTGCAAAGATTAATCATACAGAGGAGGCACATAATCTTTTGCATGTAGGTCCCCGACAAGCCCCGAAAGTTTACAAGACATAGAGCAAGGGCCAGACCATACCAATTGTGATTTTCTATAGGAAAATCATTAACAGAGAGAGCAATACATCTAAAACCCAAGACCCATACTATAGCATTAAACCTTTTAAAAAACCCATCACTAAGATGCAACCTCCCAAAATTATAGGATAATGCAAATACCATAATTCTATCAATACCAGGATCAAACGGGAGAAGCAAAGACCTTGACAAAGTTGCAGACATAGATTTGGAAGACAGACCATAAACCTGTTGAGGAAAGACGAGGAAACAACTAACTTCCTAAACCTTCTGCATGTGTTCATACTAGAACCAACCAAACCTCCATTCACACAAATCCTCTAAAAAAACCATTACAAATATCCGCAGACGACTATAGAGAAAATTCTGGAGCTAAGAGGGTACGAACAAAGATACATACCACTTATGTTCCTGAGCCATCACCCTAAAACTTGCCTGGTAAGAACCTCTGCAAGCGTTGCCAACTTCGAAATACAACCTCAGAACAAAACAACAAACAATGACTTGTCGTTTACCCTTACCTTCCTTAACCCCGCACTACCGGTGCTTTTTCCAAAACTCTGCTGACATCCCTGCTGGTCATTCCAGCTGGAGCCTCCAAAGTGTACAATGCATTAATGAAGGTTGGTGCCGGAGGTTCCGTCAATTGTAACATCCCGACAGTTGCATGCTGCCACCACGTGGTGGCCGTCCTCCCCATGCGTCACCCGAGGGTCACGGCCATATTGGGTAAGCCCCTCTCTGCCCCTACCACACCCCGATTGGGGAGACCTCCTCGACTTGTTGGTTCTATACAGTTGTCGATGTTCTTTACAATTATCAAAGCAAAAATAGATGTGCACCTTCTAATTCTAGACAAATCTCAACTGAATAAATATTAGGGTTTTCAGGCCTAAACATAAAAGGTTATTACTGACCCCTGCTCGCTCTTGTTCATAAGGTCTTCCAAATTTATATTTACAAGGAAAATAAGAGTTGAAACCAGAAATCATTTGAAGATCAACAATACACGGTAGTTCACTACTAAATGCATATGCTAAAATGAAAAATAATATAAAGAAATGAGTTGTGCATTCGATCTGGAAATCAGCTTATTAACACTCACTAATGAAACAGAAAACATTCCTAAAATAGACAAAACTATAGAGGAATTGCATCATTAGGCGATGAGAGAAAGTATAACAGAGGATTCAGATTTGTCTTTTTTCAGATATGAGTGCCATGGAAGGATGCAGTGGTTGCTTAGAATATGAGAATATGAAATAAAAAATAATCAATCATCACAGTCTTGTGGCCTTTGTACCTTGCCAAAAGAAGTCACCTCTTAGAATGAATATAATGGAAAACAAGAAAGAATTTGGCAGATAAAATCACAGGTTGAAGGGAGGTGGCCACATTGCTCTCCAACGTCTTGAACCTTGGACTTAAACTAGTGAGTAAACACCACTTGCAACAAAACACTTTGTAATCATGGTGATGAACTGACGATCTTGATACATTTCCATGGCCAGTATTCGGCTTACCTTGTTCAGTGAGTACTTGATGAGTTCAGGTAGATTCTCCTTCTGCAGTGACTCAGATAATCCAGTCGAAACAGACAGATACTCGTCTAGTCAAAATAGATACTGCAGCTCGAAACACTCTGTAAGCAAGTAGGCAACCGGGGAAACAAGGGATTTTTGTTGAAATTTTGGAAATATGACGTAGGTTTGGATTTTAACGTTTGAAACAGGAACACAGCGCAGAGGGTGGCGGAGTTAATGCAATGCCAAAACGTGTCTTTGACAAAGGGCTGGGAAGATAGTAATCTCGTACTTTGACCATTAGCTTAGGCAATTTCTCTCAAATTATACTATGTGACGCCAAAACTCTCACAATTTAATATGACATGCAAAAGTTGTATGTAATGAGGGGGCACACTACACCTCGATTCGTGATATTTAATCTAGTATGTTTATGCAACAGACATCATACATTATTAGCACATTTTACTTTAATAATAATTTAACCTATTTATTCAAATACATGCATAACATAAAATATCCCCCGAAAAAATCACTCTAAAAAATACGAATATACAACAAGGTTATCAATTGTAGTGTGGACAAGTTTGATACATTTAGTTGGGTTTTTTTGTTTTGTGGCAGTCACATATCGTGTCTCTTATTTTGAACTCGGAACAATGGTGCCATTTTGGAGACACCTCGCTGAATGGACTCAGAGGTAGTCTTTTTGAAACGTGTAACATGATTGGTGGTTAATGTAATATTTTATTTTATTAATGAAAATCAATTGTAAAAATTTAATGGTTAAGAGTATGTGTTTCTTGTAAGAGGTTACACGTTTAAAATTAGATAGATAAAATATGTATGCTTTTATAGATTTAACAATCAAATCGTTACTAGTTGAGACACCAACAATGAAAATTACAAAGATAAAGTATAATGCTTTCCTAAAAACTTCTTGCACATATAAAAAATAGAAACAACACTTCAACGAAATTTACCTAAAAGAATCTATTCTTTTACAGCATTTGCAAGAATTAAGAGGTGATGGTTTTCTTGATGGGTTTCATTTGGTTTCATTTGGAAATCAAAAGTATTCAAAACATTGTTCATACATATGTTGTGCATGACCTTTAATAAACATGACACCGACTTTTTCTAGCTTGGTTCCTTGGGCGGTTGTGGGAAACATGGTTCATATTTGCTTCTGGCCAATTTTGGGAAATATTGTTTATATATAAATTTTATACCCATGCTTTGATAAATATGACACGAAGGTTGTCAAGTGGCTCCTTCATGGATTCTTCCCAAGATGCAAATATCCTAACCTAAAGGTCGTTAAAAAATATTGAAATAAATTATTGGAGTGGTAAACATTGTTCTCGATAGTCGTGTGAAAACATTATACATATAAATGTTGTGCACATGTTTTAATAAATTAAACACTCCCGTGGTTTCTTCCTTCCCTTCGGTTAGGTCTCTATTTTCATTACTAGTATCTGCCAATGAAGACTTTAGTCTTGGTTTCTTCTTTCTCTTTGTTCTTTTCTTATTTTATGTATTTATTCTTATTTTTAATAATTCATTTGTGTATTTGTTATTATTAGTTTAGCATTGATCAGTACAATTTATAATGTTTAATTTTACAAAATAAATCTATATTTTTCATTATTATTAAAAAAATGAAACAATTTATTGGACAATAATTTGAAGGTTTGCATAGTATAATGCTATAATGTTTAATTTGAAAAATAAATATATATTTTCAATACTTTTAAAAATAATAATTTTGAAACATTTTATTGGACCATAACTTGAAGGTTTGCATGGTATAATACCATAATGTTTAATTTTAAAAATAAATATATATTTTTAAATATTATTAAAAATTAATTTTGAAACATTGTATTGGGATATGCAAGTTTTCTAAAGCTATATTCTTGTGTGGTAATTTCAGTTCTTGAGGCTTAATTTCAGTGGCATGTGGCATCTTATGGAAAGATTTATGATCAATCTTGTTAATGGACATGAGGAGGGTTGACTTGGCACTTGGGTAATTGGTATTTTGGTCAGGTTGGTCATGACTTGGATTTCTCTCTTGTTGAGAATGATTTTATAAGGAAAGGATTGTTGGGTTTTTCCCATTGTGGGTTTTCCGAAGGTAAAAATAATTGTCTCTTGTCTCTTGTGCACTATGATCTCTATTTTCTTGTACTTGAGTGGTTAAATTGATAATTGCTTGAAGAATAATAAATAAAAGCTAAAAAGAACAATAGAATCTTCATAAGTAACTATCAAGATCAGAAATTCTAGCGTGCACTTGAATTTCAACATGGTATAAAATCTATAAATAATTGCAAAGAAGTCTTAAAGGAATGGCGTCCGAGTTGAATATCTATAATGTGATCTGACTTCCCTATGTTTCTATGGTGAGATTTGAGTTACTTAAAAATGAATCCGTCTTTGTGATTTGAAGGTCCTCCCTATGGATATCTCTATGATGAGTCCAAGCCTTTGTGGACATTAACATGAATGTGTCTCCCTCTTGTTGTGGAGGTAAATCCCCTCTGTGGACAGAGGCGATCCCTACTAGCCCAGACCGGGTCTAGTAATAATCGTCACACGCTATAGTACAGGTTCCTAATTGCAAATAAACCAACTAGCAATGAAGGCTTACCTGGAATCCAACGCTGTCGCTTGTAGAGAAAGTAGCACTCCCGTCCCTTAGCTCCGGCAGATCACAATCCTCACGATCTCCGTGATCGGACACCTGCACACGCAAGAAACAGAACAAACGCAAGCGCAAAATCCAGTATATGCAATTATATGTCAGTCAGAGAAGACATAACTCATCATCATAATCAACAACAGGAGTGGAACCATAACCAATAGTCGCTTATCATTAATCAATCAAAGAAGAATACAACCATAGCTCTGACGCTGAATTCTCCTTCGGAGGGTCATCAGCAAAATGTGTCTCGATAAATCCTGTCAGGGATGGGACAAGCCTCCTCCTCCTGGAGTTGCCCAACAATAATCTCCTTACTGAATTTGGCTCAAGGGAATGGATTATGCCCTGCAGTGATTAGGCTCGTGAGATTAGCTTGCAAAGGAGATGAGAAAGCTTTTATATATGGAGGAAGAGGAGTTGGAATCCCTACAATCATGGGATTGGCTCTATCCTCAAGGAAGCTTCCATGAGAGGTGGCAAACCACTTCCCCTACATGGAGATCCAGAGCCAAACCTCCCAACTCAAGAGAGATACCAGTTTAAGAATTGGTTAGGACGAAACTTCCGCCATTTATTTTTAAAAAACACTCCTTAAAATGGCTGGCGCGGGTGTGACTCTGAGACAGAGCGCCAATTGGCGCGCCCTCTTTGAAGGATTTCCCCCATTGGCGCGGGTAATGAACTGGCTTCCTGCGTCAATGCAAAAAGGGGTGTTTTTAGGGTTTTTCACAAGGAGTTGTCTTTAGGGAAATGAAAGTACATGTTTAGGGGAATGCCATGAAAGTGTTTTCAAGTTATGTCACTACTCACAGGTCACGGAATGAGCCCTCCAATGTGCAGGACGGGGATTGCAGGGATGATGACAAATTTCTGTGTAACAGATGCCCCCTAAAGCATGAGGCCCGAGAGAGAGAGAGAGGGGTGAAATGCTTTACGAGAACGTGTCCAACTGAAAACACCGCCGTCGGAAAACCTGCGTAGAGAAGTACAACTGATATCTCGAATACATGATATATATGTGGTATGGGCACAACCATCCATAACAGAGTATGTAATAATCCAGATCCAAGGCATGGACGCAGCCATCCATTGAGGATCGGTAAATAGACTCAGGTATGGTTGCAGCCATCTAATCAGTGAGTCATGTAACTAATCATAATAATCCACAAAATCGCAGCCTAGATTATAAGAAGCAGAATCCAGGGTCTTGCACTCCATCTCGACCCGAAAAAAGTACAAGTTCAAGCATGCGAATAAGCGAGCTGAAGTCGAACATGCAAGAACATCGTCTGATTACCAGCCAGTGATGAAAGTTGTTAACAAATGCAAGAGGTACCACCAATGATGACAATGGCCCTCAAGGCACTATAGGTACAATCTACAGCATGTGAATCAATGAGCTGGCGTCGAATACCCGTAGAATCACTCGATCAGAGGCCAATGATGAAAACCTCATGTCAAATGCGAAAAACCTGCCATTGAGGCATGTAGGCTCCAAGGTACCAGAAGGGAGTCTTTAGATCAGCTTCTTGGATAATGAGCTGAAGTCGACAGGAAGTGACCTTGATCGAAGGTGGGCCATAGTGTTTCCCACATCATCAACACGAGACAGAGGAACATAATGTCTTTTTGAATCAAGATCAGATGAGAATCAGAGGAAGGTTGATACTTGCAGAGGTCAACTTCTCTTGAACATATGGCGGCACGATAGTGAGTTTGGCAGTATTTGACATCAACGGATCAGAGGTCATGGGGACGAGGCAAAGAGTAGATGAGATGTCAAAAAGGATTACCCAAACCCACGGAGGCAAATAAACAAACGAGATGAGATATCCCCAACCCGACACGAATGCAGACAAGTGCCATGTTCAAGAGCGACATACTGCCGACATGACAATGATTCTGGTTCCATTTTCCCCCACCATTTCTGGCGAGTACCACAATTATTTTGATAACAAGCTTGAAGGGGATAGCATATGCTTGTAATATAAGCTCGTCCTTCGGAAGAATCCATTCTAGTACATTTAACAAGCCCTAGGAAGGAGGAACTCGAATACCGTCATTACGACTGAATCCGATGTCATCAGGGTTTAACGAGTCTGACAAAGGAAGAACTCGACGTCTTTTCATATTTAGAGAGTTTGAAAAGACAGCAGAAAAGTAAACTCCAACGGTCCCTTTTCGTAAATAGTTTCTCAGATTCGAAAAGGTAGAAAAATTTGTCTGAGAAAACCTCCTAGTCGCAATAGGCTAGGGTATTCCTTTTTCCTAAATAATCTATCCCAGCCCGAAAAAGGGGTAAACGTATACTGGGTAGATGGCGTTTCGTGGCCACTTTAACGAGATCAAAACGACAAGGGCCTCGGCAATATTTTCATGTTTAGAGAGTCAGAAAAGAGCTGAAAGATGACTCTTCCTGGAGGAACGAGTGGTATAAAGGGTAGCAACTGGTTCCGGTAATGCTGGAACTACTCAGAACAAGATAAAAGTCAAGAGGCTAGCTAACAAGACCACTCATCGCAACGGTTCCTCAGGAATGGGTAAAACAACCAAGTGAAGGCATATGATCGGCCAAGCAGATAGTGATGATGGAGTGAGAAAACCAAGGCTCATCTAGCAAAAACAGGCTGATAAAATGGCAATCACAAGAGGTAAAATGGGAATGGTTTCATTTTTACACAAGCTTGAAATCAGGAAACTCTGCTTGAAGTTGGTTTCATTTTTACACAAGCTTGAAACAAAGATAAACTATGCTTGAAACCGGTTTCATTTTTACACAAGATTGAAATGGAAACAAACTATGCTTGAAAAATTAAGCATGCCCCCAGCATGGTGACTCAATTCGAGGTACATGCCCCCCAAGCTTCAGTCCATATGAAATACAGATGGAGTGAAGGTTCAAATTACGAGATCAAGAGAAAAAATCGACTGGGATTTTACGAGATCTTAACAAAGACTCAAATTGAACGGGAACGTGTTTCATTATTTTAACGAGGTTGACACATTAAAAGAACTATCCTCAAGACATATTGTTTCATGGTTTAAGGAGCTTGGCACAAGACAAGGAACCCTGCTCAACCTTGTTTCATTTTTTAAGGAGCTTGACACAAGAAAAGAACCATGCTCCGACAGATCTCATCATAATGAACAAGAAGTCATCGCTTCCAAGAGTTCCACTCCTGATGGAAGGAAAACATCCTGGAAGTCAAGACCCAATCCCCCTTAGCACACTATGCACAACCTGCACTATCACCGGAGCATTGTGCACGAGGCAGTAGCCACAGCTGACCCGCGGTGGGGGCGTAGACAACTGTGGATAAAAACCAGGAGGGGGTGATGGCGGACCAGTTGCCACATTAGGAACAAAGAATGACAGCTGATCAATGGTCACGATCCTTCCTTCATGCGGAAAACAGGCCACACGAAAGAGGGAGGAGACGAGCGCTCCCATGGCATAGGTGTAATCACGCCCCAAAAGCAGATTGAAATCCAAGGGGCCTGGAACGACCATCACGTCCATATGGACTGTTTTACCTCCCAAAGTAACAGGTAACCTTGGAAGGATCCCCAACGGTTGACTCGTTCTTCTATTGAATGTCAACAGATTCTGCGTATAACAAAGCAAGGCCAGGAGCTGTAAAGCTTGCCGAGTATGGTCGCCAATTTGTCAGAGGTAATCCTCCCCTGACAGAGGCGATCCCTACTAGCCTAGACCGGGTCTAGCAACAATCGTTCACGCTATAGTGCAGGTTCCTAATTGCAAATAAACCAACTAGCGATGAAGGCTTACCTGGAATCCAACGCTGTCGCTTGTAGAGAAAGTAGTGCTCCCGTTCCTTAGCTCCGACAGATCACAATCCTCACGATCTCCGTGATCGGACACCTGCACACGCAAGAAACAAAACAAACGCAAGCGTAAAATCCAGTATATGCAACTATATGTCAGTCAGAGAAGACATAACTCATCATCATAATCAACAACAGGAGTGGAACCATAACCAATAGTCGATTATCATTAATCAATCAAAGGAGGATACAACCATACCGACGCCGAATTTTCCTTCGTAGGTCGCTCAGTTTGTGTCTCGATAAAGTCATATGTGTAGGACAAGCCTCTCTCCGCATGTCTCGATGGGTCAATCTCCTTGCTTGGATTTGGCCTGCGAATGGATCAAGGCTCTTGGAACTTGGAGATTAGCTTGCAAAGGAGATGATCAAGCTTTTATAGATGGAGGAAGAGGAGTTGGGACTTTACAATCATGGGATTGGCCCTATCATCAAGGAAGCTTTCCATGAGAGGTGGAAACCACTTTCTTCTACATGGAGATCCTGAGCCAAACCTCCCAACTCAAGATAGATACCAGCTTTAGGAATTGGCTATATTTTAACTTCCGCCATTTATTTTTAAAAAACACTCCTTAAAATGGCTGGCGCGGGTGCGACTCTGAGACAGAGCACCAATTGGTGCGCCCTCTTTGAAGGATTCCCCCCATTGGCGCGGGTAATGAACTGGCTTCCTGCGCCAATGCAAAAAGGGGTGTTTTTAGGGTTTTTCACAAGGAGTTGTCTTCAGGGAAATGAAAGTACATGTTTAGGGGAATGCCATGAAAGTGTTTTAAAGTTATGTCACTATTCACAAGTCACGGAATGAGCCCTCCAATGTGTGGGACAGGGATTGCAGGGACGGTGACAAATTGCTGTGTAACACCTCTTTGAAACAAATTCCATATCTATTGAGTTTATGGAACATGATCAAGTCATCAAAGGAAAGAATCATTTTCCTTTGTGTTCGAGGTAAAATTTTCCATGAACCATAGTTATGATCCTTGTGTGAAAAGGGTCGAGTCCCTGTGGTATACCGAAAACTAATATCACTATGTTTCAAGTCTTATGGGAGCAAGGTTGAAGAGTAGTAATGATTGGACACACATTTCTCTCTCACATCTCTCACTTAAGTAGTCCTGGAATACTGAGTAGAAGAATTTAAGGCACTAAATCTCTATGGAACATTGTGTACCTGTGGCATCATTTCTCTGTTATACGAGCTACCTTTGGCACCTATTTTCTATGAAAATTTGAAGACCTAAGGATGCATACATAAAGATATTTATCTTTGTGGAATGACACAAATCCTGAGGTTATACATAATTGTGGAACTATGAAAATTACATTTGTGGTTGAAGACAAGCCTGTATTGAATCCAAGTTAGGATACATTCGATCTCTTTGTGGCATATGAGTCTCCTCTATGGTAATATTCATCCAAACTTTCTGAGGTAAGTATTGAAATTATTTTTCGTAATATTGTTATGCAAATATGAGATCTGAGCCTGCATATGATGATAAGAATCCCCTTTCTAAAAGAGTCTAAGTTTTATTACCTCTCTGAAATACAAGTTATCTACATTCATGGGATCTGAATTTCAACAGTATTATTGTAAGGTATAAAGGTATAAGTAGGGTTTCTGCTGTGGTAGCCGCCGCCAGGAATCTGGCTGGGTTGAACGCAACCTCCCGGCTCTGCCCTGAATGTCATGGCACCCAACTGTCACAATTGCTGGAGGAAGATTCTTTGGTGGCCTTCGATGGGACATCAGTCGAGTATTGGTGGTATTTCATGGAGATGCAGGCGACCACTGGGCACAACGAGGGAGGACTGTGTGGTTTTTCCAGACTTGAGGAAGATGGGATATTCTTCCGGGTCTGCTCTTTTTGTACGCATGGTGGGTGGACTATGGCACTTGGATGCCATAGGATCTTTCCCTTTGGTGCGTGCCCCTGGTCGATATCTGCCTTCCCCTATTTCAACGCGGATGGTTTTGGCTCCCATTGCTTGGGACATCGGCTTTGGCTATTGGGGAGCGGCGAGAAAATGGACGCAGAGGGTCTCTGGAAGATCATCGTGGAGCGCAGAAAAGATGCTACTTCTCTCAGGGCAGAGCTGCCGTCAGCACTGGAGAGCGCCATTGATCCTGCCCGGCTGGTTTTACAGGCCCTCGAGGGTTTTTATGACAAGGGTTTCGGAAAAATGGAGAAGAAGGACTCAGGGCTCGGGGACCAGAGACGGGCCTGGTCTTTGTTGCTGGAATCGCTCTTTCCCCCCCTGACAGACCCTACAATGGGTGCCAAGCGGCCCGTTGTGTCTCCTAGCTCTAAGGAGCAAGAGAGGGTTATCGCCAATAAATGGAAGTCGAGGATCGATGTTGATGCAGATCCGGCCAACGCCGCCAAACCCTTGGAGATACAGGCCTTCCTGCAGCTTGTAGCTACTTTCGGAATTGCAGCTGAGTTTCCAAAAGATGATCTCTGCAAGTTTGTTCTTGCGGTGCCATGGCGCAGGCAGATTCCGAAGCTTTGTGGTGCTCTCGGGTTTTTAGAGAAAATTCCAGATCAGCCAGAACCCTCGCAACAGGTAACTCCAGTTTTTTTTTCAGATTTTTATTAAATCTCCTTTGGGGAAAACCAGTCTTGTATGGGTACATGCAGAAAGCACGATTATGCAGCTGAAACAGCAAATCTGGACAGAGATGGGCTACCCTGTTCAGATCCAGCATCTGGTCAGTGGTAGATGGTCCCTTCAGGATAGCAGAACCTTGAACAGCTACGATATAGGTCCAGAAACAAATATTGCCTTAAATATGAGACTGAGAGGAGGTGCTGTGCCCCAGGGACATCCGAGCACCACAGGTGGAGACAAGGGGAAAAAGACAACATCTCAGCAACAACCAAAGGGAGGCTTCTCATACAAAAATATCTTACAGGGTAACAGAGATCCAGGGTCCCCTTCAGATCAAGGTGGACATATACCCAGGCCATACATAGTAGATCAGCTTGGGCAAACCCCAGCACTCAACATTGATTCTACAGGACTAGACGAATATGTTAAGTCCTTTGAAACTCAGGCCTTAATCTGTCGATTCAATAGTTTTTGGCCAAAACCAATGGAACTATTTCGCTGGATCTACACCAGTTGGACCTTAGAATGTGATATACACCTATGCTCCAAGGGGTTCTTCATTGTGAAGTTCGCATCCACGGAAGCCAGAGACAAAATCATCAGTGAAGGGCCTTGGTTTTGGGGAACAACGGGTCTTTTCATGACCCCATGGTTCCCAGACTTTGATCCAAACAAAATGACTGTCTCCAGAATGCCGGTCTGGGTCCGCCTATATAACCTTCCTCTTCACTTCTGGAGTGAACGAGTCTTGGAAGGCATTGGGAACAGCATAGGGAAATATATCAAAACAGATCTGGAGAGGATTGAAGAGAGGATCTACACCTTTGCACGAATTTGTGTGGAAGTCGATCTAAGCAAAGGACTGCCGGAAAGTATAAGGCTGGTATACAAGCAAAAAAACTGGATGCAAGGACTAGACTATGAAAACACTGCTTTCAGATGCAGAATCTGTAGGCTGACAGGACACCTGCAAAGTACATGCCCAAAAGCCAAGAAATCAAACAGTAAAAAGAAGCAGAAAGGCAAGCAGAGAAAAGGGTGGCAATACCCCCCTCCCAACTCAGAGGACGACGAATCAGAAGCAGAGGAGGAAGTCATTCCCACAGAGAATACTGAGCCTACCCAAGGAACAGAGACTCAAAAGGAAATCTTTTCAGCTAACAAGGGTTCACAACACCATTCAAATCAGGCAGAGAGGACAAGCGAGGATTTGAGTATGGGAGGGATCAAACGGCATCACTCCTCAGATACCTCAGACTCAGACAAGGATACAGGTCCACAGAAAGCAGAAACACAGTTAGTCCTAGCTACGATTGAGCCCACCCAAGGAGAGTGGCGCAAGGTCGAAAAGAAAAAGGGGAGAAAAACATGAGGTGTGAGTTTCTACTCACTCCCTGGAACCAGTTTTTCTGTCCCTTCCTCCCTTCTTTTTTCTTTTTTATTCTTTCTGAATGCACGGTAGCCTCGCTACGTCGCATTGTGTGCAAAGCACACGAGCCCAATGGGCAAATTCTGAAAATGCTTCAATGCATATGCTATGTGTAACTTTTCATTTTTAGAAATAAAAGGTTACCGATTTTTTCTGTGGAAAAAAAAAGTATAGTGAACCTCTTTATCTCTGAAGACCTTTTTTTGTGGCACAAGTCCATGAAGGATATAGATCTATGATGTGACCAATATAATTTTTTCTATACATAAAGGAAGGAAAAAATATATATTATAGAGAACTGGCCTAATGTCTCTTTGAAGTAAACAACATGAAGAAATTCTTGGATTAGATCAGGTTGAGATCCAAGTTACATTACAGCTTGAAGTATGGCATATATGTGTTGTCAAAGTAGCAGTAATTTTTTTGAATATTCGTTGTCACATGGCTCGTATAAGATCAAGGATGAAAAGAGACTGAGTTCATATTTAAGGTCAAATATCAAATCTATAGTGTTACAAGCCAAGGATATTGAATTAAAAGTTGTTGAGCTACTAAGGGGATCTGAAATTATAAAGTATTGGTGCCAATGTCTCTTGGGTATTGATCTACCATGATGAAATACAATGATTCTAAGAATCCAAGTTGCTTGGCTTGATGAATTCAAGGTTAACTATTGATTAAATTATGATGTAAAGAATCTAAGTTTTTGGCATTTGGACACTTGCATTTTGAGAATCTCGGGTTTATAAAACCATAGTAAGTTAAGAAAAGGTTGAAGGGAAAAATATTATGAAGCTACAATCAGTATGTTGTCCTATAAACCCTGGAGAGGGTTAAACAAGAAAGATATATGGTTCGAACCCTAAGATTGATTACCTTTGTTGAAAGAAGAAGAAACCCTAGTCTATGAAAAGAATATATAACTTTATGTTGATGTTTAGGACAAGGATGATGAAGTTACAAGATGAATGCAAGAAGTCTAATATTACGAGGGAGATGACTTTTCTCAAAAGATAAGTATTATATATCTTTTCTCTTTGATTAAGACTATTGTTATTGTATTTAATTTTTGGTTAGTCTCTTGTCTATGTATTATTTTCTTGCTTATAATTGTTCTCCCGTGACATCCTAGTGAGGATTGCAGGTCAATGGCTAGGGTTTCTCAAGCTTTGGCAGCAGATGAAAGAACTAGAAGAATGAAGCAAAACATGAGGACTTTCCTAATGTGTACTAAAATAAGAACCAATTTCAAAGGGAGCGATCAATTTAAGGTATATATATTGATTGTTTGTGTCTAAGAGAAGGCAAGCATGCATCAGATAGTGGCATGGAAGCAAGAAGGTTTTCACAGTAAGTGGGAGAGGATTTTGATAAGATGTTTTCCTTAGCTGGAAGAGTTGCCCTTATATTTTAAATGAGCTTTGTTATTGATGAAGACCTTGTACTTTGAGATTGATTGATTTGAAGAGAAAGATTGATCTCAATGATTTTTTTTTGACGATCGGAATCTTGTGTCAGAAGAAAACATGTTGCCTTCATAGGGAGATGGAAGTAGAATTTAACATGAAGGATCTTGGATTGATACACTACTACTTTGGAGTTAAGATTTGGCAGAAACCTGGTAAAAACTCCCTTAGTTGAGGGAAGCATGAGATCAAGTTCCTCCTGAAATTTGAATGATGGAAGTTGATTGGTTTTATAATGTATTTGATTTGATTACTAGGTTGGAAATGTTGATGATGAGAAAAGTACTGCTAGTGGTTGTTTTATCTTGGGATATGTTATGGTACCTTGGAAAAGTAGGAAGTAGGATTTTGTTGCATATATGGCAGCTTGTGAAGTTAGTTGTGAAGAAGTTTGACTTTGTAAAATGTCTTATGGATCATTTAATGGCGTACAAGATTCGTCCATATTACTTTATGAATATTTTCAATAAACTTGGTTTTTCATGGAAGGTAAAAGCACTTAATGATGAAGTACCGCTATTCGAGATATGGAATTGATGGGTGTTGAGAAGCTACAATATATCTTAATGGATAAATAGGTAGTTGATGACAAGAAATATTGAGTATTTCCAAGACAATCTTGGACTTGTGGATAAATCCTTCTAGATTGAGAGGGTATGAGGATGATTACCTAATTTCTCCTTATGTCATGTATTATGATTAATCAGGATTAACACCATAATTCAAGTACATGGACTTGGATAGGGAGAATGGTGGATTGGATAAGCTTCATGTACTGACATTCTTGTGTCATGTATTGTGACCGATTAGGATTAACATAAGAATGGTCTTGTGGACCGATATTTCCTTATGCCAAGCACTGTGACCGATAGTACTAGCACCCCTACATCAAGCACTATAAAACTGAATTAGGAAACGGTCATGTGGAGGACATACTTTGAGGAACATAGGTGGAGTATGTGCCTCGGAGAGGCAGTTGTGTGGTGTCTTATTGAATGCCTCATGGCATTGTGCTCTACTCTAGTGTAGAGATAGATCTTAAATTACAAAGCCTTGGTAATTTTACAATGCTAGTTATGATTATGTTATTGATGATGCTTATCAATCTGAATCCTTTGTTGTATAATATCTCAACGTGAGAAAATATCGATGATTCATTATGAATATATCCCTAGTTAAGTGGGAGCGCTGAAATTGTAACTAGGTTTGGTCTTCAAAAATATTTTATCATTATGATTTATTTGATTCAAAAGAAACAAAACAAAAAAGATTGTTTTTTTCATGTCCCATTTGGACATTTAAAAGAAATAAACATAAAAATTGTGTCTTTTGATCAAATCCCAACTGCCAAGTCAACCCTCCATATGACAAGTCAACTCACCCTTTAGAGGAACCTTTTCGAACATGGAAACCACTATATATTGACATCATTACTCCACCATTTGGAAAGCAATTCATAGCTCTTATATGGAGAATAAATTTAGGTATATTATATGTTATTCCTCTATGAGTGGTGATTTTTTGAGGTTATATTCTTATAGGTTATGCAAGTTTTCTGAAGCTATATTCTCTTGTAGTAATGTGAATTCCTGAGGCACTTCATTTCAATGGAATGTGGCATCTTATGAACAGATTTATGATCAATCTTATGAATAGAAATGAGGAGGTTTGACTTGGAATTTGGGTAATTGAACTTATCTCTTGTTTAAAATTATTTTATAAGGAAAGGATTGGATTTTTTCCATTGTGGATTTTCCGAGGGTAAAAAAAGGCTCTTGTCTCTTGCACACTATAATCTCTATTTTCTCGTACTTGAATGGTTAAATTGATAATGGCTTGAACAACAATAAATAAAATCTAAAAAGAACGATTACATCTTCACAAGTAATTATCAAGATCAGGAATTCTAGCTTGCACTTGAATTTCAACACACTACGCGTCTTAATATATTAGCTCCTACAAAATCAAGACTATAGCATTTAATTTTCCTATTAATCACTATTAATTTGGCATTGAGAAATGCAGTTTATAATGTTTTGTGGAAGACATTTGTAACCTAAGAGAGAAACCTGTGAGGAAATGGGTGAAGTTGGTATTACACACCCAATTGGACAACCTCGAGGAGAAAACATTTCTCCCACTTTATTTGTTGGCATAACCTAGCAAGTGTTATTCACTAGCATGTATTTTGTAAAGGCCTTGACCTAGTTTCCATTCAACTCCATCCACCAGGTTCTAGAGGTTTCCAAGCCTAATTTCATGAAAAGTAAGTTGGGGATGATCACATTGACCTACTTGATGACATGTCTATGAAGATTAACTACCTTGAACTATTTTTTTGCGTAGGGAAAGAGACACATTCCCATGTCTGAGCATGAAAACGTTCTTTGATATTGTTAATGCCTCTAGTGTTTACTTCTACAAGTTCTATAGGCAGAGTCTGTAAAGGGCCAGGTAGCCTCTGGATCTCATCTTTTATGAAAGGTGACATATCTAGTAAATGCCCCTACAGTCAATCTCTGGAATGGATCTAAACATAATTTCTTCATTTTATTATCCATAAAACATGACAAATTTAAGGTAAACTATGTACATTCTTATTCTAGTTATATATTTTTCAATTTCTCGTGGATTCCTTGAATTTTTTCTCCTACCATCTCCCTCTCTCACTCCCCAAATTATTGTCATCAAACATGCCCCATTGAGGATCTGGAGCAATGTTTGCACCATACTTAGAGAACTGTCATTGTTGCTAATTGAAATTGGAGTCATGTATACTAGATTTCTTGCTTAAGTGGCTCTTACTTGGACAATATCCTGAGATGAGTTTGACATGATGGTCATATGAAGTTGGAAGCTACTTGGTGTAATTTTCCTTAAATCTTAAAAAAAACAGAGAAAAAATGTCATTTTCGATCATTTTTTATTAGCTTCTGCATACAACAGATGTTATCACAATTGCAACACAATCATGTTCCATGACCATGAATTATGAATGATGAAATTTAATTCAATGTCTCTTAGAGTCGCAAGGTGGAATTGATAGAACTATTTGATTTCTTTACCATAAATGGATATCTCCTTTCATCTATACCTTCCTATACCATCTTATTTCCAAGTGAAATGGGAATTTTCACATTTTGAATGCCATTACCATGTAATTTGGTAGCCTTCTAGCTAGACCTATCACAAGTAAGGTTGTCATACCAAACTATTTCTCTTGCTCAACTCAGTGACCATGACTCTCTTCTCACACTGCTTACCATATAAGATATTCAATTGTACATGTCACGCAAAGTTGGGGGTTCTAGGTCTACACCTATTAGGTAAAGTTACATATTTTATGTCATTGTGGTCCTTAAATTTGGAGGTGTTCCACCTGAAAAAGTAGGCATTAAATATGGATGAAAAGGATTTGTTTTAACTTTGATAGAATTTCCTCATGGAATTACTGAATTTCTCGATGACATCATGCTAGCTTTGCTTAGAGAAGAAGGTTTTGGAGAAAATGAATTCTTTCGACTTATTTTTGGCATTGAAGTTTGAGATAGTAGTTTTGATGAATCCATTGATGACCTTGCTGAGGAATTTGATGCACACAATATTGACTTTGAAGATGGTTTAGAAGATGTTGAAGAAGTTGTAGATTTTGGTGTTGTCACTGAATGTTTCTTTGTTGTTGGACTTGATCAAGACATGTAATTTAAATTTACAAGCAGATTGAAGACCTTGAAGAGGCTTTAGATTTTGTTGTTCTCACTGAAGGTTTTTGTCTAGTTTTGTTTCTTAAACCATCATTTCCATAGGACATTTTTGGTGAATAGATTCTTGACCTTGATGAGAGGATATGATACCTTGAAGAGGCTACATCTTTTGGTGACATCACTAATTATTTCTCTATTATTATGTTTGTTAAACATCTCGCTTAGGGCGAGGCAACTCCACATATATTGTACACAGTTTATGGGACAAAAATCAATATGTAGTTCAATATTCACTTGGTTTTTATAATTGGATAGAAGAACGACTTAAAATGACCTTGTATGTATTCTCATTTTAGAGCTCAAATTTTTAGGAAGGATTTAAGTATCCACCTTTCAAGAATCACTAGAAGAGGTTGATATTTAGAATATAGGAAGACAAAAAACTAACCAATGGTGTACTAAATGGATTTCTTGGGAGGTAGATTGGCATATGGACTTTTGGTAGCCAGAACTTTTCCAAATAATTTAATGTATTTGAAAACCAAACCTCTAGTTTATTTTGGTTTAGACAAGGTCTAGAATTTGAAAAGTGAATTCCCTCTTTCTTCCTCTTACATGTCCAATGATAAGAATTTGGATTGAGGGAAAATATTTTCCTAGAAATAAAAATTTTGCATTTTATAAATGTGTAAACATGAGTTTTTAAAATCTAATTAACTCATAAATTTCTCACAAAATACACTTAAATCTTGACACATAAACCCCTTCCCAATTGGCTAACTTTAGACGATCCTAAACATATTTTTATTTAACTAATGAGGGAGATAGCCCAACAAAACTAGTTTGTCCATATTCAAATCAAGTTGGTATCAAAGTGCAATTTAGTTCATTTTAGTCAAGATTAGTTAGAAGAATTAGCTATTGGTTTCTGTCTTCAATTTCCTCTGAAAATGAATGTGTACGTGCTTTTGAGAGACACACATGTGTCATTTATCCCACAAACTAAAGTGTATAAGTGGTAAATTTTATACCAAGTGTGCTCCCACCATTTAAAGCGCAATTTGGTGAACTTATCATTTTTATAATTTCTTTTTCGATTAAATTTAGTTTCACACATGATCAATTATTTATTTGAAAGTTGTGTTCTACATAATTTGTGTACACTAAATTACAAATTGATTTTTTGAAATCTATTTTGTGTAAATGTCGACCAATAGATATATATCATGGAGGATGAACGACGAAGATCAGCCAAATCCCATATGGAAGTTCAAGGATCGGGGGATGTTCATGGAGGCAAGAGGAGAAGGGTTTCTACTCCATCCATGGAGTGTGGCCAAGGTTCAACTGGTCGAGGTATGAGGGGTAGCAAGTTGCAGGAAGGGGGTGATATTTATTCCCCCGAAGGCCAATCAACGACTGCTGGTTCTCAACAGGGTCACTGTGGGTTTGGTTCTCAGCAGCGTCATTCTGGGTCTGGTTCTCAGCAGGGTCATGTTGGAGAAGATGTTAACCAACAACATCAAGGTTACCATCAATTTCAATATTTTTTCATTAAATTTGTACAACTTTTTTTACACATGTTTTTTCTAATATACGAAATTATATATATATTGATGCAGAGGCCGAAAATGTTCGAGCTAGTGGTCAAAATAGACGCAGGGCAGCCCACTACATTCAAGAAGAAGGCTGTCGACCCAGCACAACTTATCCGACCGAGATTACAGATATACCATGGAAAACCAACATGGCGGAATGCACCTTACAAAGGTGTGAAAGCCTTCAT
This sequence comes from Pinus albicaulis, assembly GCA_034641835.2. Lineage (NCBI taxonomy): Eukaryota > Viridiplantae > Streptophyta > Pinopsida > Pinales > Pinaceae > Pinus > Pinus albicaulis. The sequence goes on from CM076577.1 coordinate 1,439,595,840, forward strand.
GAAAAATTGCAAAGAGATCTCGTGGCTTTGTCTCTACCTGCTGAGAGTCGACAAAGCCTTGAAATAGTTGCACATTCATTGGGTGAAATGGTGAAAGTGTACAGAAATCTTGGGCCAACGACTGATTCATTTGTAGAAATGATGAGAAAGAGAAAAGAAACAGTGATGGGTCCTGATAAATGGGAGGACATTAAACAAAAAGTTACAAGAGACGTGGCCAAGTCAATGTTTAATTATAAGGAAGGGCCAAAAAGAAAAATGTTGAAGGTGCAATATTTCAAGCACCCAGAAATAGCTCGTTATTTGTATGATCGGCATCTTGCGGCCTTTGGAAGGCTTCCATGGAATGATGAGGTTCCTGTTTATTTTGCACAGATGTTTTATGCATAATTTTTTTTGGGTATGAAACCCAACTACAATGACCTTCCTTCAGAATTTTTTGGCCCGGGGAAAGGTCGATTATATAATCGTAAGGGCGCTAAGCGAGATGTGGAGTTGCCTCGCCCTAAGCCGCCATTGGTGAGTCGACCGTTTCGAGTCGAAACTCTGCGATCAGAGATGGATGCGACTCCTCAAATAAGTCGAGAAGCAAGAGATGTTATGATCGACAATGTTCATAGCAGATTGAGTGGAGTCAATCTTTGTTTAAATCGACAAAGAGCATGTGAAAATGCACGTGCCAATTTTGTTTATCGTACAGATGAGGAGATTTACAACATGAATGTTGAAGATCTCCAAACATATGCAATAAATTGTCGCAATGGTCCTGCAGACCTAATTTTTCATGAGGAGCGAGGGCACCATAACGGTGTATGTTAGTGACCTTAGGGTTTGAAATTATTTTTACATATACATGTGTACAATTTGTAATAAATACATGTGTATGTACATGTATACATTTATTTGTATACAACATTAATCTAACAAAAATGTATGATTATATGTTAAAACACCATTTGCAGTTCTCAGGCATGATGCGTGACGAAAATGTTAATATCACATTTGGGACCTCTGGTTCAAACGATGCAGATGGGTCTAACCATCATGATATGTTGGCAAATGTTAGTGTTTTTTAAGTGACTCTAAAATAAATAATTGTTGTCACACATGTACATGTATGTATATATATATAATTTGATAAAATGTTTTAACAGGTACCGATTCTGTCTGATGTTTTTGGGATGGCGGTACCTTCGTCTTCCTTGGGAGATGTACCTTCTACTTCCTTGGGAGATGAGCCACACGTATGGACAATTTTTCACAAGTTTAAAATTTATGTTTAAAAGTTATATATATATATATATATATATATATATATATATATATATATATATATATATATATATATATATATATATATATATATATATATATTCTACCTCAAAAAGTCTCATTATAATTTGAGAGTATATATATATATATATATATATATATATATATATATATATATCTATATACATATACATATACATATACATATACATATATATATTTAACTGTACATGTATATTGTACAGTTTACCATTGCAGATGTTCCTATGGGAGAACCTGTTCATCAAATGGAGAGGGAACCTTACGAGGTATTGCATGATTTTTTTGTTATATTTTGTTTTTTACATGTGTTGATTTTGATAAATCGTTCTTGCGGACAAGACCGATCTCCCTAGTGTCATAAGACAATCTAGCAACAAACGAACAACTAAGTTTGTCTTTCTCTAGATATATTCGTTTTACAAATAAATGCTATGAAGGTGTCGATCCTACCTTAGATCCAAATGCTTATTTGTGGTTGTAGTCTTTCGTCGCATCAATAATCCTTCATCGCAACAAGGGCCCTTTTGTCACAAGAAAGTATTATCTTTCGTTGATCTGCAATCACAAACAAGAAAATATCAATAGCACCTGTATAACAAATAATCATAAAACATACCTATCATAGTGATCAAGGAATCTATGAAATAAACGATCAAACGACAGCTTATTGAAATAAACAATCGAACGACAATTTATTGAAAAAAACAGAACTTGATTGTATTAATCTTAAAATATACAGAAGAACCTTACAACCTTAGCCTTGATGTTCGAAAGGCCTTCCCGGGGTCCGAAGCAGGAGTCTCCTCTACTTTGATAAGTCTTGCACTCTTCCTCCAGAAGCATAAGAGGTATGTGATCTTTCCTCTCAAAAGCTCAGCAGAAGGAAATCTAAATCTCAACAACACTTCAACTCAAATATTTTACCCATCAAAATATTCTTCAATCCTCCATTAGTTTAACTTCTCAAAACTTAACCCAAAAGGCTACCCAATGCCTCCTTTTATAGAGCAGATGAGGAGGTTAGGATTCCACCTTTAAAGGGATAGAATCCTCCTTCAAAGGGATAGGCTCCTCAAATCAAAGGATTAGTTCCTTAAGGTGTGGGATACATGCACCTTACTAAAGCGTACTCATCCCCAAAAAATCTCATCCAGAACCTTCCAGAATTGACCAAAAATCAACTTTTTTGGTTTAATTTCGCGCTTTTTTGACTTTACAGGGGTACCGCAGGCATTACACTGGAAAAGTGCGTTCTAGAACACAGTTTATCTTCACCTTACCTGCGTACCCTAGCTAAAAACGCAGGCATGCTTCATATTAACTGCGTACCCAAGGTTTTTTGAGCTTTTTAGGGTTTTTCCTTCATTTTCAGGGCATGGAATGAGGAACAAAGGTTGTAAGACTTGCAAAGGAGGCATGTATGAGTGTTAATGAGCTCATACAGTCAGCAGAATGTCAGGGTGACATTTTTTAGTGTAACAACATGAAGTTATAGATATATATATTCTCATTCATTTTTAAAACATCAAATTTTAATGTTCAAGTACATGTGCATTGTGTATGTAGGTTTCCCATTCACAGGATAGGGTGCGAACAGAGACCCTAGTAGGGAAGATGCTAGATCCATCTCCATTTGATGGACATGATTTACAATAGATTTGATTTCAAAATTTAGATGGTTTTAAAAATTTTTAAACTTGATACAGTTTGATACTTGTGAGATTTACAATTTTTGGACATATTTTATTACATTGTTATTATATAATTTGTTTTATTTAATTTTTGGATGGTTTTAGTACTTTTGGCATGTGAATGTGAAGTAATGTTGTCATCTGAACTACATTTGGCATGTTATGTAATGACATGTGTTATAATTTGTTTTGTTTTTAAAATTTAAGTGTTATAATTTGTTTTCTTTTTAAAATTTAAGTGTTCGATGCTTGGAGTACATTTGGCATGTGAAGTAATGTTGTGATCTATATTTTTTTGTTAAATTAAAAGTTAAATGTTTTGGATGGTTTCAATATACATTTGGCATGTGATATAAATAATGTTAAATGTTTTTGTTGGATAGTTGAATTATAATTGAATTATAATACCTCATATCTCGATCATAGTGGAGATCCCTCGCTTCCTCTTTCTTAGATTTATTTGCATCAAGTTCTTCTCTCATTTCTAAGATATGGGCTTCTTCCCTTATTTCTCTTGTCCTTTTCAGATTTAGGATAATTTCTTTTATAATGCCCAAGTTCATTTCATCCAAAGCATCGTGCTTTGTCCATACTATATTGAGGACCAAACTTATGGAATCTTCCTTTCTTCCTTGACGTGGCTACTAAGGCTTGATTCCCTTCACTTGATCCTGTAACACCTTTGGATTTCAATCTTGTTTCCTCTATTTTACATAGAGATCCTAAATCATGGAATGGTGTGGCTTCCTTCTTCCCATATAGACCTAAAGTTTCCCCATTTATCTGGCAGAGCTTCCAACATAGTCATCTCAGTGTCAGACATTACTTCTCCCACTTCCTGCAGATGATCTCAGAGAGATTGATTCTCCTGCAGTACTTACAGAGAATAGCTCCACCAATTTCTCATATATTTTTTTGATAATTCCAGATTTTGTACATTGGAGATAAGAGAGTCTTTTATGGATTCTGTAAGAATCCTTGGGCTCTTATATCTCTCTTCATGTATTTGGCATGACTTCATTGTCCTTGTCTTCTAGGAAGGTCTGAAATCCTAACCATTTTGATGCTTTCTTTGCAAAGAAAACATTTTGATAGATTCATATGAAGTCATAGAGATACTTAATTGAGTAGATGCTTTTCTTCTTCTATCAGCTTCCTTGTTGAAGATGATGGCAAGAACTCCCTCTTAGGTTGATTTCAAAGTAGGTGATCTTGGATCCTTGATGGTCAAGGATTACTTCAAAATGAAGATGTATTCAATAATGTTGAGTGATGCTTAATGATGTGTCTTCCAACAACGTCTTCAATATCAATATTCCTTGTTGTTAAAGATTACCTCATCGATGTGTAGATTTCTTGAATAAGGGTGAGATTCTTCTTGAGATGGCTTGAGGATTTCCTTGCAAGCTGATTTGACTTTTCAATGTAAACCTTGAATTTTGCCTTGATGCTTTCTAGAGAACTGAATTTTGATCCTTGACTGTCTTCTTGTCTAATAGCCCTTTTTCTTTAGCACCTTAGCTCTGATACCATGTTGAGAATTTATAGGGTTGGAGATTAATTCAAATTCTCTTCTTGATAATTTCTTGTGAGCTTACTTGAGTTACTTATGTCTTCTCTTTGTTATCTGATTTAGTATTTCATCAAGTCAATTACAAAAATACACAAGACACGAAATTAGTCTCCTAGAGCCAGGGAAAAACCTCTCCCTCTTGCAGAAGAAAACCCGCAAAGAATTCTTCTTATAGATCTTCAAATGACAATTACCATGACCAAGACTCAGACCCTTGACCTAGAGATGCTTCCAAGACCTTGTCAACACTTCTTTGTTTATTCACAACGATGATCCTTACATATAATTCATCCTTACATATATACATACCTCACACCTCATCATATAATTAAATGTTAAATGTTTTTGTTGGATAGTTGGATAGTTGAATTATAGTTGAATTATAATTTAATGAACTTTAAATGTTTAATGTTTTAATGTTGCACAATATATAATCAAAAGGTTTTTAAATTTAATGTTTTGGATGGTTTCAATCTACAACTTAAATTTTTCGATGGTTTCAATCTACATTTGCACATGTGGTATATAATGTTAAATGTTTCTATTGGATCTAGTTGAACTATAATTGGCATGGCATGTGAAGTAACGATCTATATATAATTTAAAGTTTTTTAAACTCAAGTTTTGAACGGTTTCAATCTACATTTCGCATGTGATGTTTAATGTTTTAATGTTGCATGATATATTATCAAAAAATTTTAAAATTTTAAAGTTTTGGATGGTTTCAATGTATATTTGGCACATCTGGTATATAATGTTAAATGTTTCTATTGGATAGTTGTTCACTATAATTGGCATGGCATGTCAAGTAATGTTGCACAAATCCCTTTTGGATGGTTGAAGTACATTTGGAATTTTGAGATTGCTTTTGATCTCTCCATGTAGTTTTGTTTTAATGAAAAAAATTCCAATAGGAAGAACATAGCTTTTCAATTCAACTAACCATCTATCAATTGAGCTCTAATTGAAAATAGAGTTTAAAGAAGTAGATATATGTACAAATTATCCCTTTAATTTTGATTGGAAATATAAGTCTCTAGTACATATATATGTTTGTTGAATTTGGGTCAATTTCGTTAATGCACTCAAATAGTTAGCCTTGTCGATTTATTTACATTGTTGAAACTTTTTACCAAAAAATCCAACTAGTTTTTCATCAATGCACATAGAAAAACTACTTGGAACAATTAATTTTGCATTCTAGAACATATATATCCAAGACAAGTAACATTTTTCATCAATGCACATTGAACATATCCGACCATTGGACAAGCAGATTTTGTACTAGATTTTCAATCAAGATTAGAGATGTGGGTCAAATCCCACCAAAAGTCGGAGAAGTGCTTCGAGTCTCTTGTTTGAAAGGAATTTTCGTACAAAACTATACTGCAGATGATTTATTTACATTGTGTCCATACTTTTTACCAGAAAATCCAGCTAGTTTTTCATTAATGCACATAGAAAAACTAGTTCCAGTTAATTGCATTCTAGAACATATATATTGAGTACGTAAATAATTTTTCATCAATGCACATAGTAAAACTAGAACAATTAATTTCATTCTATAACACACACACACACACACACATATATATATATATATATATATATATATATATATATATACATATACATATAACATTTTTCATCAATGCACATGTATAGAAAAACTACTTTAAGTTGATACTAGAGCACATGCTTGTACCCAAAAAATTTGTACATGTGCAAACATTTGCACAAATAACATAAGCAGCTCAATTTTTAGTTGAGTACTGGAAGTTATAAAACATATTTAATCCAAAGATAATAAATTGTTGGACAATTCACTCAAAAAAAATCTAATGGAATTCAATCTTCAATAATCCGTTCATGATCGGATTTCGACATTTTCCATCTCTTAATTTTTGATTTTTTCTTTGATTGAACTTCTATCCACTTTATGCGCACTGCACACACCAAGTGACTATATTGACAACTTATGGAATCAGGTTCATAGTCTTCAAAGTAAACAAAGTCTCCACTTTGATGAGTTTGTTTGAAAAAATAACCTCTCAGTATAATAGACCCTCTATCATACTGAAATCCATGATCATCATAGTTTTGTAATAATTTCATTTTTCATTCAGTGCAACGCATCAAATAATACTTCACATTTTCATCGTTTTCAATAGGTGCAATTATAGCAAAAACATCTCCTGCACAATAAAATGAATTTAACAAAATTATGCATATTTAAATTTATTTCTAGATCTTTAAATCATTAGAAAGTAATTCAAATGTTACCTTCTCTAACAAGATCAGAAACTCGATCACCATCGGATGATATTGTAGTTTCCTCTGATTGCATTTCTTCAAACATTGCAACATACATTTTTCCCTTTGTATTTAGCTCTGTATGTTTCCAATCATTCACATACATTTTGTTTTCACAAACGTCATTGGATTTTGTGTTGTCTATGCAAACATCACAAAAACAAGAATATTTTCTTTTATCCAATGCAAACACATTTCTGGACGACTTTGTTTGAATTGAATGCAATTTTCAAGTCCCTTTTATTGTTTCAATGTCATTTCCAATTGATCTATCTACTTCTTCGATTCCAATATGCCAGAAAAACCTTTATATGGAAAATTAGAAGAAGAATTTGTAAATATGATATCAAAATGAAATCAAAGATAATCATTTCATGATAAATGTACAATGTTTAAAATTAGATTTCCAATATAAATTAAATTGAATGTTCCTTCGCACTTTTCTTGATGGGTTTCTCTCATGGCTTAGAGCAGCGATGCAATATTGAACAACTTCTTCAGCGTTCACAAGTCAGCTTGCAGAGTGGCTCATTTGATATCTTTGAAGTACTCGTTTTATGCATGCTCCTGCACCATCATGTTCTCCTTTTCCATGGCCAGTTTCAAAGAAATTCCAACAATGTTTAATGCAGGTTTTCTTATGAAGACAAAACAACCAAAAGAATGATCGTGCAGATTTGAATTGACCTGCGCATCCGTTTGACCATATCCATTGTTCATTGAATGTTATTCCACGATTTTTCAATGAATCATAAATTTTTCCAAAACAATGTTGTACAAAACATGTATCATGTGTACGATCGTCACTGATATAAAAGTGATATTCTTTAATGATATGTCGATTTTCACTCGTGCTTTCTATATGATCTACATTTTGTTCAGCATGTCTATATAGAATATGGACGAGCATGGAGACTTGGTCAGAATGATAGTATTCACTCTGAATTTCTTTTTGTGGAACAAATGTGTAGTTTTCTGCAAAATCAATCACTGACAAAATGGTCCCCGGTGGAAAAAATTCACGAGATTTTTTGAATTGCAAGTCTTGCCATCGAGCTCTATGGGAATGCTTGGTGTATTTGTAAATTTCTACCTCAAAATTTCTCAAAAAGTCTATCAGAAAAATTTTGTCTTCTAGTAATTCAATTCTTTTAACACTATTTGCACCTTGAATCGATGTATCGATATATTCATATCTCTTCCATTTCACTTTCATGTTGGACAATGATTGATCATTTATATCAATACGATATTTTTTTTGAAATTTAGTCAAATTTCCACAATCATCGCATTTTTTACCACTAACACATTTCTTTTTGTAACATAGTTCATCGCTTTCTCTTTCACATAGAATTTGAGATATGAAATCACGGATAGTGGAAGGAGGAGGTGAATCCTTCCATAATGTTCTACCGAAATCAAGGAATGTGTCATAATATAACTCAAATTCCACATGATAACAGCAACAACAAGTGTTGCGTACGGTGATAGGTTTTACATACCATGGTTTTTGTTGAACAAAAGCACTGAGTGAAACATGAATTTGATGATTCTCTTCTTTGAACTTGTTGAATAACTCTATCTGAGTGGTTTCCAAGAGATGTTTTTCATGTTCTTCGTACTGATTTCGTGTTATTCTTCTTCGCATCACATGCCTTGCAGTTGGTGAAACACGCGAATTGTTCTTCCAATATTCATATATTATTTTTTTAACATTTTCTCCAAGTCTATCTTTGTATGGTTGACTACAAATAGCTCTCCAACAAGCGAGTTCATCATTTACATCTATTTGCAACTGAAATTTCCGATGTTTGTGCAAATTTTTTCTTGAGGTTCCCAGTGCTCGTGCCATAAATGTTACCAAATGATTCTCTTGAGTACTTGAGGAAACCATTTCCATCTGTATTCCTCTACGTACAATTGAAACATCTTTCTCTCTAGATCTCTTAATTGACTTTATAGCACTACTCATATTTTTTATCACTTCTTCCTTCATTTTTTTATCTTTGGTTGATTTTCGAATACCCAATAGTGTGGTAGCTTCTTTTAATTTCCTTAATGATAGGAGACCTTTCAACATTTGAGCTTGAACTGTCACCCTCTCATTTAAGAAATACTTTTCAAAAATCCAGTTAACACGATATCGTATAACATGGTCAGGGTTTTTATCTCCATATGTGTGAGTGTCAACATTTTCTAACATCTCATTATCGATAGTGATTTCATCTGTACATATTCGAAAAAATAGTACATATTCAATAAATAACTAAATTAATAAATATATCTAAAATTTCAAATATTTTTCAAATTAGTTCATCAAATAAAAATTAAGCTTCACATTTTACATTAAGAAATTTTTAAATATATCAATAGATCATAATATTTACATTTACATACCTGCTTCAATTTCTGCTTGAGGTTGATTTTCTTCTTCAATATTTTGAAGAATATCTCTGTCTGTTTACATTAAACAAAATATTTTTCAAAGTAGTTCATCAAATAAAAAATTAAGCTTCACATTTTACATTAGGAAAATTTTAAATATATCAATAGATCATAATATTTACATTTACATACCTGCTTCAATTTCTGCTTGAGGTTGATTTTCTTCTTCAATATTTTGAGGAATATTATGTCTGTTTACATTAAACAAAATATTTTTTAAATTAGTTCATCAAATAAAAATTAAGCTTCACATTTTACATAAGGAAAATTTTAAATATATCAATAGATCATAATATTTACATTTACATACATGCTTCAATTTCTGCTTGAGGTTGATTTTCCTCTTCAATATTTGAGAGGGCTTCTAACTTTCTTTTGCGAGATTGTCTTGTCTCTTCTCTACGTTCCTCAGGGTCTCTTTTTCGATCATATTTTCTCGCACAAGTTCTTCGATTTCCCATGATAATAGGGTATAAAGTTCAAAAAATTTCGTTCAAAAAATTAGAAAATAACTCAATTACAAAAAATATCACAAAAGATTTAATTTAAAAAAATTCGGTGTAAATTTTTTGCAAAAAATACATACTCCAATTCAAAACACTTTAAAAAATTCAAGAGGAAAATGTCTTATAAAAATGAAACGAAGCTCAAAAGATTTAATTCAACTCAAAACACGTACATACCTCCAAGAAATGTCTTTTGAATGTATGTCCAAGAAATTTTTTTAAGTTCAAAACAATTTTTTCCAAAATCAGGCTGCCTCTAAGAAATGTCTTCCAAAAAAATTCGTTGTAAAATGAATTTGCTTCCAAGAAATGCTCTTAAACCCAAACTTTGAAGATAAGTTTTTGAACCCAAACCAAGATCTTTATAAAATGAGATGAAATGTGTGAAATGTGCGAAAATTTTGAATCATTTCGTGGCAATTTATATTGCTGCGAAATGTGTTTTAGTAGGGGCTCCGCAAAACTTTCCAGCCAACGGAAAGTTATACAATAGTTCGGCCAAATTTTTTATTAAAAGTTTGGCCGAACTATTAAGACGTTAGATTTAACGAGCCTACGGCGGAAAACATAGTTCGGCCGAAGTTATATTAAAAGTTCGACCGAACTAACGCGTCACCAATTAAGCAAAAACCAGGCTCTGAATACGGTTTGCGACTTTGGACTGATTAAACTCCATGAAAGGTTGTTAATTAAATTTTGCAACCAAGAAAAGAATTTTCAGAATTGAATCTACTTTCAGGAAATATAACTTTTATGGAATTTCATAAACGTTTATTAATTTTAATTATTTTTGTAATAAAATGTGTGCAAACAATTTCTGAGGGTCATTGTGATTCAGTGAAATAAAAATTTTGTATCTCCCAAAATACATTGTAAAAAAAATTGAAAAAATTATGGGGCATTACATTGGTCTGTCATCTCTAATGGGTAGCTTTTAGATTTTTAGATTATAACTTATATGTTAATAAATTTTTTGCGACGCGAAACATATCCAAAATACGCAGTTTTTCGTATTGGACCAGTTCAAAAAATTCTAGTAATTATGATATGCATCCATTGGCTTTGTAAATATGACGAAAACAAAGTAGACTCTATCTAGATTTTTGTAACACATTTAGTTTTTTCAAAAACAAAAATTTTCAATGAATACAACATTGCGTCATAACATGACTTCTTATGAATCCTTTGATTGTTAAGAAACACACACTCAAAGAAACGCTAAGTTGACATATAAAATCTGCATAAAAAAATTTCAAAAAATAAGTAATAGAAAGCTAACAAAATTTCTCACAACTTTTTTTTTATCGAAAAATGAAATTCTACACAGAAAAATTGTTATAGTTTGCAGAAAGTTGAAGAACCGAAAAAAATGAAATTTTTTTCTCAAAAAAGGGAAAAAAGTGTAACCCAGCTTCAGTTGCAGGAAAAGAAACATGAAAAAGAAAACAAATAATACACAGTTATTGAATGAGATGACAGAAAAGGTAAAGGTGCCTGAAAATAATAATAATCAAGAGCCACAACAACAACAACTAGCACAGTAGCAGCAGGCACCTCAAACACATGAAAGTGGTGTTAGAAGATCTACCAAGATAAGTAGACCCCCTGAACGATACTCTCCTTCATTATATTGTTTAGTGTTGACTGATTCTGGTGAACTTCAATGTTATGAAGAAGAAATGCAGGTTGAAAGCAGGAAGAAGTGGGAGCTATCCATGCAAGAAGAGATGGACTCCTTAATACATAACCAGACATGGGACTTAGTTAGGTTCCCTGCAGGTAAAACTACATTGCAAAATAAATGGGTTTACAGGTTGAAGGAAGAAGATGGAGGAAAACAGAGGTACAAAGCTAGACTTGTGGTGAAGGGGTTTTCACAAAAGAAAGGTATTGATTTTGATGAAATATTTTCTCCTGTTGTTAAGATGAATTCAATCAGAACTATTTTAAGTCTTTCAGCAACAGAAGATTTACATCTTGAATAGTTAGATGTAAAGACAACATTTCTCCATGGATATTTGGAGGAAGATATCTATATGCAGCAACCAGAAGGATATGAGATCAAAGGGAAAAAAAATCAGTGTGCAGGTTAAAGAAGAGCTTGTATGGCTTAAAATAGGCTCCAAGGTAGTGGTATCTAAAATTTGATAGGATTATGTCAGAACAATGTTATACTAGATGTCACTCTGATCATTGCGTTTATCTGAAAAAGAAAAATGATGGAAGCTATATTATATTGTTATTGTATGTAGATGACATGCTTGTTGTAGGGTCTAACATGCAGGAAATAAATGTGCTCAAAAGAAAATTGGCAAATTCCTTTGCAATAAAGGATTTGGGAGCTGCAAAAAAAATCCTTGTTATGAGAATAACTAGAGACAGGAAAAATTGCAAATTAACACTGCCTCAGAATGAGCACATACAAAAGGTGTTGAAAATATTTAATATGCAGAACACAAAACCAGTTAGTACACCTTTTGCTAGCCATTTCAATCTTAGTAAAGAGATGTGCCCCAAGAACCAAGAAGAAATGGACTATATGTTTAAAGTTCCATATGCATGAGTAGTTGGAAGCTTAATCTATGAAATGGTCTACACAAAGCCTCATATTGCACATGCAGTGGGAGTTGTAAGCAGATACATGAATAATCTAGGAAAATAACATTGGATGGCAGTAAAATGGATTCTCAGATATTTGAGAGGTACCACAAATCAATAATTATGCTTTGGTGGTTCAAACATTGCTCTATAGGGATATGTTGATGCAAATATGGCAGGTGACAGAGATAACAGGAGGAGCACTATAGGATATGTATTTAATATAGGTGGAACAACTGTCAGTTGGGTTTCAAAAATCCAAAGTGTTGTTTCACGTTCAACAACGAAAGTAGAGTATGCTGCTGCTACAAAGGCTAGTAAAGAAATGATTTGGTTAAAAAGATTTATGGATGAATTGGGTAAGAATCATGATATGGGCACGTTATACAGTGATAGCCAAAGTGCCATTCATCTTGCAAAGAACTCAGCATTTCATTCCAGGACTAAGCACATACATCTCAAGTACCATTTAATACGGTCAGTGTTGGAAGATGAACAGTTGAAGCTAAAAAAGATACACACTAGCCAAAATCCTACAGATATGCTAACAAAAGTTGTAACCAGGGAGAAACTAAGAATATGCTCAGTTTCAGTTGGTCTTCATGGATGAGAATGAAGCTGAGAAACAACCAGGTCCAAATAGGAGTTGTTGTCCAGCAAATGAAGTAGCGGTGGAGTTGCTACAATCAGTCTCCAAGTGGGAGATTATTGGGTGTGGAGCCTGATTATCTTGTTTATTTTGTATCACAGCATTGGAACCCTATACCTAAATGGGGCACCAACGCCGCCCAAAATTAAACACTGTCTGGGGGGTCCAAAGGGGGGGTGGCTGCGACTTTATGGAGCCCCCTCCTAGTGGGGGGTTTCGGGGGCAGTGCCCCTGAAGCTAAAAACAGATGTAAAATTTCCTTGTGAAAGTATAGTAATTTCTAGTCAATCTGGGTCGTTCATTAGGCAGATGACATGACGGTAGAAGTTATGTTTAGTTTTTTTTTTTGCCCTATAAGGCAACCCCTCGCTTGTATGAGGGTATTGTATTGCGACTGTGTATTGTATGTGTATTCTCAGAGCGAGAAACATATAGGGAGACTGTGAGAGAGAATAGAGGATATTACAGTGGATCTACTATAGGCTGTGTCTCTTCATTTTGCTGGATAATAGAAAGGAAGGACTGGCCGTTCAGGGGGGATGTAGCCAAAACTGGGTTAACCACATATATGTGTGTCTCTATGGTTTTATTTGTTTTGTGTGCTTGTGTTTTCCACATATTTTATGTGTTGCATTGCCTTGTAATATATAATTTTCTAACAGTATCAGAGTATCAGAGCAGGTGATTTTTGGCCCTGCTACAATAAACTAAATTCTAGATGGATTCTCTATGCTTTCTACAGTCTCGAAATAGAAAAAAGAAGGGAATTCTCCATCATATGCTGGTATGTCATATGTCTTTGCACCTTATCATAACCTGTAAAAGAGCAAAGCAACTATCATTTTCCAGTTGGTCTTCCCAATGAAAAAAAATATAGTGGTCCATTCGACCCACTCCCAGGATTGTTACAGATGTCTTGGTGAAAAATGACGAGCCATCAAAACTACGATGAGGATTCCAACCTCGAAGGGTATGCCTATCTTTTTCCCTTGTGCGCCCGTCTTGCCTTTCAGTTGTATGTGTGTTTTTCTCATCTTGAAAAATCTTGCTATTTACATTAGAAAAAGAACTTTGAGAACCCATACTGGAGCCATGGTATTTCAAACCACATCCAAGACCATGATGTTTAGGTGGTCACCTGTCCTTTTCAGAGATTGTAAAAAACAAATCCTTTTACTACTATGTGTTTGATGATGTAACAGAAGAAAACAAATGATGCTAGATGTATGTCACGTCTAGATTTGGACACCAGTATCAATGCCATTGTTGAGGATAACCCAAGGATAACCCCATTTGATAGTTCCTTTTCCCTCTCTTTTGATAGTAGCAATTTTTTATTTATTTCTTCCCCAGATCCATCTCCTATAGTGGTCATTCCATCATTGTGCATAAATATTTGGTTTTTTATATTTTTTACAGAAAATACCAGCCTCACTTTCAAGCATATCTCACACATTCAACTCTTGGACTCCCCGCTCCTCCCACAGCACAATCGACATCACATTTACGTTGCTACATGTTTCATATACACTATGTTACCATATGTTCTCTACAACTAAGCTCAACTCTCCCCACTGTGCAACATAGCGACACATGATCCCCCCTCGTGAGCTCCATATATCAGATCCTCCAGACATATTAAATCTTTTGTCCTTGCAACCCAACTGTGCTCTATCTCAATACCTCTTACCGGGACTCTGTTAATACCTCTCTAGCACTAGTGACTTCGACCATTGTGCACCACCACCGCCTCCTCACCTTTCATGTTGTCCCCTCCACGCTCCTCCGAACTTCAAATCCCCTTACACCATTGATGTAGGTTTTAACCCTATACAGAAATTATCTACAAATGAATCTTAAAACAAAAAAATATAAAATAGAGAGAGCAAAAAATATAAAACACATAGACACAAATATTTTTTCCTAGATCCCAAATCGAGATGACCAGCTTGATTTTTCATTATATTCCTTGTAGTGTTACAACACACACACACACACACACACACACACAAAGATATATATATATATATATATATATATATATATATATATATATATATATATATATATATATATATATATATATATATATATGTTGAAACATACAGAAACCCCAATCCATTAACCCTGGATTACGACATAACCGTAATTCCCTTGACCGGATCTACAAAATACCAGGGGATGAAAACCATCATGCCCCAAAACCATGTGCAAACCCATGCATGAAACCACGGGCGGGTTTGCCCACCAGAAAATAAGGTCCAATTTTTTTCCCGCATACCAAAAATTCTCCCACTTGTTGTTTTCTTTCCGCAGGGGGCCACAGGAGAGCTTAGTCATTAACCTAGTTCTGCAACACCCATTTTTTCTCTACACCAAGAGAACTTCTGAGTGCTCACAGACTTCGTCAATACATCTACAACATTCTTCAAGGCATCCACTTTTACAAGAAACACCCTTTTAGCCTCAACCATATCTCTCACAAAGTGATATTGAACATCAATGTGCTTTGTATTTGAATGATAAGCAAGGTTCTTAGCCAAGAAAATTGCACTTTGGCTATCACAGTCTATCCTTATAGCTTGTTGCACCAACCCCATACTTGAACACAATCTCTGCAACGAAAATGCTTCCTTGGTTGAATGATTGGCTGCTATGTATTCTACCTCTGTAGTTGAAAGAGCCACTACAGACTGGCTTTTACTCGTCCAGCTGACTGCACCTCTAAATAGGCTAAATACATACCCACCCGTAGATCTTCTTTGGTCTAGATCTCCAGCCCAGTCTGCATCAACAAAACCACGAATTTCCAACACTCTTTCCAATCCTAGTCTTCCCTGGTAGCTTAAGCCATAATCACTAGTGGCACGCAAATATTTGAAAACCTGCTTCATTGATGTCTAATGATCCTTCCCTGGGTTTGACATAACCTGCTCAATACTCCCACTGCATGTGCAATGTCTGGTCTAGTACATACCATTGCATACATCTGGCTACCCACTACACTTTCATATGGAACAGGGGACATATCCTCCTCTTCTTCTTGTGTCTTGGGACACTGTTCAGTAGACAGTTTTACACCTACAATAATCGGAACATTCACCAGTTTACTATCCTGCATATTTAAACTCTGCAATATAGTCTCGACATACTTCCTCTGGTTTAACCAGAGCTTCCTTTTTTCCTGATCTCTCTTAATTTCCATGCCCAAAATATAGTTTGCAGCACCAAGATCCTTCATGTCTAATTTGGAGAATAGTTGGGTATTCAAATCTTGGATAATTTCTTTGTCATTTGAAATCAACAACATATCATCCACATACAAGACCAAATAAATAACATGTTCACCAATTAATTTAAAATAAACACAGTGATCCTCCTTGCTTCTGGTGAAGCCAAGTCCCTGTATATAGGTATCAAATTTCTGATTCCACATCCTTGGTGATTGTTTTAACCCATACTGAGACCTCTTTAACCTGCTTACCAGTTCTTTCTTTCCCTTCACCATAGATCCTTCAAGTTGTTTCATGTAGATCTCCTCTTCTAGATCCCCATGAAGAAATGATGTCTTCACATCCATCTGTTCTACCTCAAAATCAAATGCAACAGCAATAGATAAAAGTAATCTAATAGAAGTGACTTTGGAAAGAGGAGAAAAAATATAACCAAAATCAATTCCCAGCACCTGGGAATAACCTTTTTCTACCAATAAAGATTTCTATGTCTCCACCTTGCCTTCTACATTCATATTCTTCTTAAACACTCATTTGCTCCCAATGGGCTTCCTTCCAGCAGGCAACTCCACCAGATCCCATGCCTCATTTTTATGCAAGGATGACATTTCATCAACCATGGCCTCCTTCCAGAGTTTTCCATCATCTGAATCTACTTCCTCCCTGATAGTTCTGGGATCATCAAGAGTTATAGTTAAGGAAAAACTTGAACAAAAAGCAGATGGACTATACCTTTCTAGTTTCCTTCTTTCCCGAACTGATCTTCTCACAGCTAGAGTTTGTGGCTCTTCCTCTTCTGAGTCTTCTTCTGTTGTAGAGTCTGATTCATCCTCCTATAGCTCAAACTCTATATTCTTAGGTTCCTTTGGTAGGAATTCATGTTTAACAACATCTTTCACCTCTGTAAAAACCACATCTCGGCTGTACAAAACCTTCCTTATTTCTGGGTTCCAAAGTTTATAACCCTTTAAACCATCCTTACATCCAATAAAGATGCACCTTTCAGATTTATTATCCAACTTGGTCCTTTTCTCCTTCGGAACATGTACATATGCATCACATCCAAATACCCTCAGATGTGAAAGAGATGGTTTCTTACCAGTCCATACCTCATGTGGACTCTTATCCTCCAACGATGATGAAGGTGATCTGTTAACCAGGTAACATGCAGTCTCCACTGCCTCTGCCCAGAATTATTGTCCTAACCTGGTACCACTGAGCATGCTTCTTTCCTTTTCCATCAGCATTTTGTTCATTATTTCTGCAACTCTATTTTGCTGAGGTGTGTATGGATTATTCTTCTATCGTGCTATACCACACTTCTTACAGAACTCTTCAAAATCCTTCTTGCAGAACTCCCCACCATTATCTGTCCTCAACACCTCTATCTTCTTCTCTGTCTTGTTTTCCACCAGAGCCTTAAATTCTTTAAATTTGTCAAAGAATTTAGATTCTTCCTCAAGAAATATAACCATGTATTCCTTGAGAAGTCATCTATGAATGAAACATAGTACACAGACTTACCTAGTGATGGAACCAACACAGGTCCAAACACATCAATGTGCACAAGCTCTAATATATTGTTCACCCTCTTAGCACCAGAAGGAAAACTCACCTAGTTCTGCTTCCCATATACAAAATGTTGACAGAAATCAAAATCTAGAGAGAAATTAGACTTATCTTCTACCATACCATTTCCATGTAGTATCTGAAGGCCCTTCTCTCAATTATGTCCAACCTTTTGATGCCATAGCATGGTCTTTTCTCCAGAGACTGCTAGGATTTCCTCTCCACCTTCAGGAACCACAAAACGGTTGCACCCATCAATAACAATGTTGCCTTGAAGCTTGTATATAATTCATATCTGAACTCCCTGCATTAATACCAGTGCTCCTCGAACCATCTTACAGGTATCTTTCTCCAACACTATTTTTACACCTGCATCATCCATCTTGCTTAAAGAAATAATATTTCTGGAAAATGCAGGAATGTGCAGAACACCAGGAAGTGTTCTAATCCTTCCACCTTGCAGCTTCAGCTTACCTTTTCCAGATTCGACGATTCTTTCCTTCCTATCATCCCCTAGGAAGACATCACCACCATCATATTTCTCATATTCGCAGAGCCACTCCCTATGGGGAGTGAAGTGAAAGGATGCACCCGAGTCAATCAACCATGACTCATGATCTACATGTGTATTTGAAGAAGAAGCCAAATACACATCCCCACCTTCATCCGAGGTGGCTTTTTCCTCTGCAGAAGGAGCATCATCAGATCCCTTTCCTTTCTCAAGAGCTTTAGATCTACAGTAATTTTTGTAGTGCCCTTCCTTTCTGCATATCCAGCACACCTTTACAAAATTTCCAGGAGATTTAGATCTCCCTCTAGATTTAGATCTCCCACTTGAAACATTATTCTTTTTTTTGTTTTGGGACCTTCCTCTTACAGATAAGGCATCTCCATTTTGGCCCTCCATATTTCTCCGTCTCATTTCCTCCGATAGTAAGGCTGAGACAATGTCATCAAAATTCAAGGTTGTTGTATTGCTACCTACTACAATAACTAGTCTGTCCCACGAGTCTGGTAGAGAACACAAAAAATTGATGCACTTATCTTCATCTGAGATTTTAATATCAACAGATGACAGTTGACTTACCACAATATTGAAGGCGCTCAGATGATTTGTCACCAAGTCTCCATCCTTCATCCTCAGGTTATACAACTTTTTCTGCAGGAATAATTTATTCACCAAAGACTTAGATTGGTAAAAGTCCCAATTTTGTCACACAAATTCTTCACCGTAGCTTCCCCAGATACATTCAACAATACCGAATCTGAGACACACAATTGTATTGTACTCTTTGCCTTCCGATCCAACTTCTTCTAGTCTTCATCTAACATTGTCGTTGGTTTAGTACCTAGATCTACTGCGATCCATTGATCTTTATCAACCAAAAGGTCCTACATCTTGAGCTTCCACAACTCAAAACTCTGACCATTAAATTTCTCTATCTCTATCTTTCCGCTACTCACCATCTTATTTCACTGCAAGAATCGATCCCGCAGATCTCCCACTGAACATGGTCTACTATAGGCTCGAGCAAAAAACCCCTCAGCAGCAAAGGCGTCCCCTTGAAGCTGAAACAACTCTAATACCAAATGTAGGTTTTAACCCTGTACATAAATTATCTAGAAACGAGTCTTAAAATAGAAAATAAACAATAGCAAGAGCATAACACATAAAACATGTAAACATAGATATTTCCCCCTAGATCTCAAATCAAGACGACCAGCTTGATTTTTCATTATATTTCTTTTAGTGTTACAACACATATATATACATGCTGAAGAATACATAAACTCCAATCCATTAACCCTGGATTAGAACATAACCGTAGTTCCCTTGACTGGATCTACAAAATACCAGGGGCTGAAAACCATCATGCCCCAAAACCATGGGCAGGTCCTCCCACCATAAAATAGGGTCCAAAATATTTTTCGCGGGGCGCTGCCCTTGAACCTAATAGGGGGGCTACGCCCCCCCCCCCCTTTGACTCCACTGCATACGTTAACGTACGGCCATCGCCTCCCCCGTGACTTCCCCCCCACGCGTTACTAGTCGTGGAAAGAATATAACACATACCCAACAATTGGACCCAGAATCTTCTGAATGAATACAAAGCTTCATGGTCCTCTCCTCTCCAAGACAACACCAACACAAAGGGAGAGCACATGAGAGAGAGCTTCCTGCACAATGCCAAGCACTAAGGGACTTCCCACACCTTTGCACCCTACCACAGTCATATAATAGTCCACTCATCGGCCTCCCTCTTTGTGCAACCTCCTAGTATATACGTCGTTTCCTCCATCATTCCCACTCCATCGACACTTGTTTGGCATCACGCTCCTCCATACCACCCATTTGGGATCACTACACCGATATTGCACTACGTTCCTCTGTAACGCTCCTCCCACTTGGAATTTCAGCATATCCCATTACACCTATGTCTATAAATTTCACTTTGTGCTCTTCATCTTTAGATAGTTGGAGAACATTCCCATCAATAACTAACACCATTGACTCTGATTCCTATATCTTGTCAAATGTCGTTAAATATGCCTTGAGAGGCACTTGTAATGAAACATTATTGAAATTATCCTCCAAACCATCATTCGCATCACATGCACTAATCTCCACGATAACGTCAACGCCAAATCCACAATTAAATTGATCCACCGGACCCATTCTTCGACTTCCGCTAGACCTAAAAACAATTGTTTCTTGGATGTTACCCTCTTGAAGTTCCCTCCTTGGTCTTACTACCGTTAAATCATTAGTCTCAACAACACGACATTCAACCTCCTCAAAATTCCTCTTAGTGCCAAACTGTTATTAGTCCAACTCAATAATGTTAGCCAGACTTCCATCAGCCCAACTGATATGTGTATTGACTAAGCAAGCTACTGTAGATTCCAAAGAAGAATAGATATGCATAGATCATTCCTCATTTGAACGAAAAAATTCCATACTCTGAAGAAATTGAAGAGCGCAACGTATAAAGTTCCGCCACCCAAGTATCAACACATATAGTTTACATCTTCTGGAGTCACACCTTAGTTTTCTCTAGCTCTATTTCCTGTGAATATATGGCTATTTTTTTGTTTGTGCGAAAGAAAAGTCTTCATATTTTCTCATAAACGGGGCTTGAGGAAGGCAAACTCTTAATTTCGGCAATAGCCACCTCTAGTTGCTTTTTCTTGAAAGCGAGCATGTGTTTGGATTCTTCAGTTATAGTCAAAGGACAAGAAGAAGAGGGAGGTTAAACTCATGCAACATATAAACCATTTGAAGTTAAATTCACTACAAGAAGAGGAATATGAACCAAAGGATCACCAAACAAAGAATAAGTTTCCCTATATGGTATATGGAATAGGAAACCATTTTAGTATTTTTTGTGATTATTTTCCAGTACTTCTTATTGAAATTCCGTAACTCAAGGATAAGTCGTCATTGCTTATACATTGGAATAATAGGTGAAAACAAGAGCCGTCACTGTTGTGAGTGGGTATTTCTTCTTGGTTCATAGTTGTGATATGTGTTTGAAGTGTAAGTTTGAGTTGTTCATGAAAATATCTAAAATTTATGATGCATTAGAGTTTTTGAATAACCTCATTCATTCCACTGTTGATGATATGGTAAATATTAACAATAACACTCTCTCTAATATTCAAACTTGTTTGAAATATGCACAAGAAAAAATTGATTTCTTCTAGCATGAGTCACAGTTACAACAAGAGGAGCTACAACAACGTATTCATCATTATGAACCTATTTATGTTTAGAACATTGAATCAAACTCACATAAGCAACAAGTTGATTCAGATCCAGTTCCCAATGAAGCAAAAAAGTTACATGCAAATACAAAAGTTCAGTGTGCACTTCCTAAGCCTATCATCTAACCTTGGGATGAGCTTGTCCATAACAATATTAGTATTGGTCTTGGATATGACAAGGATGTGTCCTTTCATATTCTAGACTACTCTAAGCCCATCAAATTTCAGAGTGTCAGATTTCCTTATGATAGTTCACTTCATCTCTTCTAGATTTTGTTCCTCTTCCAGAATAGCTACAACAGATTGATAAATGACAACATTGTGATTGAGTTGGCCATATGACAGATCATTTTTCTAATATTCATCCATCTAAGCATTGTCAAAAAACTACTCATTCTTCACACAAATGCTTCAGAAACAAGCCTCTTGCAAGAAAAAATATTCATCTTGTATGGATCGCTTCTTTCCGATGGGAATCAATAGCCAAAAATATGTTTCATTCATATGTCAGAATATCTTATAGATCATTAAAATTCCTTGCAGATGAGGGTTCACCATCATATCATTTTGTATCTGACAGGAGAGGAAGTGATGGTCATCTACAATATTGAAATTCACATCAAGCAAGCCTAAGCCATAACCTCCCATACGATATTCAGATTTTTATCCAAAAACAGAGATTCCCATAAGCATGCCTTTTGGTTGGTGGTCAGCCTTAAACCATCTATGCAAGGTTGATACCTCCCTCTTCAGGCTGAGTTTCTCCCTCTTCATATAATTGGGGATACTTCCTCTAGGAGAAGACTTCACCTTCTTGCTAGTTTTGGAGGAGTCCCAAGAATTGCATTAAGCATTCCGAAGTTGGTGGTGATCCTTAAACCACTACAACTTTAGACCTCAACTTTCAGGTTGAATTTATCCATTTTTATAGAGGTTGCAGACCTCCCTTTCCTAGTTTGAAGGTCTCCCTCTTCAAAGAATTAGGAGCACTTCCTCTAGCAGAAGACTTCAGCTTCGTGCTAGATTTGGAAGAGTTCCAAGAACTGCACTAAGTGTTCCAGTCTTGGTGGCCAGCCTCAAACCACCACCTTATGCCAAAATTTAAGGGAGCACATTCAGCCTAGTGTTTCCATGCATATTTTTCATATTTTGTATTAAAACTCTCTTCTTGGACTCATACATACCCCTTCGGATTAAGGGGGGGAATGTTATACACCTAATCCTTTAAGGGTTGGTGTAGAAGGCGAACGATCAAAGGGATTCCAAGAGACCTTGGGTCGATATGGAATCCAAGGGTCACTCCAATGTATTATATATTAATCATGTGAATAATATGGGAACACACGATTATATTTCTCTTCATATTCTATTCATTCCGTGTGTCTCTAACAAATAAATACAAATAATATGATTTTATTTTGAGCATGAAGAACATGCTTTACAATTTTCTTTTTGACACTAACATGAATAACATACTTACATAAATGATGAAAATATACTTTATAAAATACTAACCATACATAAAAAATTCAATAGGTTTGATGTTTAAAATAGATTTAAATTAAATAATTACTATTAATAAGAAAAGAAGAATAATATATATTTTTTAATTTTATTTTTTTAAAATATATGTTATAATTAAGTTCATATACATGTCTATTTTGTAATAAGGTTTACAAAACTTTAATTTAATGGACAATTAGGTAGATATTTGGGATTTAATCTCCACCTAATATGCTTAGATATAGTCATTCAATTAATCTCAAAATCCAATCTTAGCATTTTTCCCATTTTAAATATTACACATTCCAATTTTTATTTAAAAAATGTCATGTCCATTTTTAAACACCTAGCGTTTGAAAAAAAGAGAAAAAGATTTTAAAAAAAAAAAAACTTCTTAAATATACCTTACTAAAACAAAAGGAAGAAAAATTGAATTGAGAATGAAACCCTCAACTCTCAGGTTAGGAGCATCTGAGGCTGCCACAATGTTGTATTCATTAATCAAACAATCACATATATGTTGAGATTCAACAAGATGATGAGCTTAGTGAAAATATTCGCCTTCACTAAGTGGGCCCGCAGGTTATTTTTGGCACAAGTCTATTTTTAGACATGGTGATCATATTTCAGAAGTTGCAGGGTGCTATTTGTGGATAGTTGATCAAGTTGGAAAAATATATGAAATTCTATTTTTATAATATTTGGCGAAGTCTATTTATAGATCTTCAATCTAAAAATAAATGCATGTCGATTATTATTAGCTCTTAATAATAATCAGACTCTAAACAACAACTTATTCTCTTGGAGCACTTTAGTTCAGTGCACAGATGTGGCACAGCAGCTGACAGAAGGAATTACGCTATTCCTAAGGGTTTAATGGAGCTAATGCATGGAGGACTCAGTTAGAACTCAAGTGGCAGAGTTATGACACAGTTGGAAGAAGTAGTTATGGAGTTGTATTTAGTTTAACTCAGTTAGACTCAGTTGAGCTAGTTGTATCTAGTCTAACTGATTGATACACTAGTGAGAGGAGTGAATTAATTAGTTAATTAATTCACAAATAATAACTCACTAATCAATTGAACAAATAGAATAGTTAACTACAGTGCATGTCAATTCCAGTGGAGACCCAGTGGAGAGGTAGGTGAAAGGGTGAGATGGACTATTCGTTGTGACTATAGTGATGCATTGATTGCATCACACACTCAAAGGAGATGCCAATGAGGATTAGATGCAGTTTGGCGATGTTGTAATTCCACTTCATTCCGCTGCTATTTTTTAGCATAGATTGCGCAATGGAGGCAAAGTTGTTAGGGCAAAGATCTAAGGTATGGATTTGCAATATTGGGCCCGATTAGGGTATGACGATTGTAATGAGCATCGAGAGCTTGTGATAAGCTTTGTATGTTTTTATGAGATTTTCATATGATCTCCATATTATATAATATATAGCTAGGTTTAGCTTCAAGCTTCCTAAAAACTCGTGTTATGTGCGTATTGAATATTTTTGTTTATGCTTCACATGTGTGTGTGAAATTGTTTTCCTGTAAAAGATTAACAAGTGGAATAGATTCAAATATTTGCATAAAGTTAAATGGTGTGAGATCAAGTGGATCTTGGACATATGCATGCTTAGTGGATATAATTTCTACAATATATTACTAAATATAATGATTACATTCTATTTCGGAGATCACAACAATATCCTAGAAAATATGATCTAAATCTCATATTAGAAAACAATCAGAACAACTTTTCTACATTATTTTTAAGTTCCCCCCTTAATGGAGAAAGGATTAATCTCCACACCTAATATCTCCCTAAGCAATTCAAATTTCATCTTCCCAAGGGGATTTGTGAAAATATCAACATACTTTTCACAAGTATTACAATATTCAATAAAAGTTTCCTTAGACTGTATCTTTTCTCTAATAAAATGAAACTAAGCATCAACATGCTTTGTCCTTGCATGAAAGATTGGATTATTTTCCAACTTGATCGAGCTCTCGTTGTCATATTAGATCATTGTACCATACTTTTATTCTTCCCCAATATATTGAAGAACCTACCTCAACCAAACAACTTCACAAATTGTTGCACACAAATATTTATACTCTCCCTTTTTAGATGACGAAGATATAGTAGATCGCTTCTTGATGCTCCATCAAACAATCATGGATCCAATACTAAATGCATAACCTATAGTAGATCTTTTATCGTCCGGATTACCAGCCCAATTTGAATCTGAGTAACCTGTCAACTCAAGATTAAATGAATTAGTACACTTAAGACCAAAATCAATTGTTCCTTTAAGATACTTGAGTACTACTTTTGCTGCTCTCCAATGGATTTCTAGATTTCTTGCCATAAATTGACTTAAAACACGAACATAGTATTTTAAATCAAGTATGGATGTAGCAAGATAATTCAAGCTTCCCCTCAATTGTCTATACAATGTGCCATCTACCTCCTTTGAGTTGTCATCAAAATTAAGTTTCGCATTCTGCTGCATTAGAACAAAATAAGATTTGCATTGATCCATATTACACTTTTTAATCACTTCCCTAACATAATTACCCTGAGTAACAAAATTATGGCCTAAATCTCTCCACACTTAAAGACCTAGATAGTAATGTAACTCACAAAGATATTTCATCTCAAATACTTGTGGCATCTGCACCTTAATTTCATCAATCAGTTTGATTGAATTTCCTGTAATAATTAAGTCATCAACATACAAATAAACAAGTACTACATGCCCCTTTACATCAAACTTGGTATACAAATTTGGATCACTTTGAATCATCATAAAACCCTGCTAAAGAAAGAAGGAACCTATCTTCTCATACCACGACCTAGGTGCATATTTCAGCCCATACAAGGCTTTCTTTAATCTGAAAAATAGTTGTTACTGCCCCTTTTTCACAAACCCTTCAGGTTGTGTCAAATACACCTCCTCCTTTAAATCACCATTCAACAAAGCAGATTTTATATCTAATTGGTGCAAATTCCAACAATACTTTATAACTAATGCACTTAACAATCTAATGGTATTTAATTTAGCTGCAGGTACAAATTTTTCGGCATAATTAATTCCCTCCTTTTGTGAGTACCCTTTTTCCACCAATATAGCTTTATATTTATCTATACTACCATCTACTTTAAACTTGGGTTGGTACAACCATTTACATCCTATGAGCTCTTTTCCTTTTGGAAATTAAGTCAATTCCTAGGTTTTGTTTTTAATTATAAATTCATATTATTCCTTCATTTATTTTCTCCACTCTTCATGTTCATTAGCTTCATTAAAACTCATGGGTTATATGACAATCCATACACTAATTAATGAATAGTACTTAAACCTTTTAGGTAGTCGAATCTTATGAGTAGATCTCCTTCTCACTTCATTGTTTTCACCATTGTTCTCTAAAACTACTTCTCCACTTATGATTGGGATCTGACTGCTGGTGATGTCCATATCATTGTATTCTTCCTCAAGCTTTTGTTACTCACTATCTTCTGCTTTTTCTTCTAGTTTATTGTCTTCAACTTCATGAAGAATGTGTCATCATTCATAATTGTTATCCTTGTTTCATTCATCTACTTGCTCATGGAAAATTACATATCTACTTGGAAACACTTTGTGAGTAGAGGGATAAAAAAATTATAATATTTAAATTATGAACAATATCCTACAAAAATACATTTGATACCTTTAGCATCAATTTTCTTTCTGTTATCCTTCAGAATATGTGCAAAGGGTTTACACCCAAATACCCTCAAATGATGAAATACTAGTTTAAAACCATACAAGCATTCAAATGGGGTCTTAAGATCAAGATACCTTGTTGGACTTATGATTTTTAAATAAACAACAGTACTAACGGATTCTGTAAAAAATCATTTGATAGGTTCTTGCCTTTGATCATACTCCACACACACTTCACCAATGTTATGTTTTTCCTTTATGAAACATTGTTCTGTTGTGGAGTATATGGTACTGTAAATTACTGCATTATTCCATGATCTTTGCAGTACTTGACGAAGTTCCCCAACCTATATTCTCCCCCTTAATTTGAATGAAGGATCTTTATGAACTTTATTTTTTGCTTCTCTGCCATGTTTTTAAACTCTTTGAAATACTCAAAGAAATCACTCTTTTTCCTAAGGAATTACACAAAAGTGTACCTTGTGCAATCATAAAAAAACATAAAATAATAGGCACCTCCTAGGCATGGGTCCACAAAAATCAAAATGCACAAGTTATAATACATCTCTTCTTCTCCTATCATAATTAGATGGGAATTCATATTTGTGAATTTTTCCTAATGCACAACCTTCACAAGCAACATATTCATTCCTTAACATAGGGGGTCCTTCAACGATACTTTTTTTTTCTGCAGAAACAATAAAACATGATGAATGAGGTGACCATACCTCTGATGCCAAAGAATTTATCTTGACATAGTTATAGAATTCAGTGCTTGATGAATTTTTCTAGTAAAATCAAGCTTGTACAGGCCTCCAAATTTGACTGCCTAAGCAACACGTTTGCAATGATCCAACAAATCTTTGACTATGAAATGTGTTTTGAAGAATTAAACCTTCAGATTTTCATTTCTAATTGTAGACACATAGATCAAGTTTTTCTTAATCCTAGGCACATACATAACAATATGGATGCACTTGATACTTTTATTTGGTAAATTCACAGGTATATCTCAACATATCATGATCTTATATGCACGATCATCTCCAAGGTAGATGTTTCCTCCATTTCTTATTTCCTTGAATTTTTCGTACCAATCCTTATTTCATGTCATATGAATCGAAGCTTAGATTCCACAAACTATGTATTAGCATCATCTGTTTTAGCAACCAACATGATTAGATAAAAACAACTTAAGATTTTTCGAACCGGAACAAGACAGCTTCTCCGTGAAATGTCATCCTGATCTTCCATGTTTATACCTAGATTCATCAATTTTTTCTTCTTATGATAGTATTTGCAGGATTCCCTCTTCTACCACAATAGAAACATTATATTTCAAAATCATTTCCGACATATGACATACCCTTTGATTTGGTTTTGGAAATGGAATTTTCTGAGATATACTTCTACCTTTACTTCCTCCTCCTTGTTTCCCTTTGAAGAAATTATTCTTTGCCATAAGTGTTAAGCTTGGATTTTAAAGCCTCAAATCCTTGTGCCTCTCTTCTTCTTGCATCATTACACCTATCAATTTCTCAAAATTTGGCACTTTCTCCCTTGCCGCAAGACCTGCAATAAACATCTGATAGTTCTTTGACATTCCATTTAACATAATTGTTACTAGATCAATACTAGGTACCGATTCTCCATATCTCCCAACTTATATTTCAAATATTTGATTCTTGAAACAAATGCACCGACAAATTTGTTTTATTCCATTTGAAAAAACATTAGTTTACTTTTCAAAAACATCACTCGATTTATATTTTTGGTTTCATATAAGTCCTTCAGTGCATTGCAGGTTTCACTAGATGTCTTGCAGTCACAATTATGAGGGATTATATTATCTTTAAAAAACATCCTTAATAATACCTTTTCATTGTTCTCCCGCTTCTCCTACTCTTCAGTTGATACAGTTGTTGTTCTTGCAACATGCTTTTCTTCTTCTCCCTTTGTGATGGTCAAAGTTCCATAGCCTTCCAGCAATGTCTGAAACGTTAATTTCCAATTAACATAATTCGATCCATCTAATTTATTCACCTCATTCAGGTATGTCTCTACAAGAGGATTATCCATCTTTACAAAAAATCCCAATTTCCAACAACGCCCAACTTCTTACTTCACGAGCACCACCACTAGCTCCATGAATCATTGATCAATAGATCCATAGCTTGTAACACCCCTAGTTTTATGTTTCTTTCAAATTTAGACATTTGAACTTGAATCCAAAAGGGAGTGGACCCCAATGGATAAGTATTTTGTGGATGTAATTAAATATTTAATTATGAAAAATAAATAAAATAATTCTGTGTAGATTGATGAAATGAGAATTATGAAATCACTTGCTAAATCCATGAGGATGGAAAGAGGAAAATACTTTCCCCAAAAATCTTTCAAAAATCCTTGAAAGAATTTATTTCCAAATTAGATTTTGAGGAAAATCTAGTTTCCCCAATGAGGTGCAGAGTAGTTGGGAAGAGGTAAAAAATCTGGGAAAAGCAGAAAGCAGCTTTAAAAGTCCCTAAATAAGGGAAGCCTAGGTAAACAGGAAGAAAAGCATCCTGATATTCTGGACGTAGAATTAGAAATAGGATTTGGGGAGCAAAGGCTTAAATAAGCTACTCCTGAACATATTAGAGGTTGAACTGTTCTAGGAAATGATCTCAGCTCGGGGGTGAGCTCTGGAGGATAAAAGAGTTCTAAGGTTGGGAGGCCAGTCAATTGCAAAGTGGTATGTCCCTAATTTTTATAAATGTTTATGTAAATGTTAATTTGTAAATTGGTTACACTTATTTTATTATTAGCTTAAAATCGATGGATTGGTTATTCTCTACATTTAACAGAATTGTAGTGAAGAAATAAATCCTCTCAATTCCATATAGGTATAGGAATAAAAATCTGTGGGAAGGATCCAGCAGAGTCTTTAAACCAATGTTGGTCTAAATCTGAGGATACATTTTTCCCATTAATGATTTATTTATTTAACTTTAATCTGCTTTTTTGTTAATAAAATAACTGTCAAACAGAGGAAAAGAAAGCAGTATAATGTTACAGCTAAACATATTGTTCATTTACTCCATGTATGGAAGGATAGAGACAAACAAGATTCTGTGTTGAATGTCTAAAGTCATGTAGGTAGAATAAAGATTGACATACTATATACCAGAATTTATTTTAATAAAGAATTGATGTAAGAATCAGTTACAGTGAAATGAACTGTACATAAGAACAGACTGCACTATGTTTTAATAGTTAAAGTTCTATTGGAAAAAGTGCATGCACACATAGTTAACTTCTAAAAAGGTTGTAAGCTGAAAGTTAACATGATTAGATATAATTTAGAATTGTACTACATATTTTTACAAAAAGAAGATTATATATATTTAATGTGAATGTTTAAAGTGAACATGCAGCTGAATTAATAAATTTCGGAAACAAATGGAAGTTGGAGACTAATACTTCCAGATAATACTCTTTTGTAGAAGACAGAAAAATGAATGAGAGTGGAGACAGATGAAATCACACATGAGCATAGTGAAAACCCCCAAAAAAAAATATCTACAGTTCGTACTCTTGTTATTTTAATATTAGGTGGAATACTAGACCTTGACAGTAAAGGGCGAAAGAAACTGCTATAATATAAAGAAGAAAACCCTTCTGTTATCGCACAGTATATTTTATTATGGTTCTGTAACGACTTGATAATAGTTAAACTTCAATTTCTAATCTTATATTCTGGATCAAAAAGGGTAGCGACCATTTCAAAGTAACAATTATGAGAGTTCATAATAAGAAATTTTAACCAGGAGTAGTAGCACAACATCCTTTCATAAGGAAACTATATGAAATTTCAACCAGATATTTACGCATGTTACTAAACGAAAAATGCAACCTCCATCCTACAGTCCTTAACTGACTGTATAATAAGAAGGTATGGGAAGTAAGCACTGTAATAAAAATCGAGTATCAAAAATAAAAATGTCACCATATAGGTGCTCATTCCAAATCCAATTATTTAAAAATATGACACTCCATTAAGGAAAAGTTGACAATAAACTAGTAGAATTTAGTCTGTTACAACTAAAAAAGAAGCCCTATTAAATTATAGAGGGCTATCTGTACAAAATTTTGAATGGTATAAAAAGCATTGACCCTGGAGGTCAAATATAGCTACGGCAAATTCGTACCAACCTGAACAGAGGAATACATACGATGGTAGCGATTAGAAAAGTGATCGCACGTTAAATTAGTGATTGAACGAGTTAAATCAAACACAAAATCAAGGACGAGGATACCTGCAATAGAGAAAAAAAATTATGTAAGAAAAAAAAATATATAAGTTGATAATGATAGCATAAAACAAAAACAGCGAAGAGAATGGTAATCACCTTCACAGAAACAGGACGTGCATGCTCATCTGTCAAGATTAAGAGTAACATATGACAAGGCAGATCAATACCCAGTATAAGAAAACATTGGAAATTTAAACAAATTTTTTAACGCATCATAGTTCTCACCTCAGGAACTAACCCATTCCATTCAACGCAAGGGAGGCAGCTCAACCGTGTGGAATCCACGTGACGAAGCGAAGCACCCTTGAGAATTTTCATGCAGGAACATGCGAAGGTGCCAGGAATCCAAGGTCAAACGACCTTTCTAGAAAACCCATAGGGATGCGCCGAGATGCAATGAAAACACTCGTTTACGAAATAAGGAGAAAACAACAAGTTAAATTATATCAATCTCTTGCCTGTCAAATGTGAAATTTTAAACTTGTAAAAGGAGACAGACACAAATACTACCAACGAAAACATGAGATATTTATTCCAGCTCTGGTAGAGAGAAATAATTTGTGGAAACGAATAAATCATCATAAGTGTAAATGTAAAACTTGATACGAGCAGTGGCTAAAGCCAGAAAATGGAAAAACAGTGTCGACAGAGTCTAAATCTCTCATAGAAGATTGAGAAATAAATTTATGGAGGAATTATACACTCACCCAGAAGATATCGTGGCCAAAGTCGAAACTAGAAACCAGGAACTGGCGCGAAGTCTTTCCTTCAATTTCCAGAACGAACCAGAGTTACGCCATGGTGGAAAGAACACGGGGAAATGATAACCGAGTGGGTGAAGAACTCAAGTAGTAGAAAATGTAGAAACCCTAGGGAAGATCCGACGTCCACGTGTTAGCTATTCACCCATGGATACACGGATCAAGCATTAAGCCATTTAAGACGAGATGTACCATTTCCGTGGAATGAAAGACATGTCAGGAGGAGGGGAAATTAAATAATTTTGTTTCGATGGCTAGGAAGAAGGGTAAATCTAGCCGTATCAATCTATTAAAAGAATATGATGCCAATAACTAAGATTTTATAGCAAGGTAGTTGAAAATATTCGCCTTCACTAAGTGGGCCCGCAGGCTATTTTTGGCACAAGTCTATTTTTAGACATGGTGATCATATTTCAGAAGTTGCAGGATGTTATTTGTGAATGGTTGATCAAGTTGGAAAAATATATGAAATTCTAT
The DNA here is from genome assembly GCA_034641835.2 of Pinus albicaulis. Lineage (NCBI taxonomy): Eukaryota > Viridiplantae > Streptophyta > Pinopsida > Pinales > Pinaceae > Pinus > Pinus albicaulis. The sequence goes on from CM076577.1 coordinate 1,439,628,241, forward strand.
TTTTATAATATTTGGCGAAGTCTATTTATAGATCTTCAATCTAAAAATAAATGCATGTCGATTATTATTAGCTCTTAATAATAATCAGACTCTAAACAACAACTTATTCTCTTGGAGCACTTTAGTTCAGTGCACAGATGTGGCACAGCAGCTGACAGAAGGAATTACGCTATTCCTAAGGGTTTAATGGAGCTAATGCATGGAGGACTCAGTTAGAACTCAAGTGGCAGAGTTATGACACAGTTGGAAGAAGTAGTTATGGAGTTGTATTTAGTTTAACTCAGTTAGACTCAGTTGAGCTATTTGTATCTAGTCTAACTGATTGATACACTAGTGAGAGTGGAGTGAATTAATTAGTTAATTAATTCACAAATAATAACTCATTAATCAACTCAACAATACAACAGTTAACTATAGTGCATGGCAGTTTCAGTGGAGACCAGTGGAGAAATATGTGAAAGGACAAGATAGACTATCTGTTGTGACTATAGTGATGCATTGATTGCATCACACACTCAGTGGAGATGCCAATGAGGATTACGCAGTTAAGGATGGAGTAATTCGACTTCATTCAGAGCTATTCTTTAGCATAGATTGCGCAATGGAGGCAGGCTAGCAGGTGGCAAAGATCGGTGCATGGATTTGCAATATTGGGCCTGATTAGGGTATGACGATTGTACTGTACTGAGAGCTTGTGATAAGCTTTGTATGTTTTTATGAGATTTTCATATGATCTCCATATTACATAATATATAGCTAGGGTTTTTAGCTTCAAGCTTTCCCGGTTAAAAACTGTGTTATGTGCGATTGAATATTTTTGTTTATGCTTCACATGTGTGTGAAATTAAGTTTTCTGTAAAAGATTAACAAGTGGAATAGATTCAGTAGCTTGCATAAAGTTAAATGGTGTGAGATCAAGTGGATCTTGGACATATGCATGCTTAGTGCATATAATTTCTACAATATACACAAATATAATGGTCACATTATGTTTGGGATATCACAACAATCTCCTAGAAAATAGGATCTAAATCTAATCTTAAACAAAAATTAAAAAAACATTTCTCCATTATTTCTAATTTCCCCCCTTAATGGAGAAAGGATTAATCTCCACACCTAAGATCTCCCTAAACAATTCAAATTTCATCTTATCAAGGTTCTTTCTGGAAAATATCAACAACAGTTTCACAAGTATTACAATATTCATGAAAATTTTCCTTAGATTGTATATTTTCTCTAATAAATTGAAGTTGAGGATCAATATGCTTTGTCCTTGCATGAAATATTGCATTATTTGTGAACTTGATCGAGATTTGGTTGTCACACCTGATCACTATACAACCTTCTTTTTTTCTTCTCCAACATCTTGAAGAACTTGTATCATCCAAACAACTTCACAAGTTGTTTCACACAAATATTTATATTATGCTTCTATAGATTACAAAGATACAATATGATGCTTCTTGTTTCTCCAGGAAACAATCTTGAATCCAATACTGAATGCATAACCTATAGTAGATCTTCTATCATCCAAATTACTATACCAATCTGAATCTGAATAACTTGTCATCAAATGAATTAGTATATTTAAGACCAAAATCAATTGTTCCTTTAAGATACCTGAGCATTCCTTTTGATGATCTCCAATAGATTTCTGTAGGTATCACCATAAATTAACTTAAAACACTAATAGAGTATGTTATGTCGTGTCTAGTTGTAGAAAGATAATTCAAGCTTCCCACTAGTTTTATATACAATGTAGCATCTACCTCATTTGAGCCATAATCAAAATGCAGTTTCACATTCTGTTGCATTGGAACAAAAGAAACTTTGTACTGATCCATTTTAAGCCTTTTGAGCCCTTCTCTGATACACTTACCCTGAGTAACAAAATTTTAACCAACATCTCTCCATACTTCAAGACCTAGACAATAATGTAACTCGCCAAGATCTTTCATTTCAAATACTTGTGACATCTGCTCCTTAATTTCATCATTTAGTTTGATTGAATTTCCTGTAATAATTAAGTCATCAACATACAAAGAAATCAATACTACTTTCCCCTTTACATAAAACTTGGTATACAAATTTGGATCACTTTGACTCCTCATAAAACCCTGTTGAAGAAAGAAGGAATCTATCTTTTCATACCATGACCTAGGTGCCTTCTTTAGCACATACACAACTTTCTTTAGCATGAAACTAAATGTTCCTTCCCCTTTTTCACAAACCCTTCAAGTTGTGTTAAGTACAGCTCCTCCTTTAAATCACCATTCATAAAAGAAGATTTTAAATCTAATTGGTGCATATTCCAATGGTATTTTGTAGCTAATGCAATTAATAATCTCATGGAATTTAATTTAGCTATAGGTCCAAATTTTTCTACATAATCAATTACCTCCTTTTGTGAGTACCCTTTTTCCACCAATATAGATTTATATTTATCTATACGACCATCTGCTTTAAATTTGGGTTTGTACAACCATTTACATCATGTGGGATCTTTTCCTTTAGCCAATTCAGTCAATTCCCAAGTTTTTTTTTTAATCATAGATTCCTATTCTTCCTCCATTTATTTTCTCCACTCTTCATGTTCATTAGGTTCATTAAAACTCATGGGTTCAATGACAATCCATACACTAATTAATGAATAGTACTTAAACCTTTTAGGTAGTCGAATCTTATGAGTAGATCTCCTTCTCACTTCATTGTTTTCACCATTGTTCTCTAAAACTACTTCTCCACTTATGATTGGGATCTGACTGCTGGTGATGTCCATATCATTGTATTCTTCCTCAAGCTTTTGTTACTCACTATCTTCTGCTTTTTCTTCTAGTTTATTGTCTTCAACTTCATGAAGAATGTGTCATCATTCATAATTGTTATCCTTGTTTCATTCATCTACTTGCTCATGGAAAATTACATATCTACTTGGAAACACTTTGTGAGTAGAGGGATAAAAAAAATTATAATCTTTAAATTATGAACAATATCCTACAAAAATACATTTGATACCTTTAGCATCAATTTTAATTCTGTTATCCTTCAGAATATGTGCAAAGGGTTTACACCCAAATACCCTCAAATGATGAAATACTAGTTTAAAACCATACAAGGATTCAAATGGGGTCTTAAGATCAAGATACCTTGTTGGACTTATGATTTTTAAATAAACAACAGTACTAATGGATTCTGTAAAAAATCATTTGATAGGTTCTTGCCTTTGATCATACTCCACACACACTTCACCAATGTTATGTTTTTCCTTTATGAAACATTGTTCTGTTGTGGAGTATATGGTACTGTAAATTACTGCATTATTCCATGATATTTGCAGTACTTGACGAAGTTCCCCAACCTATATTCTCCCCCTTAATTTGAATGAAGGATCTTTATGAGCTTTATTTTTTGCTTCTCTGCCATGTTTTTAAACTCTTTGAAATACTCAAAGAAATCACTCTTTTTCCTAAGGAATTACACCAAAGTGTACCTTGTGCAATCATAAAAAAACATAAAATAATAGGCACCTCCTAGGCATGGGTCCACAAAAATCAAAATGCACAAGTTATAATACATCTCTTCTTCTCCTATCATAATTAGAGGGGAATTCATATTTGTGAATTTTTCCTAATGCACAACCTTCACAAGCAACATATTCATTCTTTAACATAGGGGGTCCTTCAACCATAGTTTTTTTTTCTGCAGAAACAATAAAACATGATAAATGAGGTGACCATACCTCTGATGCAAAAGAATTTATCTTGACATAGTTATAGAATTCAGTGCTTGATGAATTTTTCTAGTAAAATCAAGCTTGTACAGGCCTCCAAATTTGACTTCCTAAGAAACATGTTTGCAATGATCCAACAAATCTTTGACTATGAAATGTGTTTTGAAGAATTAAACCTTCAGATTTTCATTTCTAATTGTAGACACATAGATCAAGTTTTTCTTAATCCTAGGCACATACATAACAATATGGATGCACTTGATACTTTTATTTGGTAAATTCACAGGTATATCTCAATATATCATGATCTTATATGCACGATCATCTCCAAGGTAGATGTTTCCTCCATTTCTTATTTCCTTGAATTTTTCGTACCAATCCTTATTTCATGTCATATGAATCGAAGCTTAGATTCCACAAACTATGTATTAGCATCATCTGTTTTAGCAACCAACTTGACATTAGATAAAAACAACTTAAGATTTTTGAGATAAGAATTCAGGGCTTCTCCTATAAAATGTCATGATTGTCTTCCATGTTTATACCTAGATTCATCAATTTTCTTCTTATAATAGTCTTTGGTAGGATTCCCACTTCTACCACAATAGAAACATTATATTTCAAAATCATTTCTGACATATGACATACCTTGATTTGGTTTTGGAAATGGAATTTTCTGAGATATACTTCTACCTTTACTTCCTCCTCCTTGTTTCCCTTTGAAGAAATTATTCTTTGCCATATGTGTTAAGCTTGGATTTTAAAGCCTCAAATCCTTGTGCCTCTCTTCTTCTTGCATCATTACACCTATCAATTTCTTAAAATTTGGCACTTTCTCCCTTGCCGCAAGACCTGCAATAAACATCTGATAGTTCTTTGACATTCCATTTAACATAATTGTTACTAGATCAATACTAGGTACTGATTCTCCATATCTCCCAACTTATATTTCAAATATTTGATTCTTGAAACAAATGCACCGACAAATTTGTTTTATTCCATTTGAAAAAACATTAGTTTACTTTTCAAAAACATCACTCGATCTATATTTTTGGATTCATATAAGTCTTTCAGTGCATTGCAGGTTTCACTAGATGTCTTGCAGTCACAATTATGAGGGATTATATTATCTTTAAAAAACATCCTTAATAATACCTTTTCCCTCTTCTCCTACTCTTCAGTTGATACAGTTGTTGTTCTTGCAACATGCTTTTCTTCTTCTCCCTTTGTGATGGTCAAAGTTCCATAGCCTTCCAGCAATGTCTGAAACGTTAATTTCCAATTAACATAATTCGATCCATCTAATTTATTCACCTCATTCAGGTATGTCTCCTACAAGAGGATTATCCATCTTTACAAAAAATCCCAATTTCCAACAATGCCCAACTTCTTACTTCACGAGCACCACCACTAGCTCCATGAATCATTGATCAATAGATCCATAGCTTGTAACACCCCTAGTTTTATGTTTCTTTCAAATTTAGACATTTGAACTTGAATCCAAAGGGGAGTGGACCCCAATGGATAAGTATTTTTTGGATGTAATTAAATATTTAATTATGAAAAATAAATAAAATAATTCTGTACAGATTGATGAAATGAGAATTATGAGATCACTTGCTAAATCCATGAGGATGGAAAGAGGAAAATACTTTCCCCAAAAATCTTTCAAAAATCCTTGAAAGAATTTATTTCCAAATTAGATTTTGAGGAAAATCTAGTTTCCCCAATGAGGTGGAGAGTAGTTGGGAAGAGGTAAAAAATATGGGAAAAGCAGAAAGCAGCTTTAAAAGTCCCTAAATAAGGGAAGCCTAGGCAAACAAGAAGAAAAGCATCCTGATATTCTGGAGGTAGAATTAGAAATAGGATTTGGGGAGCAAAGGCTTAAATAAGCTACTCCTGAACAGATTAGAGGTTGAACTGTTCTAGGAAATGATCTCAGCTCGGGGGTGAGCTCTGGAGGATAAAAGAGTTCTAAGGTTGGGAGGCTAGTCAATTGCAAAGTGGTATGTCCCTAATTTTTATGAATGTTTATGTAAATGTTAATTTGTAAACTGGTTACACTTATTTTATTATTAGCTTAAAATCGATGGATTGGTTATTCTCTACATTTAACATAATTGTAGTGAAGAAATAAATCCTCTCAATTCCATATAGTTGTAGGAATAAAAATATTTGGGAAGGATCCAGCAGAGTCTTTAAACCAATGTTGGTCTAAATCTGAGGATACATTTTTCATATTAATGATTTATTTATTTAACTTTAATCTGCTTTTGTGTTAATAAAATAACTGTCAAACAGAGGAAAAGAAAGCAGTATAATGTTACAGCTAAACATATTGTTCATTTACTCCATGTATGGAAGGATAGAGACAAACAAGATTCTGTGTTGAATGTCTAAAGTTATGTAGGTAGAATAAATATTGACATACTATATACCAGAATTTATCTTCATAAAGAATTGATGTAAGAATCAGTTACAGTGAAATGAACTGTACATAAGAACAGACTACACCATGTTTTAATAGTTAAAGTTCTATTGGAAAAATTGCATGCACACATAGTTAACTTCTAAAAAGGTTGTAAGCTGAAAGTTAACATGATTAGATATAATTTAGAATTGTACTACAGATTTTTACAAAAAGAAGTTTATATAAATTTAATGTGAATGTTTAAAGTGAACATGCAGCTGAATTAATAAATTTCGGAAACAAATGGAAGTTGGAGACTAATACTTCCAGATAATACTCTTTTTTAGAAGACAGAAAAATGAATGAGAGTGGAGACAGATGAAATCACACATGAGCATAGTGAAAAACCCCAAAAAAAAATATCTACAGTTGGTACTCCTGTTATTTTAATATTAGGTGGAATACTAGACCTTGACAGTAAAGGGCGAAAGAAACTGCTATAATATAAGGAAGAAAACCCTTCTGCTATCGTACAGTATATTTTATTTTGGTTCTGTAACGACTTGATAATAGTTAAACTTCAATTTCTAATCTTATATTCTGGCTCAAAATGGGTAGCGACCATTTCAAAGTAACAATTATGAGAGTTGATAATAAGAAATTTTAACTAGGAGTAGTAGCACAGCATCCTTTCATAAGGCAACTATATGAAATTTCAACCAGATATTTATGCATGTTACTAAACGAAAAATGAAACCTCCATCCTACAGTCCTTAACTGACTGTATAATAAGAAGGTATGGGAAGTAAGCACTGTAATAAAAATCGAGTATCAAAAATAAAAATGTCACCATATAGGTGCTCAGTCCAAATCCAAGTATTTAAAAATATGACACTCCATTAAGGAAAAGTTGACAATAAACTAGTAGAATTTAGTCTGTTACAACTAAAAAAGAAGCCCTATTAAATTATAGAGGGCTATCTGTACAAAATTTTGAATGGTATAAAAAGCATTGACCTTGGAGGTCAAATATAGCTACAGCAAATTCGTACCAACCTGAACAGAGGAATACATACGATGGTAGCGATTAGAAAAGTGATTGCACGTTAAATTAGTGATTGAACGAGTTAAATCAAACACAAAATCAAGGACGAGGATACCTGCAATAGAGAAAAAAAATTATGTAAGAAAAAAAAAATATAAGTTGATAATGATAGCATAAAACAAAACCAGCGAAGAGAATGGTAATCACCTTCATAGAAACAGGACGTGCGTGCTCATCTGTCAAGATTAAGAGTAACATATGACAAGGCAGATCAATACCTAGTATAAGAAAACATTGGAAATTCAAACAAATTTTTTAACGCATCATAGTTCTCACCTTAGGAACTAACCCATTCCATTCAACGCAAGGGAGGCAGCTCAACCGTGTGGAATCCACGTGACGAAGCGAAGCACCCTTGATAATTTTCATGCAGGAACATGCGAAGGTGCCAGTAATCCAAGGTCAAACGACCTTTCCAGAAAACCCATAGGGATGCGCCGAGATGCAATGAAAACACTCGTTTACGAAATAAGGAGAAAACAACAAGTTAAATTATATCAATCTCTTGCCTATCAAATGTGAAATTTTAAACTTGTAAAAGGAGACAGACACAAATACTACCAACGAAAACATGAGATATTTATTCCAGCTCTGGTAGAGAGAAAGAATTCGTGGAAACGAATAAATCATCGTAAGTGTAAATGTAAAACTTGATACGAGCAGTGGCTAAAGCCAGAAAATGGACAAACAGTGTCGACAGAGTCGAAATCTCTCATAGAAGATTGAGAAATAAATTTATGGAGGAATTATACACTCACCCAGAAGATATCGTGGCCAAAGTCGAAACTAGAAACTAGGAACTGGCGCGAAGTCTTTCCTTCAATTTCCAGAACGAACCAGAGTTACGCCATGGTGGAAAGAACACGGGGAAATGATAACCGAGTGGGTGAAGAACTCAAGTAGTAGAAAACGTAGAAACCCTAGAGAAGATCCGTCGTCCACGTGTTAGCTATTCACCCATGGATACACGGATCAAGCATTAAGCCATTTAAGACGAGATGTACCATTTCCGTGGAATGAAAGACATGTCAGGAGGAGGGGAAATTAAATAATTTTGTTTCGATGGCCAGGGAGAAGGGTAAATCTAGCCGTATCAATCTATTAAAAGAATATGATGCCAATAACTAAGATTTTATAGCAAGGTAGTTGACAATATCAATATGAACGATCAAAGAACTTAAGAGTATGTACAAGAAAAAAATCCACATGAAGCCCAGGAACAACACGTCAAAGATTTTCGGGTACGTAGTATATTTAAACATTGACATAGGAACGTGCCAAAATAAATGCTAATGGAGTCACATCTCTGCGGTTGGGAGTAAAGTAGCCTCCACGAGGCGAGTATATCAAAATCTCTACCCATACGTATGAGAGCACAATTACGAATGGGACACTAGTAGTGCGACAAAAAAAAAAAAAATTGATATCCCATAATATATCAAAACCAATGATAAAGTACATGACTGGTAGGGGTATGGAAACCATAAGCCGGTTGGTTAGATGAGAAAAATTAAATATATATATATATTTATATTTTTACTACCTTTGTTGTTAAGTGACCACTTACAAGTATGAAAGGCATACAGTGAATTGATTTAATACGAATTGATTTAATATAGTACAATACATACTTTCGGAAGGTATCAAAACCATAAGCCGGTTGGTTAGATGAGAAAAATTATATATATATATATATATATATATATATATATATATATATATATATATATATATATATATATTTACTACCTTTGTTGTTAAGTGACCACTTACAAGTATGAAAGGCATACAGTGAATTGATTTAATATAGTAGAATACATACTTTCGCAAAGCAGATTTTTATGTATAGAATTATGGAAAAAAAAAAAATTGTTTAATGGCTAGGGGAAAATCATGGGGAGACGTTACAAATGGTATCAGAGCCCAAGTTATAAAAAATGGGCTGTTGTTGTGTGCTCACTGTCTAAATTATTTTTTTCGTTGAAAAAAAAAAATTTATTGATATGTGTTGTTTAGTGTACAGTGTTGCGGAAACAGAAAATTCAAATGGCTAGAAGTGATGAAATTTATGTTGATCTGCGCGATGAAGATAATGCACCAGATCCCAATGCTCCGGTGATGGCTATGTTGCATAGTTTGCAACAAGAGCTGGCTGAACTAAGAAGCCAGAATGACAGATTGTCATTAGCCAGTGAGGAGCAGGAAAAAATCATCAGAGAATTAACTTCACGGAACAGCCAAGAGGGTGAAGGTTCCGGGAAGAGGAAGAATGATGATTCTGAGGAAAATGATTCTAATAGGCATCAATATAAGGAGAAAAAGGAATTACAGGGGGAATTCCGAAAGATAAAACCTCCCTCCTATGATGGGGAGAAGGAGGAAGATGCTGAGGCTTGGTTGTTGAATATGATTAAATATTTCCAGGTCTATGAATATGAAAGAAATATGAAGGCCAGATTAGCTGTCTACCAGCTACAAGGTAAGGCTACCTTGTGGTGGGAGGAGACGAAAATGGTCCATGCCATTGATGAAAAGACAGTGACTTGGGAAGATTTCCAAGTTAAATTTAAAAACCACTATTTGAATGAACGTTATTATGATGATAAAGCAAAGGAATTCCATGAACTTAGACTGGGACAGCTCACTATTGATGAGTTTGTCACCAAGTTCACAAATCTGTTGAGATATGTCCCTTACATTCGTGAAGAGAAGGAAAAGGTGTAAAGATTTCAGAACTGTTTGTCTGCTGTGTATAAGGAGAAAATAGAGTTCAATAATCCAAAAACCATGGATGAAGCGGTGAGAAAAGCTAGATTATGTTACCAACAGTTCAAAGGAAAAAATGAACATGGAAAAAGCTAGGTAAATAAGAGTGAATTCAAGGGGAAGAAACAGAAACCAGCTTATTTGAAGAACTTTGGCAGGGAGCATCAGCGGAAAAAGTTTAATAAACCAAAATAAAGCCAAACTGCTCAGTCTCAAGTTGGTTCCAAACAACTAGATGGAGAAAATAAGAAGTAAGGCATAGTTAAAATGAGGGAGCCTTTGAAATGTTGGGGCTATGGAGAACCTCATCTCTTGAGGGATTGTCCACACCGAAACATTCAGATGATTATGAGGGATTGAGAAGCTACCACAGTAAATGATATAGCAAGAAATATACCCACTACCAGCGCAGCCTTGGAGAATCCACAAGCAGAACATCAAGCTACCATGGTTGAAATGGAAGGTAAGATTGTCGACCAATCTGTTACTGTTTTAATTGATCCAGGTGCTTCTTTGAGTTACATTAGTCCACAAGTGGTAGAAAAATGTAATCTCAAAGCTGAAAATTTTCAACAGTCTTGGTTGGTCTAGTTAGCCACTGGTACCAAGAGGAAAGTAACTCATAAGTTACCCGAAACAACAATTAAATTAAATGATTTTCAGACAGAAGTGAATTTAAACATTCTACCCCTAGGCTCATATGACTTGCTGATAGGAATGAATTGGCTAGAAAAGAGAAAGGCTATGATGAACTGTTGGGATAAAACTCTGCATTGCATAGATGAAGAGGGGAAATCTGTTATTCTCAAGGGAAAACCAAAACCTATCTTTGTAAGAAAAATATCATCACTACAATTAAAAAGAACAGTTAGGAAAGGACATCAAGTATATGCAGTACATGTTGAATAATTAGAACAGCAACCTAAAGAAAACCTATTAGATACTTTGCCAGTAGTGAAAGAGTTTAAGGAAGTTTTTCCAGATGAGATTCCTCATCTTCCCCCAAAAGAGAGATTGACTTTTCTATCGATTTGGTGCCAAGAGCAACACCTGTTTCCCGAGCTCCTTATCGAATGAGTCCCCCTGAACTCATGGAACTGAAAATGCAATTGCAAGAATTGCTATATAAGGGTTATATCCGACCGAGTGTGTCTCCTTGGGGAGCACTGATGCTGTTCGTGAAAAATAAGGATGGAACTTTTAGAATGTGCATTGACTATCGTCAACTGAATAAGTTGACCATTAAAAATAGGTATCCTTTGCCCCGAATTGATGACCTTTCTGACCAAGTAAGGGGAGCTTCAGTATTTTCTAATATTGATCTAAGAACTGGTTATCACCAGCTCAGAATTAAGGAGGAAGACATTAGTAAAACAGCTTTTCGAACCAGGTATGGACACTACGAATTTGTAGTCCTACCTTTTGGTTTGATAAATGCCCCTACCCCCTTTATGTGCTTAATGAACAATGTGTTAAAAAAGTACTTGGATAAATTCGTACTAGTGTTCATAGATGATATCTTAGTTTACTCAAAAAGTGAGGAGGAGCACAAAAATCACTTGAGGATAGTGTTGCAAACTCTGGAAGAAAACCAGTTATATGCCAAATTTAGTAAATGTGAATTCTATAAGGACAAGATACAATACTTGGGTCATATTACTTCTGAACAAGGGTTGGCGGTTGACCCTGAAAATGTAAAGGTTATTAAGGAATATTCGGTGACAACTGATGTTTCTGTAGTGAGATCATTCATGGGGATTGCAGGTTATTATCGCAGATTTGTGGAAAGGTTTTCTGCAATAACATATCCCATAAATTCACTACAAAGAAAAGGTGTCAAATTTGAGTGGACTGAAAAATGCCAAAATATTTTTGAACAATTAAAATAAAAACTCACTACAGCCCCAATACTGAAGATTGCAGATCTTGATAAAGAAATTTTTGTGTGTATAGATGCATGTAGAGAGGGGTTGGGAGGAGTCCTGTTGCAAGAAAATCCAGTTATTTCTTATGAGTCTAGGAAACTTAAGACACATGAACAGAACTATAGTGCATATGATTTGGAATTGGCTACTGTAATTCATGCCTTGAAGATGTGGCGACACTATCTTCTTGGAAAAAATTTACATTGATGACTGATCACATTAGTCTTAAATATTTCTTTTCCCAAACTGATTTGAATGCACGAAAAGCCAGGTGGCTTTCTTTTCTAAGCGAATTTGATATGGATATAAAACATATTAGGGGAAAAGAAAATAAAATTGCTGATGTCCTGAGCATAAATGCTTGCCAAAACATAAACAGCATTGGAAGTAGTGCTAGTTTTGATTTAGAAGATCTAGTGAAAAAGGTAGCAGACCAGGATCCAAATTATGAGAATCTACAGGTGAAAATACTAAAGAAGGAGATGGCTGACTACACTCAAAAGCAAAAAGGGCTGATCTGCTACAAAAATAGATTGTATGTCCCCAATGTGGAAACTTTGAAAAAAGAAATCCTAGATGAATATCACAAACAGTTGTATGCAGGGCTTCCTGGATATCAGAAAATGTTAACAGCTTTGAAAAAGAAGTTGTTTTGGCCAGGAATGAAAAGAGATGTAGCAGAATATTTAGCTAGGTGCATGGAATGTCAACTAGTTAAAGTTTAGCATTAGCATCCTGCTGGTCTTTTAAACCCTTTGCCAATTGCAGAATGGAAATGGAACACATTTTCTATAGATTTCATAATAGGGCTACCCAAAACCAAATACCAACACGACTCAGTGATGGTGGTAGTAGACACTTTAACAAAATTTGCACACTTCATACCTGTGAAATCTACTTTTGGGACAGCCCAAGTAGCAGATGTGTTCTTGAGGGAATTATTAAGGTTACATGGGTTCCCAAAGATGATTGTTTCAGACAGAGATGCTAAGTTCACAGCAGCCTTTTGGAAAGGTGTATTTGTGGGCATGGGCACTAAGCTGAATTTTAGCACTGCATATCACCTGCAGACAGATGGTCAGAAAGAGAGAACAAATCAGATTCTAGAGGATATGTTGAGAATGTATGTGATGGATAGGCCATCAAAATGGGAGGACTACTTGCATTTAGCTGAATTTTCCTATAATAATAGTTATCAATCCTCCATTAAAATGAGTCTGTTCGAAGCACTCTATGGGAGGAAATGTCATACTCCTTTGAGCTGGAGCCAACCTGAGGATAAGCTAATGCTGGGACCATATGCTTTACAAGAGATGGAAATAATTGTTAAGCAAATACAAAGAAACATCAAGACAACACAAGATCGACAGAAAAACTATGTTGATAAGAAGAGAGTACATCGAGAATTAAAAGTCGGGGAGCATGTGTATTTGCGTATTAAACCCAAAAAGAGTACACTTTATGCTGGAAGTTGTGCAAAGTTGGCTCCTAGATATTGTGGGCCTTTTGAAGTATTAGAAAGGGTGGGACCAGTGGCTTATAGGCTAGCCTTACCACCCCATGTTAAAGTTCATGATGTGTTTCATGTTTCCTTATTAAAAAGATATGTACATGATGCTTCTCACATTGTTGATTGGAATGTGATACAGGTGGAACCAGAAGGGGAATTCTTTCCAGAGCCGCTTCAAATATTGGAGTGGGAAGAAATTGAATTGAGGAATTGAACAGTAGCAAGAGTAAAGGTGCAGTGGAAGAAATTTACTGCTGAAGAAGCTACCTGGGAAAGAGAAGCTGAAATGATGGAAAAATATCCATTTTTGTTTGGAAAATGAACTCTAGTAGCTAGATGTCAACACCGAGGACGGTGTTTTCTTTCAGAGGGGGAATATGTAACACCCCTAATTTTATGTTTCTTTCAAAGTTAGACATTTGAAATTTAATCCAAAGGGGAGTGGACCCCAATGGAGAAGTATTTTGTGGATGTAATTAAATATTTAATTATGAAAAATAAATAAAATAATTCTTTGCAGATTGACCAAATGAGAATTATGAGATCACTTGCTAAATCCATGAGGATGGAAACAGGCAAATACTTTCCCCAAAAATCTTTCAAAAATCCTTGAAAGAATTTATTTCCAAATTAGATTTTGAGGAAAATCTAGTTTCCCCAATGAGGTGGAGAGTAGTTGGGAAGAGGTAAAAAAGCTGGGAAAAGTAGAAAGCAGCTTTAAAAGTCCCTAAATACGGGAAGCCTAGGCAAACAGGAAAAAAAGAATCCTGATATTCTGGACGCAGAATTAGAAACAGGCTTTGGGGAGCAAAGGCTTAAATAAGCTACTCCTGAACAGATTAGAGGTTTATTTGTTCTAGGAAATGATCTCAGCTCGGGGGTGATATCTGGAGGATAAAAGAGTTCTAAGGTTGGGAGGCTGGTCAATTTCAAAGTGGTATGTCCCTAATTTTTATGAATGTTTATGTAAATGTTAATTTGTAAACTGGTTACACTTATTTTATTATTAGCTTAAAATCGATGGATTGGTTATTCTCTACATTTAACAGAATTGTAGTGAAGAAATAAATCCTCTCAATTCCATATAATTGTAGGAATAAAAATCTGTGGCAAGAATCCAGCAGAGTCTTTAAACCAATGTTGGTCTAAATCTGAGGATACATTTTTCCCATAGATGATTTATTTATTTAACTTTAATATGCTTCTGTGTTAATAAAATAACTGTGAAACAGAGGAAAAGAAAGCAGTATAATGTTATAGCTAAACATAATGTTCATTTACTCCATGTACGGAAGGATAGAGACAAACAATATTCTGTGTTGAATGTCTAAAGTTATGTAGGTAGAATAAAGATTGACATACTATATACCAGAATTTATTTTCATAAAGAATTGATGTAAGAATCAGTTACAGTGAAATGAACTGTACATAAGAACAGACTGCACTATGTTTTAATAGTTAAAGTTCTATTGGAAAAATTTCATGCACACATAGTTAACTTCTAAAAAGGCTGTAAGCTGAAAGTTAACATGATTAGATATAATTTAGAATTGTACTACAGATTTTTCCAAAAAGAAGATTATATATATTTAATGTGAATGTTTAAAGTGAACATGCAGTTGAATTAATAAAGTTCGGAAACAAATGGCAGTTGGAGACTAATACTTCCAGATAATACTCTTTTGTAGAAGATAGAAAAATGAATGAGAGTGGAGACAGACGAAATCACACATGACCATAGTGAAAAACCCCAAAAAAAAAATCTCTACAGTTGGTACTCCTGTTATTTTAATATTAGGTGAAATACTAGACCTTGACAGTAAAGGGCGAAAGAATCTGCTATAATATAAGGAAGAAGACCCTTCTGCTGTCGCATAGTATATTTATTCTGGTTCTGTAACGACTTGATAATAGTTAAACTTCAATTGCTAATCTTATATTTTGGCTCAAAAAGGGTAGCGACCATTTCAAAGTAACAATTACGAGAGTTGAAAATAAGAAATTTTAACTAGGAGTAGTAGCACAGCATCCTTTCATAAGGCAACTATATGAAATTTCAACAAGAGATTTACGCATGTTACTAAACAAAAACTGCAACTTCCATCCTACAATCCTTAACTGACTGTAGAATAAGAAGGTATGGGAAGTAAGCACTGTAATAAATAAAAATTATCAAAAAGAAAAATGTCACCATATAGGTGCTCAATCCAAACCCAAGTATTTAAAAATACGACAGTCCATTAAGGAAAAGTCGACAATAAACCAGTAGAATTTAGTCTGTTACAACGGAACGAGAAACCCTATTAAATTATAGAGGGCTATCTGTACAAAATTCTGAATGGTATAAAAAGCATTGACCCTGGAGGTCAAATACAGCTGCGGCAAATTCGTACCAACCTGAACAGAGGAATACATATTATGGTAGCGATTAGAAAAGTGATCTCACGTTAAATTAGTGATTGAAGGAGTTAAATCAAACACCAAATCAAGGACGAGGATACCTGCAAACAGAGAAAAAAATTTATGTAAGAAATAAAATATATAAGTTGATAATGATAGCATAAAACAAAACCAGTGAAGAGAATGGTAATCACCTTCACAGAAACAGGATGTGTGTGCTCATCTGTCAAGAGTAAGAGTAACATATGACAGGGCAGATCAATACCCAGTATAAGAAAACACTGGAAATTCAAACAAACGTTTTAACGCATCACAGTTCTCACCTCAGGAACTAACCCATTCCATTCAACGCAAGGGAGGCAGCTCGACCATGTGGAAGCCATGTGACGAAGCGAAGCACCCTTGAGAATGTTCATGCAGGAACATGCGAAGGCGCCAGGAATCCAAGGACAAACGACCTTTCCAGAAAACCCATAGGGATGCGCCGAGATGCAATGAAAACATTCGTTTATGAAATAAGGAAAAAACCCCAAGTTAAATTATATCAATCTCCTGCCTTTCAAATGTGAAATTTTAAACTTGTAAAAGGAGACAAACACAAATACTACCAACGAAAACATGAGATATTTATTCCAGCTCTGGTAGAGAGAAAGAATTCATGGAAACGAATAAATCATCACAAGTGTAAATGTAAAACTTGATACGAGCAATGGCTAAAGCCAGAAAATGGACAAACAGTGTCGACAGAGTCGAAATCTCTCATAGAAGATTGAGAAATAAATTTATGGAGGAATTATACACTCACCCAGAAGATATCGTGGCCAAAGTTGAAACTAGAAACCAGGAACTGGCGCAAAGTCTTGCCTTCAATTTCCAGAACGAACCAGAGTTACGCCATGGTGGAAATAACATGGGGAAATGATAACCGAGTGGGTGAAGAACTCAAGCAGTAGAAAATGTAGAAACCCTAGAGATGATCCGTCATCCAGATGTTAGCTATTCATCCATGGATACACGGATAAAGTGCTAAGCCATTTAAGACGAGATGTACCATTTCCGTGGAATGAAAGACATGTCAGGAGGAGGGGAAATTAAATAATTTTGTTTCGATGGCCGCGGAGAAGGGTAAATCTGGTCGTATCAATGTATTAAACGAATACGATGCCAATAAATAATATTTGATAGCAAGGTAGTTGAAAATAGCAGTTTGAACGATCAAAGAACTTAAGAGTATGTACAAGAAAAAAATCCACATGAAACCCATGAACAACACGTCAAATATTTTCGGGTACATAGTATATTTAAACATTCACATAGGAATGTGCCAAAATAAATGCTAATGGAGTCACATCTTGGCAGTTGGGAGTAAAGTAGCCTCCAGGAGGCGAGTATATCAAAATCTTTACCCATACGTATGAGAGCACAAGTACGAATGGGACACTAGTAGTGCGACAAAAAAAAAAATTGATATCCCATAATATATCAAAACCAATGATAAAGTACATGACTGCTAGAGGTATCGAAACCATAAGCCAGTTGGTTAGATGAGAAAAATTATATATATATATATATATATATATATATATATATATATATATATATATATATATATATATTACTACCTTTGTTGTTAAGTGACCACTTACAAGTATGAAAGGCATACAGTGAATTGATTTAATACGAATTGATTTAATATAGTAGAATACATACTTTCTGAAAGAAAACTTTTATGTATAGAATTATGGAAAATAAAAAATTTGTTTAATGGCTAGGGGAAAATTGTGGGGAGACGTTACATAGCTCCAACAACGGTGAGGTTCAACAACTTCAAACTAAAAACAAATGAATATAAACCAATTTATAGCCATCTATCCATGGTATACATCAAGACACTTATCTCGTGATATATCTCACATTGTCGAGATTAAAACAAATCATAAAATTTAACCATATTATAACTTAAATATTTTATATTATTATCACTATCATTGATTATAAAATGAATAAATATTAAATATATGAGTTAAACATGGAAAAATTTAGAGAAACATGTAGAAAAACATAGCATTTGACACTTGTTGGCATTACATTATTTTTAATTATAATGAAAAGAAAAAATAGTGTATAACTACCTTTTAGATAAATTTCAACACTCTATCCTTAACTAATACTTAAACTATTCCATGATGTTTAATCCCTACTATGAAATTAATAAGTAGTGATAATTAAATTTAAATTCTAAAAAAAAAGACCATTGAGGATTGGAAAAATGAAATTAAATCGAATATCGCAGTCAATCAAAGGTGTTCCTTATGCCGAACCTATTTTAGTATTTACATTGATAAGTTAGAACAGTGTTTGCAAGATGTATGTTTTGTCTACCCCATGCTCACTAGCATAGTCCTAGTTCTTCTCCTTTATGGTGATGATATTGTTCTTTTTTTAAAAAGTCATTATGATCTTGGAAAACAAGGAAAAATACTTCAATATTTTTGCACAAAGATGGGTATCATTGTCAATATTGACAAAAATAAGTCATGATAAATAAATATAAAAAGAGAAAATATGATTCTTTCCTTTATGAGAATAACCACTTAGTGAAAGTTCCTTAATACAAGTATATTATAATGGTCCAACATAAGATCAGTTGGAATTACAAAATTGAGAAAAAGATAAATGGAGGTTGGAAAGCTTATTATGTGCTTGAAAACAACTGTAAGGCAATTGATTATTGGATATGAGATTAAAAAAATCATGTTTGAGACACTCGTCACTCTCATTATTTTATATGGATGTGAGGTATCAGGTTACAAAATATCCAAAGATTCATGGAGGAAGATTGATTAGATCCAAAAGTAGTTTATAACCTACAACCTCAAGATTAAAAGAAGTATTTTTTATCCTATCCTCCTAATTGAAACAAGTATTTTCCCCATTGAAAGAAAGGCTATGACTAGGTGTCTTATGTATAAGAAGAAGTTGTACAATATGGAAGGTGAGTTTACCTAAAATTGCTTCTAACTCTAGCCAAAACTCCCACTTTTGGCTAAAGTAAGGATGACATAAGCATGCCCACACTTGACAACTGCATTAGTCTTGCAAAATAATGATACTATTAAAAATATGGTTATAGTGCAAAGTTAATGAGAATTTGTGGAGCAATAAAGATTTAGAGGGGAAAATGAAAGTAAGATATTGTAAGTGGCTGATCAATCTAAATCTCAAAAATGAAAATTATCATTATGGCTTGACTACTTAGTAAGAAGAAAATGAAAATTGCTAAGATAAAAATCAATTCTAATGAGATTCATAGTGAAATTTGATGTTGGTTAATTCTTTAAAAGCTATGTGATGAAAGGCTTTGCTACTGTACAATACTGCGAGGATTGAGGAAGAAAATCATTTTCTCTTAGATTGCTCATAATGCGCTCACATTGGATTTAATTTTCAAAATATATGTCACACTACCAACCTTCTTGACCTTCTAAATCAACAAAAATATGGTGATGTGGGAACTCCTCTCACTTTCTCTCTACCATAGGACTAAGGTGTTAAAGCATTCCAATTGATCACTTACCTTTTTAGAGGTTAGTTACATCTTATAAGTCTTAGTGGAAGTTAATCTTCATTATAAAACTATTTTTATGCAAAATATTTTCAATGTCTTTATCTTTCCATACCTACACACCCAACATACAAACTTTTTTCTTTTTTTAAATTACACCAAATATGCTACTTAATTGGTCAAATAAATTACATTTATTGGTTCAGAACATGTATAAAATGTTATATATTCAACTCCATAGAGATAGAAACAATCAAATAATTGAATGTAGGTAAATCTTTTATTTCACAACTAAAAGTCTCAGGTTTAACTCAATCATAATCTTAAAAATAAATTAAATTATTATTAATAATAAATCAATTTATTCAAATGCTACTGCAACGTTGCATTAACGAAACTAATGGTAAGTGACTTTATTGGCGTTATTGTATTTTATTCTCTGGGACTATAACTGTGCTTCCTATCTAGTTATGTAGCTCTTTTAGGACTGGAACTTTGTTGGTGGGGATGTGGACTTGGACGAAAAATTCCAAGCAATTAACGCTGTCCATATAACTTCACCTGACTGATCACAACTAAATAATTGCATAATTAAAAATAAACGAAAATAGTAGAGTGAGTGGTGAAATGTCTCATTCATACCTAACAACGACTCCATGATATGAAAAAAGGAAAATACAACATTGAGGTGGATAGTGCAGAAACGTCCTGTTACATAACACTGCAATATGCGGAAAAGGTAATGAAAACATCTCAGTGCACAAAAGCGCACAAGACAACAGAATACTATACGGTTTGTTTTGTTTAACTTAATTGTAGATTTTGATTTTAAAAATATTCTAAAATTTAATATGAAGATACACACCCCGTTTAAATCTATAATTGTTTTAAGTATTCAATAATGAATTACATATCCAAGTCATAGTTATCAAAGAATTTGAAAATTCATTTCATTAAAAGCCGAATTATCCATAAATAAAAAATGATTACATAGGGCGGAGAGATCAAACGATAAGATGGGACATCAAAACTAAACTACTTTAATGTCAACTTTTTCTTCATTGCCTTTTATATTCCTTAGAGTTTAGAGAGAGGGGATAGTCACTAGGAAAACCAACATATAGTTTTGTTGGAATTAATGGAGATATCTAGACTTACTATTTGTATAGGATTGAGACTCTAAGATTAGTTCTCATCCTCCTATCTAGGTAGTGGTTGAAACCACTATGTTAGTATCAAAGCCTATATGTATTAGGTTCTTCTCACTAAATAGTTAGTTCATTGTGTGGAGTTCTTGGGCATTCTTGAGTTATCTCACCTCGACAGCTATTTAGTTAATAGAATATCATATTTTTAACATGGTATCAAAACATAAGATCAGATGCCTGTGCGTTGTTTGTTAATTGAGGCCAACGTCAGATTAGAGAGATAGTGGGCCGTGAGTGATTTGGCATTGTGTGAGTTTGTTTTTCCAGTGGTGATCGCATGGCGACATGCCCGTAGTTGAGCCTCGACCTAATCGATGTTTCAACCCAGCGTTAGGAGGCACGGTGACTGTGTGTGCAGAGTGTGTTGTGTGAATCAGCGGTGTTGGCTCACTGACCTGCCGAGGCTCCCATTACCGTGACGCCTAAGACTCCAGCATGGATCTGTTGTAGTCGAGGTGTGGATGCGGATCAGACAACAATGTGCAAAGGGAGATCTGCTAAAATTTTGGTGTGCTCTCTCAAAAAGCGTGCGAGCAGTGTTGCCGGTGACCTCTAGTGGTCGATTTTAGAGCCTCTGTCTCGGGGTGCTACTGATAAAGTTTTTTTTTGCAGGTAGGCCACCAGATCTCAGCGCTGACAGTGGACAAAGAGCTTAGATTGGAGTCAGTTAAATCCAAAATTTGTGGTCCATTCCCTGGAAGAGAGGGAGCTACTGGATAAAATCGTTGAACGTGTGGTGAGGAAAGTGAAAGAAAAATTTGGATGAAGCGGCCAAAGATTCCGAAAATACAGCCCTATTGGAGAAGCAGCAGCAACAGAGTCGTGGAAATCTTGCGTCCTATTGATGTGGAAAAATTAAATTTTTAAAGTTAAGGGAGATGTTAGCTATATTTATGAACATCTTCTCTATTAAGGGGGAGTGTTAAAAGATAATGGAGAATCCTTAATTTGTGAGAGTTGGTTCACGGAACCTTAGGATAGGAATTAATTTCCATTTCTTAGAGTTTGGTTTTAATTTCCTTACATCTATGTGTGCTATATAATGATTGAGTTGTATTGAGAATGTAGAGCGTTCTACAGAGTCAGACTATCCAGGTTTCGTGTCTCAACTATAGAGCTCACTAGTTTTTTATTAATGAATTCAATCTATCATATTTTATCATGGTATCAATGCATTGGTGACTTTTCTTCAGATTTTCCTGTGTGGCATAGAGGCCACAGTTTACACCACAACGTTCTACAGTTGAAGAACTGCCAAAAGGATAATTTTCCTGCTTGCATGGTAACAGGGTTGTTGGAGCTTGTGAGAGAACCTAGTTGAGTCAAAAAGAAATCTGGAAGCGAGATAAGATGGACTTTTCCAATATGTCTTTTTTAGACATATTTGACAATGATATCTTTTTCATGTGACCATTTGAAGACATTTTTAGCATGGATAGTATTTTTGAGTCAGAATAAATTTGAGAAAAACAATATGGCTTTATTGATGACCGCGAGAATCAAGAGGCACAATCTGGTGTGCAAGATCCTGGGATTGAAGACTCACTAATTGTTCTTTAGAAAGGATGTACAGAGGAACATATTGTTGAAGATAAAGAAAACCCACTAGTCGTTCTTGAGGAAGCAAGTAAAGAGGAACATATTGTTGAATATCAATTGGATGAACCACATGAAGTTGATTGCAAAGACTTGGCAGAAGAAGACAAAGCTGGAGAGAATTCAAATTATGATGATCTCATGAATGTTTCTTTGTGTGCAGATGTCAGCAACAACAACAAGGAAGAAGCAACAAAGTTTGAAGAGGAATTAAAGTTTCTTGAAGCATGGCTTGAAACACCATGTCTTTATGAAGTCAACACAGAAGTTGCATCAATGAATGTTGAAGACAACATCGTTGACATTCAGATGTTTAACACCAGAAATAGTGAGAGGAAAAATTCTCCTATCAAGCTTATACCCTCTAAAGTGTTATCAATTACCAACAATCAAGATATAAAGAATGATAGCCTACAATCAATATCGATAAGGATAAGAGTTTAAGCGTTTCGTATTTGGGCAAGAAAACGTAAAAAGGAGGTGAAGATCTATCACTACCTCATGGCAAGAAAATTAAATATGAAGCCTCGCCTAGGAATGAACAAGAATGGACTCTCAAGTAAGAAGACTAAAATGAAAACTCTGTTACCAAGTTTTTATGTTTTTTATGTAAGCCTAGCTGAGACTAGACCAATAAACATATGATGTTCTTTCAAGCTAGACTTAGTTGTTTGGATAGGATTGAAACTCTAAGATTAGGTCTCAAATCCTACTATCTAAGGAGTAGTTGAAACCACTCTGTTAGTGTGAAATCCTATATGTAGGAGGTTCTTCTCACTAAATAGTTAGTTCATTGTGTGGAGTGCTTGGGCACTCTCCAGGAATCTCACCTAGAGGGCCATTTAGTTAATAGAATATCATATTTTTAACATTTTTATTTAGAGACAATTTTTATTTATTTTTATAGTGGGAAGATATATCATAA